>CM076580.1:1022042760-1022524959 GCA_034641835.2 Pinus albicaulis | reverse complement strand
AGAATTCTACCAACTCAAGGAGGAGAGAAGATCCAACAAGTATAATAGAAGAAGAAGAGGTAGATTCTTTCTGCCAAATTTTGATGGATCCTCCACAGGCACAGCCAAAGAATGGATAGATCAACTAGACTCATATTTGGAGGTACATAAAGTTTCAGAGAAGGAAGCCCTCAAAGTAGCAACACTACATCTTAAAGGTAAAGCTTATGCTTGGTGGTTATTTGAAACCTTTTCATTGAATAATGTAAATATATCTACTTATGTAAGATTCACTAGGAGAATAGTGAAGAGATTTGATGTAAAGAAAAATGAAACATATTTGATTGAGCTAGCAAAGAATGAGCATGAGAAACCCTTGCATGAGTTGGAAAGATCTATTATGGTCACTCCACTTCATATTTTTGTTGAGGGGGATAAAAATTTGTGTGATACTTTGCCAAGGGCAAGATCCCCATTGCATGAAGATATTTCTTCTCAAAAGGAAGTCATGGAGATTCCTCTTTCAAGGGAAGACCAAGATCTAAGGTCTCTCGTTGATAATGAGGTGCTTTCAAATATTGATGAGGAGAAGGAACAAGAGGGCAGTAACAATGCTATCACTTCAGAAGAAGAACCATAACCACATGTGGATGGACATGGAGTTATTACTTCAAGGGAAGGAGCTTTTGCATCATTGCAAATGGTTCCCAAGGAGCATCATGTGACAGTATTGTTGAGCAATAACACCTTGCTCCAAGAAAGAGGAGAAAGGATTGATCAACATCGAATGATGAGGAGCATGCACCCTTGATTATTTCAAAGGGTTTTTATTCATGAGAAGGAGACTGATAAATGCAACAAGGGGAGGGAAAAATTAGTCCACTCATTCATACAGTCTACTTCAGATTTTGATGTCTCTTTACATGGAGGAATTCCACGAGGGAGACCCCGTGATTGGAAGAAGAATAAAGTGTTCTCTCAACTTTTTTTAGTAGTGACATATTTGGCTAATGAAGGAGCCTTGAGGAGAGCTACCACAATGCTTAGATCTATTGATGGATTCCAAGGAGAGATAAGAAATTTTCTAAAATTTCCTTTGCTATCTTCCACTCATTTATTTGCGTTGGAAAAGAAGGGTTCAGAAATCTATGATGACATTAGCATGATGTCAAATGGCCACTCCATAGCTTTGGGGCTGCAAATGATATATCTAAATACCAAGAATATTTCTGAAGATTAGAAGAGGATTCCAAAACTCTTGTATGCATGGGCCAATCTATGGAACTTTTGGAAGAAAGAGACTTTTCAAAAGGAGGTTGACTTCCATGAACTTCAATCTTGTCTTGAGCAAGATTAGCTGCAAGAGAGGCAGCAAAGGTGGAGCTACGGTACTCCAACATGTGACTTTGACGTTGAGCATGTCAAAGAGGAAAATGATGAGGTGAAAGCTACTTCATTTCATAATTTTATAGCGCTGTCATTGTTGGGGAGCCTAGATACATATTGGGAGTCCCAAATCTTGGTAAGATATTCGAAGAACCTCTTCATATGTAAGGTTATTGATGGGAAAATGGAAAATAAGAGGTATAGAGTGGTTGATGGAATCATTTAATTTCATGATTAGATCTATTTGATTAAATAATCAAGGCTCAAAGATAAACTACTACATGCAGCCTATGAGATTTTTTTTCTACTCCCAGTGATTTCATTAGAACACACCATATTATCTCAAATGGATTCATGTGGGAAGGCTTTGAAGAAGATTTATATCAGCATTATCAAATATGCATGTACCATATGGAGATGGATCAAAAACGTAACTCTGTGGAAGAGTTAATTGAGCCCTCTCTCTCTCTCTTTGAGGAAAGGGATAGATCTATGCACCACTCCATTTGTTTGAGGAGGACTATTGGTGAAGAGCATACTTATGTAGATCATGTTTTATTTTCTGATTGTATGCATTCTTTAACTATGTATATGCACGCCATGACTCCCAAAAGGAGTGTCATACCTTATAAACTTCATGGCCAACTTTGGGCCAAAACTATTTCTGATCATGGCCACTCCCTTGGTAAAAAAAGGGAGATTTTGCAGCACGATGGGTGCTTTCCTAAGGCACCAAATATATATCCCACTTTCAGCCATGGATATATGTTATGGGAAGCAAGGAAGTGGTGGGAAAACCACTTACCACATCTAGATCCAAGGTAGGCAGGAGATGCACTGTGCTTGTTACTCTTTGGGGTAGTATGGGTACTACCCAAAGATTCATATTTTCTTGTCTCATGCCTTGTGTCTCAATGAAAGAATGCATAAGAAGAAGGCATGGTTGCTTTGGTTAACAAGAAGAGAGTTTGGATATCACATGTTAAATCTCATGTTCATGTATTTAATTTTGTTTGGAATGTATCTCATGATCATGTATGTGCTTGGGTTTGAGAGAAAATGTAACTCTCACATGATGTGGCATAAGGGAGTTTGGTTGTATCATGATGATGATGCTCTGATCTTGGTTGGTAACATGATAGGAGGGATGACACATTGGTTGAGTGTGTCCATTGGGAATGAAAGTTCCCATGTTTATTCATGCTTCAAGAGGAGGATAGAACATTATATGGCTGCTACACTATATATTTTTTTTCTCTGTGCAAAAGGCCATATGGTTGAATTATGTCTTTGGGATAAGTCTCTCATATCGGAGAATTTGTGGCAAGGCATGTGTTGCTTGAATCATATTCAGATAACACAACTTTTCCTCTACTATTTCCAAGCTTTGAAGATGCTTATGGCAGCAAGAAGGTGGTGGGATGGCCACTTATTGTATCATGTTTTGAGGCAGCAAGAAGAAGAACAACATTGCTCTCAATGGAGGGACTATTGTTGCCATCCAACATATCATATGACACTTAGTCCATGTTTCTTTTGGAGCACATATGGTGATGACACTCTATTCCCTATATGCATGGAATATTGGGCAAGGAGGGTCCCTAGAATAAATGAAGGGAATCATGAGGTTCCAAGTATCTTTTGGCTTCATGAGGACTATATTTTTGGAGCCCAGGATCAACAACTCCACATTTATCATAAATGGAGGGAGAGACGGCGTAAATTGAACATATTTATCTCTAATTTCCAGCCATACAACCCCTATACATTGCATAAGGAGGGGATTGATTATTGTTCCTATGAGCTACTCAGGATGGCTCATTTTTTTTGGATGATAGCATGGAGATTGGAGTGCTTCGTGGGGGTTGAATCACTCATCATTTATCATCTCTCATGTCTTGATAAGACCAATGGATGGAATATAATTATTTTCATGTATCTCCCACTTTCTCATGATGACAACTATTTTGGTTATTCACTAAAAGAAAACTTGTATTCTTTGGAGGAGGCAATACCATTGGAGATTTTGCAAGTCCTTGCAATTTGCTTGAGGAAAAGAAACACTTTGGAAGGAGAACTATAATATTCCCAATTATCCTCAAGCTAATTGGAATATTTTTTTTTTTTTACTTTTCTATTTATGAATAAATGTAAAAAGGAGGAACATAAAAACTCCTAAAATCAGTGAATAAATCAATGCCCCATGTGAACAAGGCTAAATCTGGGCTACCTTAATAAAACAAACTTATGTGTGAAAGGGTTTGAGAAATTTCATTGAGTCAACAAGAACAAATCAAAAACATTGTCTAGATGCAATGAACCTCCTAAATGCACATCTCAGTTTTAGTTGGAGGCTACACATGTGAATGGAGCTAAGTCATTGAGATGGTTTAGGGTTTGGCAAGATTTCTATCCTATAAAAGGAAGAGGAGGAAAAAAAGAGAGGGGTTTTTGAATATATTATATTTCTAAATATATTTTCTGTTTAGACATATATCATTCTCTTGGCTGTTTAGTAGAGAATAGTGTTGTTTAGCACTGGGTGTTCCTGATTGGGAATCCCACCTCTTCCATTGAGTAACTCAAGGAGGAGTCTTATACATCTTGTCCACTATCAGGCATTTGACCAAGATTCATCTTCCAAATAAAAATCAGGTCCTGTTGAGGGTTTTCTTGTCTTTCTAAGTTGCAGCAAGTGGAGGCTATATCTATTCATATCTAGGCCATTCTAGTGCCTCTCTTGAGTGGCAGTGTCTTCTATCCGATTGAAAATAGTGTTCTGGACCTTTGGAGCTTCAGATCTATATCTTGGAATCAAGCCAATATTCTCTTCATGTCTATAGTGCAGTTTATCTTCCAGGACTGTGTTATCTGCAAATATAAAAGTTGCAGGGTGTTTTGGAAACTATTGAGGAGTGATCTCTAGTGTTGGGGATATGCCCTTCACTATGGTGATCCATGGATTTCTGTTCTTATCCATGTCATATTCATATCTGATCTAAAAAATCCTGTATATGCTTCAGAAATTCTGAATATATCTGCAAATCTATTGCATAGAATCTTAGATCTACTCCATGTGCTTCATGTATTGTTGAAAACCCCAAGGGGTATGTAAAGTAGACATTATAGTGTATGGATCTGTCATAGATATGACTATTCATGCATTATCTTGCTCTAGACCTAAGTTGTAATCTCCAGCTACTGTATACTCAATAAAATAATGTTGTCAAGCCTTTTACAGTCAATATATGTGTTGCAACACCCCCTTTTGAGGGATTTCTTCTACTTCAGTCTTCTATTTTCTGTTGCACATTATATGGGCCCCATTATGGATCTGATTTGCTGATATATACATGAATGTTGAGCCTCCATGTTGGCCTCCTATTGTTGCTTAGCCAAACTACATTATTTCTGAAGCATTATTGTTACATATTGTTGCAGCCCCATTCTTGGGTGTTTTCTAGCCATACTAGGTGTGGGAGGTCTATTTACCTCACCTAGTTTGATTTTTTTTTGCTCTCCTCTTGGATTTAGATGCTAGATATCTATATCTAAGGGATCCATGAGCTGCAAAATCATTTCGTTGCACATACTTCTGAATAATGTGTTATTTTAGCATGCATTTCTCAGTAGTCCAAATTGGGAATATTACAAAAGCACTTAAATGGAATTTTCCCTTTCTACTTGCGCCTATATTCAATCTTCTAATGAATTTTGATTCTTCTTCATTAGAACCTGATGATGGACATTCCTTTTCTTCTATAATCTTTTCTACCTTGAAGGTTGTCTCCCCGATGTTGAATTACTTTTTGGATTTCTCATCTCATATGCTGGCAAGATCCCAAGTAATTGGCCCCTAGTCAAAACTTCGAAGTATTTTGTTTCTTCTATGGCTGAAACCTTAGGATTAAATTTATATGTTAATGATCTCAATATTTTCTCAACTATTACACCTTCTTTGATTGTTTCCCCTAGACTTATCATGATGTTCACAACTTCAGTAACTCTTAAGAATAATTTAGCTACATCTTCATCTTCATTCATTTCTAAGGTCTCAAAGTGTGTTCTATATACTTGCAACTTAGCAATATTTACCCTTTTATCTCCCTCATGAATATTTTTTAATTTATCCCAGCTTTCTTTGGCTGTTTGAAAATGCATTACATTGATAAATTCTAACTAACATAGACCACTCAAAAGTGCATTCATTTCTTTTGCATTTTCTATGAAATATAGTTTGGCATCTCTTTCACTGGTCCCTTCCTTTGGTTATTCATATTGCACCATCATCGCACCCAAAATTATATTCCAAGAGATATTAAGTAGGTATTCATTATCACTTTCCAGAAAGCATATCTTATGACAACAAATAATGGGGATTTATCCGTTGAGAATCCTTCTAGACTAGCCATTTTTGTGACTTAGGACCTCCTTCAAGTTATTATATTGTTACGGAAGGAACTTGGCTTTGATACCAATTGATATTTAAGATGCAAAATTACTGAGAGGGGGGGTGAATAAGTAATTTAATATTCTTTTCCTTTTCTTGAATTTATTTATTATTAAACTAATATTTCATGTTAATGTTATATTGAATTCATTTTGGAGGTGTCATGAAGAGAATTTTCATATTTCTTATCAAGAGTTAAACGTCATTCACATATCAGTCATAATAAGAACATTAGGACAGAAGATATGAGTGGAAACCCCGAAGGGAGGAAACCAAAAATATTAGGATGAAAGTGATGTGAAGGTAGGATGCTACTCCTTATTACATCATATTTTTGTAGGCTCCTACCTACAAGAGGCTATTACATACAAGGAAGCTCCGACTCTCAAATTTTTTTTGTAGGCTACAACCATAGGAGGCTCCTACCTCAACAGGGAACAACATGTTCCTCTTCGAACTACAACATATAGGACGACAACAATTTCTCAATTAGAACATCAAGCTTTAGATGCTAGTTACCTCATAGACCATTCTACTATCAACGTCATTGTTTAATTTCTCATCCTCTTTCATTTTCTCTTCCTCTTCTGTTGTTGTCCATCAATGCATTCGTATAGAAACTCTTCTTTTCTTCTCCTGAAAAAAAACCAAAAAACTTCTAATCTATGTTGTGCCTTCTCTAAGAAAGCCTCTTTGGCTGTTTTTCTTCCTTGCAGAATATGAAGTGATGCATTGTCTATTGGCCTTCCAAAATAAAACCGTTTTCTTACTTTATTTTCATATTTGAAAATATTTGTAATAGAAAAATATATTGTAACATTTCAATCAGAAATGATGACAAGTGACACATCGCACTTGTATTGTCTACATTTTATGTTTAATGAAATATATGTATTTCAACTTTGTCTTAATATATTATGTCCTTATTGACAGTTTTCTAGCCTTCATATTGATTAGAATAGCCTTTTCACTTCACATCACTTTCAGCCTTTTGTAATACAAAACTGAACATACATTAACATAAATTCAATTAATGACATCAATGTCAATATTTCCAACAAGAATACCAACTACATTTTGGAAAAATAACTAGTTAGACTAGGAAGGAAAACTTAGCTGCTTTTCAACAACTAGTTGGCCTTCTCTACATCTATATAAACTTAATGACTAGATTTTACCTCTCATGTCGTCCTGATGATAAAGCATACTAGTTGGTTCAAAAGGAGTCCACAAATTTTTTTCAAATACAATAACAACCAAAATATATTGATAAATTAATATATATAATTATGTTATATAATAATTATATATATTATGTTAAATTATTAAATAACAATAACATGATTATATTTTGTATATAACATAATTATATATAATTATACATAATATCATATAGCTATATATAACTTACTTCAATTTAATTAACATATATTTCATATATATATAACAATGTTAAATATTATGTTATAATTATATCCTAGTTATGTTAAAGATAACATGTTTTATTTGTTATTATTTGTTATTAGCAACCAGCATCTTTATATCGACCTATATGGATGTACTCACATTGACTTTATTTTTTAACATATATTTTTAATTTGTGGACGACCGTGATTAAGCCAAAGCAAATATGCTACGCTTCTTTTGAGTTCCAAATCGATGGTTGGGGACAAGGGTTAAATTTGACGGGTCCTCATTGTATGATTCTTAATATTTATTTTTACTGGTTTTATTTAATTTCTTCAAATTATATTCACTTGTCATTTTATGGCTTTTAATATCTATTTTTATGTGTTTTATTTAACTTCTTCAAACTATATTCATGAGTTTTCCTTGATATATTGAAGAGTTAAGATGGATCTAGAATATTATATAAAGATAGATCTACAATCTTAGATAAATCTAAGAAAAACTTCCAAACTTACTAATTATATCCAAAAATTAAACAATTAACTTATTTTAAAAACTATTTTTAATCAAATTAAACAATTAAATATTATTTCAAAACTATAGTAAAATTGTATACAATTATCTAAATTTTCATTCATTTATTTAGAAATTTAAAATTAAATTAAATTAGATTAAATATTCAATAAAAGTATTAATTGTGAAAAATACAAACTCACTCCCGATCCAGCAACAATGGGTAAGTCTCACTAGGATATGCATCTTGTTCTCTCACACAGTTCTTTCCGTCACCATCAATAGGTAAACTTGAATTGAGACTTGAGTCAGTCATGCAAAATATTTTAAAATATAAAGTGCTCGCTAAAACCCTACTAGGAAATCAACACCAAAACCTCATATCTTCAATAATATTTTGCTGACTCATTTTGGTGACTCTCCTCACTCCATTTTCAACAATAGAAGCATAACTTAGGGTTATAAAGATTATTTAAATATTTGACATATGAACTTAGCTCAAGAAATATATTCAAATCTGTAGAAATTTCTCCCTCTCTATTATGTAATTTCAACTACAAGACCTCTTTTTCTTTTTTTTCTACCCACAAAATTCCATTGGAAAACAACACCACACACTTCCCCACTTTCACTTTTACTAATAACTAGGCTTAAGCTTAAAATTATAACATTACAATTGGTGATTGTCTTAGTTAACAAATGATTAGGATTGCAATCAAAGGCTATACTCATAATAGGTTAAAGTCACCAATGTTCCAAAGGATTAGCTGTAATATGAATATACAAGTAATGCAACTCTACTACAGTTTTTATCATTTTGCTTCACAAACCTGTGAAGGGAATTGTGCTATATATATATATATATATAATCATTTTTTCTTCAACTGAAATCATGCATTATAAATCATTACTTTAATTCTACTTTTTTAATTGTCCATTCACAACGGATCTCCTCATATAAAAAACAATATGTGGCATAACCTTCTATTAGCTCATTATAAAACATTCATTGTAAAATACTCGTTTTATTTCATATTAATATAAATCTCTACTTTAATTTATACTATTTAAAATATACCATATGCTTAATAACTCTTGTAATTCCTTAAGATAATATAGAGGCACGCATCATTTAAGTTCACCCCTTTGTCGGAGTTTTTTATTTGGAACACGATCATAAAACAACTGTGGATATTCAGAAATCTCCAAAAATGTTTATGTGGGCATGGAAAGGCATGGAATCCATTGATGCATATTGGTTTCAAACATTATTGTTCCTCCATTATATCATAGTAGAGGCCATTGATACCACATATAATTTAACATATTTTCAATTGATTATAATAATAATGCTTGTTGCAAGGCCTTTCAAAATGCACATTGTTGGTCAAAACTATAACCACAGGGATGTGAAGGAGTAAATAACGATGTGGAGAGGGCAAAATAGTACAACCATTCATACAATAATATTCATGCATGAAAAAAATTATTCATTACAGCCATCATACCATAATATTCACACTGAAAAAAATTATAAAATACATTATATTGTTAAAACAATTATAAAATAAATTTTACTACGTTGAATGATTCAGTGGGTGAATATTACACTATCGACCTATAAATTATAGTGTTGTACGATTGTAAATCAACTTGAGACCAATAATTTTTTTATTTTTAATTTCTACCAAGGCGATTAATTTTGATGCGATTAATGAGGAATAAGGGAAGATATGTGATAGCAAATTGTTGTTTTGAACAATAGAATTTGTTTTTCTATTGAAAAATAAGAAAGAACAAAAAAATCATTAAAGTGACTCAATCGATAATTTCACCTACAAATTGCATTTCTCTTGGAACTGCTATTGTATAATATGGATAATGCAAAACTATTTATATAATATCGCTGAAACTAAAAGAAAGTCACTGACCAATGTGCTCTCGTAACATACCAAAGTAAAAAAAAATTAGCATTATAAGGCAATTACAGGAGAAGAGCGTACCTTCAGTGATTGTGAATGTGTGACTTCCTAGTTTTTTTTTTTTGCATGCTTGAGACTCGAACAATATCATGTATTCCCTCTATGAAGGATCCAGGATGGAGCATTATGATAGGCATTGGGCATTCACTACACAATCTTGCTAAATCTTCTAGGTTCCACAACAAGGGCATTCATTAGACAATCTTCCTAAATCTTCTAGGTTCCACAACAAAGGCATTCATTACACAATCTTGCTATATTTTCTAGGTTCCACAACAATGTCGCATACGATTTGAGATTATGATAAAATTAGGATGGTAGAAGATCAATACTAGATCATAATATGGAAAAAAAGTTAAAGTTTTACGATATAAGTGAGTCATATTTTAATAAATTCTTGAACATCATAACTTTTTATGAAACCAATGCCAAATTACCAATATTATGTGACTTAATGCGTTAAATATTTCACTAGTCATTTTAACTGTGTACCTAACGACCTTAATGATATTGAAATCTTAAAATCTTGAGAACCTCGGAACCTCAAGAAATATTGTAGTGTGTGATAAAGAAAAAAGAAACATAACAATAGTATTAACAAACCATTTTAATTTTTTTTCGCACTATGCGTTGTTTGTTCACACTATTCAAAATGACCCTGGGCATAGAGGAATTAATATGGGTATTGGGAATCTGATTATGAAACTCAAGCTATATATATATAATGGAAATTTTTCCATTTTTTACATGCCCGTCAATATTTTTGTTTTAAAAATTATTGGCCAGTTAAAAAATAACGTGAATATTTTAAAATAAACCATATTTTACGTCTAAAAAACCTGAAAACGTGCATACGGGCGTCAATTTTAAAGCAAAGATGGGGTGGTCAGAGCGCGAAGCGTTGTTGCGGAAATTATTTATGCGAGAATATTTGACCCCGTGCCAATGGGGGGAAAATGTTTGCACCACGAAGTGAGGGCGGAATATTAAGCATTAAGAGTATTAACCTTTTAAATAATAAAGTTTTGCGTGTTAAATTTTTAACTAACTTTTTAGTATTTAACTTTCAAGTATTAACCTTTAAAATTATAAACATTTATCATTAACTTTTCAAATTTCAAATTTAAATTTAATGTTAAATTTCAAATTTCAAATTCATGTTTTTAATGTTTCAAATTTCAAAATTGAATTTTATCATCTTAAATTTAACATTAAAATTGAATTTTAACATGTCAAATTTAACATGAAGCATTAAGTATAGAAAATTTAAGATTAAACATTTAACATGTGAAATTTAACATAACTCATATAAATTTTAACATTAAAGCTTACGCATATAAGCTTAACTTTTAAATTTTAAGTATTGTACCTTAACTTTGAAATTTGAAACAAATATTTCAAATTAAAAATTAAAATTTTAAATGTTAACATATTTAACATAAAATATTTAACATAAAATATTTAACATGTCAAATTTAACATTAAGCATATAAAATTTTACATTAAGCATTTGAAATTTAACATCTAAAAATTAACATTAAGCATATAAAAGTAGATTTAACATATAAAATTTAAAATTTAAATTTAACATGAAGCATAAAAACATATATTTAACATATAAAATATTTTTTTAATTATATTCGAATATTGTTGCTGATTATGTGCACCAAAGGTTAACTATTTTTCGTGAGGTTGTTTTACAAAATTATTTTTGGGTGATTGTTTTTTGGTACAGTTTTGTTCTCGTTTCTTTTTGTTGTGTCTTTGCCGAATTTTTAAAATAATGTTTGGAATTGTTTTATGTTTATATTTCGAATTTTTAAAATAATGTTTGGAATTCTTTTATGTTTATATATCATGATTGTATGTGTCATTTTGTCAGATTTGAGTGGAAACATAGAGACTTTTCACACATCCATGGGTTCCTACGGTTTCTTGGAGCTCCTGATGTGGAGAGAATGGACTGGTCGAACCCTTTGACTTTCGATGCAACAAAGCAATTTTTTGACAAATATGTGACAGCTTGGAATTTGGGTGGCATACATCATTGAAATTTCATGACCTAGAGGTCTAAATGATGATCCACGCCTCTTAGATACCTTTTAATTTTTTTCCTGCAACATTGAAGATGATTATGCATTTTGGTCAATCGAGTGGAGAGACACACTAAATGCAGTGTAGATTCGTGTTTGAGGAAGCAACGGTCTATCCTTTCCTGCTGGTACGGAAATCTCCACTTAGAATTCGGTGCTAACTCACGTTTGTACGTGAAAAATGGAAAAACAATGAACCTGCATGGGACATTGATCATTTAAAGGTTCACAATGCATATATTTTGACTATGTGGTGAGAAAAAGTTGATTGTCAACCTATTGTTTCTCATTATGTTGTGTTGAAATATATTGTGAACTATGATTCAAAGTAAGAAAGAACATCTAAAAGTTATCATGAGTGATGCTCCTGCGTTGTCTGCATATAGAAGGTTTCTTGCTGAAACACTTATTGAGCATGATATTGGAGCAAAAGAAGGTTTCCATATGTTTTTAATGTTGCATATTGCTAGTTGTAGTCGTAAATTATTCCCTTTAAATGTTGGGAATTTTTTTACCAAAGACTTATAGTACATTCTAATTACATTTATTGTGGGAACAATATTTCCAAGAAACAAGGCCCCATTTTTTCACCCATTTGTGCCCGATTGAAATCGAAAGGTCACGAAGTTTCCATTTTGAGCATAGACATGAGAAATGGAAAGCGCAAGATGTCCATTTTGTTGTTCAATGCTAGCCACATTTTTATGTTGTTCTTGATGGAGGCTCTGAAGAGTTCGAAACATTTTGTTGGACGAAGATGTTGTTGTACAAGCTATTTCATGACATTGCTTTGGATATTGGGCTCATAAGAGAAACAATTATTGAGAACTGGAGGAATTTTAGATATAATGTGTGGCATGTTGATTGCACTCCTTTGCAAAATTGAAATAATGAAGAACATCTTGAGCCTGTAGAGGATGAGGATAATGTTAATCAATTTTTTGAAGAGTGGAAATTGTTTTCTCGAATAGTTCCCTAAAACAATGTGCACATTTCAGAGCTTCAAAAGCTTGGTAGAAGGGACTTTGATATTCTCTGTAATTGGAAAAAAACAATGTTTTCATATGAAGTTATTGAACAAATATTCTAATTTATACAAGACACAAAGGCTTCCCATATTCTTAATATGAATTCTCTTGGGGAGAAGCTTTTTTGCCTTCGGATTTATTGGAGAAACAATGTGCTCCTTTTCAAATTGTGTTTCACCACTTTGTTAATTCCTAGGATGATTATAGTTTGCTAATGATTATTCAACGAACTACTCGAGCTAGAAAATCTGCTCTTATTCATTATATTTTTCATGACTTTTCAGCTTCAACAATGGGTGAAAACAATCCAATATTATTTCTTTCTCCAATTGGTTTATATGCTTTTAATATACATGTAAAAAAAATACACTCTCTTTTGAAAATATTTATAAAAAATATATGAAACTGCTAAATTGTCAAGCTTTATCAAACTTCCAAGAAGAAATGAGGCACGCTCATATTTTAATTTATGAAATGAGCTTTGTTGGGCCAAGGTTGTTTATGCAAATAGATTTGCATTTGTAAGAACCTTTTTCGGAAAAGAAATATTTTTCTTTTGGTGGCAGATTCATGATTTTTTTTGGTGATCTTGGGTAGCTTCCTCTAGTTAAGGATAAACCCCTATATGCAAGAAGAATAGTCGGGAAGTTTTTTTGTAAAGATTCAACATTGTTGTCACTTTGGATAAAATTTATAGGGAACAAGGATATGATATTAGGGAGGCATATTTTCACAATATTTTACCGAATATAAGAAATGTGGAGTCTTACTTGGATTATTGGGATATTATTATGATGCATGCTGATATTTTCTTAGATCGTGAGGAAAATATTTTATTTGATTCTATAGTTCACTTGTTTGTAATAAACGATCTCGTTAATTTGCTCAATTTGAAAATTCTCAAATACTTGAATTGTTAGTTTCGAGATGTGTTGTGGAATGTGTTAGGAGATTAGATATAGTTGACAAGGATGATGATGTGTCAGATCATGAGGCATTGATCTGTGGTGGTCAATGTGTCATGCTAATATGTAATTTGTTGGTGGAAGATGGTTTGGTAAATGGTGTTTTTGGGTTTGTAGACGATATATTTTATTCACCTGGTACACAACCACCTCAACTTCCATAGTTTTCTACATTTATTTTTGAGAAGTACATTGTTACTCCATTTGATAATGATTGTCCTAATATTATTCTCATAGGACTTGTTTTTATAGGGAACCTTAGAAATATGCTATTCAAAATGGAATGGGGCTTGACTATACACAAGTCATAAGCGATGAATTTTCAATGAGCCACTATAGCTATTGCAGATAGAGAGAGGCAGTGTTCGAAATTTATAGTTATATATAGAGTGAAATCAATTGATGGTTTATGTTATTCATAACCTTTGTATTATCTGTGTTATGCAAAAATGCAAAACATTTCTTATGTTACTCTAAGGAAAAAAGAGGAGGAGTGATTGAAGTCTATATTATTTTGAGGTTTTTAATCCGGAATTGAGGTCACTGGTGTGGAGAGTGGTTGGACATGTTATTGATGGTTCTTTTTTTCATACCGTGATTTAGTAATTAGTTTTGGTTTTTTATTGTTAAATTTTTCATGTTGAATGATTAGCAAAAAATCATGTATGTCTTTGGGATCATATACCTTGAGTTTGTAATCTTTGTCCCTTGGGTTTACAATGCCTTGGGATTTTAGTATTAATCCCTTTTGTGTATTATTTCTTTACATTTGTAATATTTATCATACTATTTATATAACTTGGTTTATATTATCAATTTGTTGCATTTATTGATGTTATGATTCATATTCGAAGGGTATAATATTTTTCAAATGGTTTAGTGTTTCTACATGTCTTTGAGAGAAAGATGATTAGTTCTATATAATTATTGTCGTTCCTTGTAATTTTGTTTTATGCATCTTGATAATTTGTTTTTCTTTCTTTCTGATCATTTGAATATATTTTTTGTTTGATAAAGTCATTAAATTGAGCGTTTGGAATATATTGCATGGGTCTTTAATTTGTTGGTGGTGTTGTGGTTGTTTGATTGATTAAATGTAACTTTCTGATGCCAACTTCTCTCCCTTTTTTAAATGTTACATTTATGACCATTAAATTTTTTATGGTTTCTAAAGAAAATATACAAGGGTTTATATAGCTTGGTTTTATAATTATAATATCACTTTTCTTTATTTTATCCTTATTTTGAATTGTATTAGATTTATGTTCAATAAATTATTATTTTTTTCTACAAAATAAAATACAAAAACAAAAAAACTGAAACCATTTTGTGTTTCTATATATTTGTTTCCTTTTTTCTTTATGTACTAATTTTTATTCTATCTTTTTGTCATTGAAATGTAGATATGGACAACCATGATGAAATTTATTACATTAAAGTGATCAAATATATTGCTGCAACCATAAGTTTGGTTTTGTATATGCACAAAAGGATAGATAAGAAACATGGCTTCCATACTTGTTTTATTTATGAGCATATTTGTGTCTTAGATGTAATGAAATCAGACGTGGAAACCTTGTATCATTTGCATCAAACAGAAGTTAAGAAGAAAAGAAGAAGTGATTGGTTGGAGAGCGTTAAGTATCATGAGAATAATCTTGTTGATCTGAATTGGTGAAGCTTTTGTCACCATTCAAGGTGTGTTTTGGAAGATGATCGGATGAAAATAGCTGTGTCATGATTGAGTATTTGAATTTCATTTTTGTTGTACAATTTACATATGTTAAGAAACTATATATATATATATATATATATATATATATATATATTTCAATAAAATGTCAATAATTTTATTTTATTTTTGGCTTTAAAAAGCAGGAAATTTGATTTTGTTGTCATTGTTGTTGCCATGTCTTATATTGTTTGTCAAATTTATTTGATTTTTTATTTTTTCATTGTTGATTTTTTCATAGAATTTAATATTATTCCATTGTATTGAATATTTTACTTGCGTTTGTGAAAAAATCGGCGTTCTTGTTAATATTGTTGAATGAAATTTGGTTTATAATATGTGAGGATTTATTTTTTTGTTTCTGTCGATATACATGGCTTTAAAATCTATCTATTGGGTTAAACGTTTTTCCATTTTCTTTAAAATTCATTGGTTATATTGGGTAATTTCTTCGCTTTAATTTTAGTAGTAATAAATAATAATATTTATTATTAATAGTAGTAATATATTTATTTTATATTTACTAATCCAATGGATTGATATTGTAAATCCAAGGTGTTTTTATCAACCCCTTTGGTTTATATTTCTCTTTGATCCCTTTGTACAACTTGATATTCTCAACCATGGTTCAATGTCCCATAATGAAAAACATTGTCTCAATAGAAAAGTTAGCCTTGGTCAACCATTCTCTGATGTCACATTTTGACAAAGCTTCTCCCAAATCTAGCCAACCATAGTCAAGCTTTGCATTGTAAAAATACTTCTCTACTCCAAAATATACCATGGTGAACTCTTTTCAAACATGTTTATTTAAACGTTTTAGTATTTATTTCTTGTGTTTATAATGTTTATTCTTTGGGTTTAGTATTATTATTATTATTATTATCCAATTTTAAGGTCACGACCAATCTAGACACCAAATTGCTATATGATACCCCCTTGTTTGTGGGACAAGGGACCCACCACCGTGTAGTGATTTTACTACTAATTATATGAAGGTATATATACTCTACCCCCTCTGGTTTTGAACTTCTGACATCTTAGGAGGAAAGACATGTTCTTAACCATTAGGCCCACTGAAGATCTATTCGCTTGGGTTTATAATCCCTTAGGTTTTTAATTTTCACCCTTTCGGTTTATAATATTTATTGAAGGGTTTATATAGCTTTGTTTTATAATATTATTTTATTGGGTACACAAAACATTTGGGTTGTAGAATTAATCACTTGGGTTAATAATATTTAATAATAATAATAGTGGTGATCCAAGGGAGTGATATTGTAAACCTACGGGGTCATTATTATCCCAAACATATTATCAAGCCAATATTTGTTATTATGTGAACGATTTGACGAATATTTTAGAGTTTACATGTTCATTTAAGGGGTTATAATATTTGTCTTGGAATTTATATACCTTCGGTTTATAATTTTTGTCCCATGATTTTATTATGTTTCGCTTGGGTTTATAATGATATAGTAGTAATATATTTATTTCATATTTACCAACCCAATGGATTTATATTTGAAAGAAAAAGGGTTTTCATCAACCCCTTTGGTTTATAATTCCAAGGGGTTTCCATTATAATCCCTTGATTCTATAATTCCTTGCGTTTTTAGTCTGATGTTGCATTCTGACAAAGCTTGTCCCAAAGGTAGTCAACCTTAGTCAACCATATCCCACCTTTGCATTGTAAAAAGACTTATGCTTTCCAAAATCTGTCGTGGTGATCTCTCGTAAAACTTGTTTATTTAAGGGTTTTAATTTTATGTCTTAGGTTTATAACATAAATTAATTGTGTTTAGTATTGTTCGTTTGGGTTTATAATCCATTGATTTTTTCATTTTGATCCCTTTGATTTGTAGTTTCTTTGAGTTTATAATAATTTTCCAAGGGTTTTTATGGCTTGGATTTATAATATTAATTCCTTGACTTCACAAAACGTGTGGGTTGCAGAATTAATCACTTGGGTTTATAATATTTATTAATAATAATAATGGATACCAAAGGGGTTTATATTTTAAACCTACAATTTTTTTATGATCCCCTTGGGTTTATTAACCCCAAGGTATTATAAAGCCAAAATTTGTTATTATGTAAAGGGATGTGTGGATACTTTTGGGTTTACATGATCAATTAAGGTTTTATAATTTTTATCTTTGGGTTTATAATATTTGTCCCTCAATTTTATTATTATTTTCTTGTGTTTATAATTCCATTGTATTCATATATTATTTGCATATTTACTTACCCAATGCATTGATATTGTAAACCCAAGGGATTCTTATGAACACCTTGGATTTATATTTCAGTTTCAATTATAACCCCTTGGGTTTACAATTCCTTGGATTTTAGTATTAAAAATCCAAAGGATTATAAAGCCTTCTTTTGTTATTATGATAAGGATTATCTATTTGTACACCTTAACATTCTCAACCATTGTCAACCATGGTTGAATGTCGCATAGTGACAAAGATTGTCTCAATAGAAAAATCAATCATGGTCAACCATTTTCTGATGTTGGATTATGACATAGCTTGTCCCAAAGGTTTTCAACCATATGCCACCTTTGAATTCCTAAAAGGCTTTTGTTGGCCAAAATCTATTGCGATGAACCTTGGTCAAACCTGTTTATTTAAGGGTTTAAATATTTGTATCTTGTGTTTACAATATTTATCCATTGGGTTTAGTATAATTTTCTTCAATTTATAATCCCTTTGGTTGTTGGTTTTGATCCCTTCGGTTTATTATTTCTTTTTCGTTTATAATATTTATCGAAGGGTTTATATAACTTTGTTTTATAATATTAATTCCTTAGGTTCATAACATGTATGGCATGTATAATTGATCACTTGGGCTAGTAATATTAATTAATAATAATAGTATATTCCTAGATGATTGATATTATAAACCTACATGATATTATACATCCAACAATTTTCTTGTGTGAAGGATTGTATGAATATTTAAAGCTCTCGTGTTCATTTAAGGGATTATAATTTATCTTAGTATTTATATCCGTTGGGTTTATAATATTTCTACCTTGGTTTTATTATTATCACTTGGGCTTATAATGTCATTAACCCCTTGTCCCTTGGATTTTAAATGTTAGACATTCACAAACCCATTTGGTTTATATTTTGCTTCCTATTATAATCCGTTGGGTTTATAGTATAAAAACGCCAAGGAAAAATGTTATAAACTCAAGGGAATAATATTAAACCCTACATTAAATTTATTGTGTACTTGGTAGTTCAATAATCTACCTTGTTATTGTTGTTGTCACGTGTAAACATTACTATACATCAATGTCTTTTAATCATTTTTGTTGTCATGAATAAACATTAGTATACATGTAGACACTAATTGTCGCGTGTAAACATTACTATACATCTATACATTATTATACATTTGTGTGCATAATAGTAATGTGTATGTACTTAAGTACATTAATAAACAGAATAGTATATATATAGTTTAATACATTAATGTACATTTCAATACATTCATATACATTGTATATAGTGAAGTTAATATAAATGTATAAGTTATTTTCATGTGTAAAGATTACTATATATCTATACATTAATATAGATTTGTGTGCATAATAGTAATGTATATGTACTTAAGTAAATTAATATACATATAGTGTATATATATTTAATTACGTTAATGCATATTTCAATACATTAATATACATAGTATATAGTGAAGTTCATATAAATGTATAAGTTTATATACAATATTCTATATTGATGTGTATTTATAAACGTGTTTGATATATGCTCACGTTTATCAACCACATTTATTAATATGCTTATGTTAGTATATATATAGTTAGTGAAATTTAATGTGCTTAATATTTTATTTAAGTATTATTAATGATTTTAAATAAATTAAACTATATTAATTATTAAAAGAATATTTAAAAGTAAATTAGTTTAAATTGAAAATAAAAAATGAAATAAAATTTCTTATTTGATAATTAGAGGTTTGCCATATGCAACTATACTCATTATGTTAGTCTCAAATTCCTAGTTTATTTATTCATTACTTATAGTTTGGTTATTTTATGTTTTGTAGTTTTTATGGGCATATTTTTGGCCAATTTTTTTGGAAAAATAATAAAAATTTAAGATAACAAAAGATCAATTTTTTTGAAAATGTGTTTTACTAAATTCCTTAAAAATTAAGGAAAAACTAAAAATAATTTAAAAATATAGTTTTACCATTAATATATATATAGTTATGATTGAAATTATTTAATGAATTGTCTTTAATATCATTTTTTCAAATGATGGATTTAATATGTGATGCAGACAAAATAACATTGAGAAATAAATAGTAATACTTTAATTGTTTTATGTTTTTGACATTTTTTTTTGTTTTGTGTCATATTTAGGTCAAATTTGCATATAATCAAGTTCAACAATTTTATTGCAATACAAGTTTTCATGATTTTTTTTTAAGAAAACGGATTTATTTATATATTTGATACCTAAATTTTAAAAGAAAAAATACAATTTAACTTTAAAAAATCACCTAAATGTAAAATAATTAAATATCTCAAAAAAATAATTGTGAGCAAAAAAATTATAATAATTAGTGCTTTCCTCTAGTTCAGTTAACATTTAATTGTTGAGATGTGATTTTTGATATTTGAATTGGTCTAAATATAATAAAATTAACCATATTTTAAAATAAAAATAAATTTTAAAAAATGAAATCAAAATAAAATTTCCACATTAGTATTATTGTGGTGTTGATAGACATTCTAGTTTAGTATGATTGCATGGAGAGGTACTCTTCAAATGGAAGAGATGTAAAATTATATTATTGTGTAAAAGAGAGCTTCACAACTTAGTAAACGCTTAAACACATAACATGTAAAAGTAACCTTAAATATAAACATAAAGGTAATGTTTAACATTTAACATTTTTATTGTAATGTAGAAACTGTTTAAAGAGAAATCTAATTATTACTATGTATAAATAAAATAGCTCTACAACTTGAAGAGATATGTAAAATTATATTATTTTGCAAAGGATAGCTTCACAACTTAGTGAACACTTAAACGCATGAACATATAAAAGTAAACGTAAATATAAACATAAAGGTGATGTTTAACATTTAACATTTTTAATGTCATGTAGGTGCTATTTAAAAATAAATCTAATTATTACTATGTATAAATAAAATATAAATTTAAAATATAAACATGGTTAGAACACTCAGAAAAAGAGATATGGTCAATAAATAAAACTTCTTTTTATATTTACTCCATAAAACTAAAGAAAACTCAAAAAATGTGTTTTATTTAGGTGAAGTCTATGGGAAACTACCATGGGCCAGATACCATATTTATAAAAGAGGTATGGTAAATAATTAAAAATCTAATTATATTTTCTCTATGATGCTTTTTATAATTACCAAGAATAAAAAAAGAGGTTTTATTTAATTGAATCCTATGAACCAAATACCATGCGAAGAACACTATTAATACGATGAAAAAAAAATTACTAACCTTAATATTAATATTAAAGTATTATTATTATTAATTCAACATTCGTATTAAAATATTATATAATAATATTTTTAAATTTAATAAATTTGGATCCCTAAGGTTATTGGACTATTTCACGTAAAAACGTAAACACCTAAATGTAAATGTTAATGTAAAGATAATGTTTAATATTTAACATTTAAAATTTAATTTAATTAATATAATGTCTACCCTAATGAAAAATCACTTCTCTCACTAAATATATAAATTTAACAAAAAAAAACAAATTGCCCAATTGTAATTGTGAGGAAACATCTATATGATAGCGCAAAGAGTGAAATAATATTTATGAGAAAGGATTTCAGGGGGCGTGTGAAATGGAAAATAATATTAGTGGGAAATGATTCTAGTGTTGATACGAGGTGGGATTGATTTTTTAGGTGTTTTATTTTGATTGCTCCTGAAAATAATATTTGTGGGAAAGGATTTCAGTGTCGGTAAGAACTTGGATTGGTTTTTAGATTTTTTATTTCCATTGACTCCATTGGTTTGATTTTGTGTAATGAGTCACTCTTACCACCAAATTAGAATGATTTAAATTATTATTATTAATTCAACATTCATATTAATATATTATATAATAACATTTTTAAATTTAATAAATTTGGATCCCTAAGGTTATTGGACTATTTCACGTAAAAACGTAAACACCTAAATGTAAATTTTAATGGAAAAATAATGTTTAATATTTAACATTTAAAATTTAATTTAATTAATATAATGTCTACCCTAATGAAAAATCACTTCTCTCACTAAATATATAAATTTAACAAAAAAAAAAATTGCCCAATTGTAATTGTGAGGAAGCATCTATATGACACTGTGAGTATAATTGTATTTGTGAGGAAGCATATCTATGATAGTGCAAAGAGTGAAATAATATTTATGAGAAAGGATAAGAACTTGGATTGGTTTTTATATTTTTTATCTCAATTGACTTCATAGATTCGATTTTGTGTAATGAATCACTCTTACCACCAAATTAGAATGATTTAATTTCTTCTTTTGCAATTTAAAGTGGGAATCAAATATCCATCATTTCTTTTATTTTTAGTTGAATATCTGAGCCTAGTTTACCATGTTTTAAATGGAATCGACATATTTTTTAAATCATCTCAAATATGGATTTTAGAATCAATAATAAGGCTTTATGTTAAGATGGATCTATGCTAGTGTTATGTCAAGTTATGTTATGTAAAAAATTTGAATTGGTCAATTACATCATAATAAAAATAACAATAACAATAAAAATAATAATTATAATTATTAGTTAAAATATTTTGATTGGGTCAAATTACATAAAAATAAGAATAAAATAATAATTATAATTATCAGTTATTAATAATTAAACTAGCCTAGATCCATCATAACTCCTTATCTACCAAGCCTTAAGAGTTATCAAATCTCTTTAGATGCAAACCTCTTTTAGACTATAAAATGAATTGATTCCTCTAGCCTTTTGGTAATTTTAGATTTAAAATGCATGTATCACAATAAAATAAAAGTAAATAATAGTGCATAGGAGCATACGATGGTAGAGATATTGTAACATAATGTTTAAAATTTTGATTAAGTTAAATCAAATAAAATTAAATAAATAAATATGAATTAAATGGGAATATAAAAATAATCTTATAAAAATAAAAATAAAAAAGACTCATAGTATTCATGTGGAATATAATTAGAGTAAACAAAAATAAATAAATAAATAATGTAAGTAATACAAAAATAAAAATAAATCTATTAAAATAAAAATTCACATTATTATTTATTTTTGCTTTTATTAATTTTTGATAGATAATTAAGGTAACATTGTCAATGGTTTTTTACACTAAATTTATGAGAAACCATGATGTTGATCCGAAATATTCATATAAAACACAATCTATTTAAAAAATAAATTAAACCAACTTTTATCTAATTCAAGTGAACAACCATCTTCTCTCAAATATCTATTAACCAAAGTTGGTATCAAGTATCTCTGATTCACAATGTGAAGGTTTTGTATGTAAGTGAAAGATGCTTTCCCATGAAAATATTAAGAGTTTATTTTCACAATGTTAAGGTTTTGTATGTAACTCAAAGATGTTTTCCATGAAAATATTAAGATTTTATTTTCTTTATTTATGTAGGGAACAAAAGACTTATGGGACATCGGTGGGCAGAGTGGCCACTTCGTTATCTAGTGATGGCGTGATGCCGGGCTTTTGGATGAGAGATCCCGCCACTAGGTACTGGATTCCGGAGGACCTCCTCAACAATGTCAACATTGCAGAGCATCGAGAAAAGGTCGATTCGTCTTGAAAGTAGAAGATGACATACAATACACGATAATATTGTGTAAAATAACGCCTGTTCTCCAACTGCAAATCATTGTTTTGAAAACAAAATTTCAGGTAATATAACTTCCACTAGTTAGTACAGATTTATTTCAAATGACTTAAATTATAGAAAATCCTATATCTTTCTTTATTTTCATATTCAAAGTCACAGAGGCCTTTATTAGAAGTTCGGTACATATTTGTGTTTGACAATAAGATACGAATGTTATTAGCCTTTACGGTCCTGGATTTTGTTGTGGATTTCAATCTGAGCACTCACGAGCAGGCATGGAGTAGAATTCGACACAAAAATTATTTTTCATAAGTAATTTTCTATAACATACTCCCACAGATAGCCAATAAAAAAAAATTAAATTTAACTTTAACCTTTTACTCTTTTATCTATATCACTCAATGGCCATATTTAATATCGTCATCTCAAACACTAAACTCTTTTATTTTTACGCATAAAGCCACATCCATTCAACACGTCATAAACCTTATGATTGTTTAAATAATTAAGTATTATAGAAGTATTTTCAGGGATAATTACCCTTTCCCAATTTCGTGAAGTAACTCGTTAAACTTTACGCATAAAGCCATATCCATTTCCCACTTCCCACATCATAAATCTTATGATTGTTTAAATAATTAGGTATTATAGAAGTCTTTTCGGGGATAATTATATTAAGTGTTTGTACTGTGTTGTACCATTTCAAATCTGGTGTTTAAACTATTACAAAACCTTGAAAAATATTTGGCATTTCATTTCGTTGCATTAAAGTTATACATAAGAGTCTTGAATTCATTATTTGTTCGGCGGGGTTAATGTTTAATACGGTGATCTTGCCATCGGGTGGATTTATTTGATTTGATCTGCACAGCCAGCAGATAGACAACTGTAAAACCCTACCATCGTCGATCTTCTTGGACTAGATCTAGGGCTCAGATTTACTTTAGGGTTTCGGTAAGTTTTGGGTAATGGCTACCCTATCCTAACTGTCCCATTCATTGTTTGGTTGTTGTTGTAGTGCTTTGCAACTCACTCTTCATGGCCACACCTTTGGAAGTTTTCCTTACAGTTTCACACCTATTCCATTATGGAAACCTCTATCAACGGTATGTGCTATACAGTTGTTGTCTACTTCAAATTCTTAGCGTTTGGTTGTCTTATTCTCCGAGGGTTTGCAGGATTATTTTCATTTTGCTTCGCTTGAATTTTACTTGTCAGCACTATGATGCAACTTACTTTTGGTTATTTCTCCTTTTTTCTTATTGCTATCTGTCGGTAACCACTAATTTCTTTGTTTTCTCTTACTGTTTTTCTTGGCCAAAGCAAGGTATTGGTCTCGCACCTCGGAGGATGTGTCTTCGACTCCTCTACCATTTTCTCGGGCTTCTTACAGGTAAGATAGTGTCATGGTTTTGCAAACCAAAAAGTCTATTATAACTTGTCGATTAGTTTACTAGACCGAATATAATTTGACTGTTTTTCATTGGTTGTTTCGAAGGGTATCTTCATCGCCTTTGCACACAAGTATTTACATACAGGTAAGACTAAAATTTAACCCTACTGTTTTTCCTTCATTAAGTCGGGTAATTATCTCATATTTATGGTCTCTAACTCTTACAATTTTCTTGCACAGGTATGCGTGACCGCCCAGAATTGTGATTGAAAGTTGCACTGGTTGATTATACTGTGTCCCTACTGACTCGAATTACCAATTTCAAGGTACTCATTCCGTTGCTAGGACATAATACTGCCGACCTTTTTTTAGTTAGCTAATGGTTAAAGAATTTTAAGGGTTTGCTATAGATTTTGGTAACAAGGGTTTCATGCCTCAGTTTTCAAGTCTTAGTTTATCTCTAGCTAGGTTTTACAGCCTTGACACTGTGTATCATTTGCCGTTTTCAAGAGTTTTTCAAAAAGTGTATACGTATGTTTACTGTCAATTAAATTTGTATGTTATTCGGCCTCCAAGGCCCTTAGTCTCGGTGTTTCAGCATTTGACATTTAAATTATTCAATTCATGCTATATTTTCAACAATAAATATGTATATTTACACTTTTTATTTTTGAACGATTCCTGTTCTTACTAGGTTTATAAATCTAAAAAAGAAAATGTAGTATTTCAATATTTTCGATTTCTGTATTTCACATTTGTGTTAATAAAAAAGATATATTCCTTCTCAGTTAGCAAGGTTTTGCTGTTCAAAAATTTGGTTTATTTCCGGCAGAAAAAAGAAAGGTTTTCAATGACATTTGTACCTAGAGTTTGAGCATAGCTATATTCTTTTTCCATTTCCTATATTCTTTATTCATAGATCTCTGTTTCTATATTTGACACAATTCGGGTTTATTAAAATGATACTGTCTCCTCCAGGACTCTCTTTTCCTCCATTATTCTGTGTATCACACTTAAGGTTATATTTTCCTAATTTTCTACAGTTATCTTCTTCTGTACATTTAACATTCCACATGTAATTGTTTAAAAAATATTCTTTCAAGTAGAATGTCCAGACCATTCTTTCCATGTGTATCATAGTTGCAAAGGAAAATTTACTCGAAGCTTTCGCATTGTTCTCTCTAAGTTAACAATCCTCTGTTGTTAATTACTAGTTAGTAGCTTATATCTCTCACTCGCTTCATAGTTTGTTTACATATATTTTGATAATATTTAAGACAGAAACAGTCTAGCGGTTCTTTAATTAAGAAGAGTAACAAAAGTTTTCCTCATTTCATAAATACATTACTGTAAAAACTACAACCAAATAAAGATAACAAGTTACGTGTTAAAATCAACAAAATTCATTTACTTATTTGATTCTCAGATATGACTGATGTTTCTCCCTTCCTCGAGAGAGTCAATTAGGTCCTCGTCTCTCCCCTGTGCTCCACACCTAATCCAAGCGAGTTGATAGTAGTTCTGGAAAATACCTCGGGACTACCAGTCTAGTCTTCTAATCCAGGAACAATCATAATTCAGAGTGATTCCACTGGTCTTTACTAGCTCAGGAATTCCACTCAATTCCCTCTCCTAAGTTACCGGACATAACCCCTCTCCCTCACTGGGATGCACCTTTATCCTTAGAGGGTTGGGTAACTGTCTGAACTAATTTTTTTCTGTTCAACTACTTCTTAGTTTCTTGGAATACTTTCACATCAGTGTTTTACATTTTTATGAAACCACTTTCTAATACATAATTTTATTTAATTAACAAAATTTATTTTCTATTTATCCAGTAATAATTCTCATGAAATAGTAAATGTCTTAGTTTCCTTAACATAAAATAACGAAATCATTAGTTGGTACTTAAGCCAGTTGTCACAACTTCCCCCTCTGGAAGTGAAATTATACTGGATGCCCTCATTCTGCTTCAGCAAATAGTTTTGAATAAACATCCCGAACAAAACCTTCATCCTCACAGGTAGCTTCATTCGGGTCAAAGTGCTTCCACTGCACTTTAACCTGGGTGATGACTCGTTTCTAGAACATGATTTATCTGCAATTGATTATATGCTGAAGCTCGACTAGAAACTTGTCGTCCAGTTCGACCTGCAATCAACAAAATTTGAATTAATTTCTCATAAATTTAAACATTCGAAATTAAGTCTTGTATTCATATCCTACCTGAATACTTTTCTAGTGAATTACATGCTTTGGGTCATGTACGTATCGCTTTAGTAACGATACATAAAAGATGTTGTGTACACGGATGTGACTGGACAGTGCCAATTGATAAGACACAGGTCCTACCCTCTCCAATATTTGGAAATGCCCACAAAACCTGGGAGCCAACTTGGCACAAGAGGCCCACCTTAAAGTGATTTTCTTTGGTTTCATCCTTACGTACACATGATCTCTCACCTCATATTCACGATAAGTCGTTTTCTTATCTGCGTTCATTTTTTCTATCCTAAGGTGCCTTCAAATTTTTCCTGATATTCCTTACTTTTGAATCCATCTCAAATAACATTTTCAATCCAAGGATCAACTTGGTTTTTGGGCTACTCAAATTAATAGGAGTTCTACATTTTTTTCTATATAATGCTTCGAATGGACTCATCTTAAGGGATTCCTGATAACCGTTATTATATGAAAATTCTAATAGATGCATATATTATTCCCATATAGTTGGTTGCTGCATTACATACATGCGTAACATATCTTCCAGAATTTAATTCACTCGCTCAGTTTATCCATCTGTCTGTGGATGATAAGCAGTGCTAAAATTAATTTGGGTCCCCAATCCTGTAAATAGCATTTTCCAGAATGTTGAAGTAAACTTCACATCCATGTCAGAAATGGCAGTCTTTCGGATACCATGTAGTCTAAATATTTCTGGCATAAATATGTCTACTATTTTCACTTCCTTATAACTGCACTGTACTAGTATAAAATGCACGGCCTTTCTTAGTCAATATACTACTACCATTATGCAGTCATTATCCTTCTTTGACTTTGGTAAACCAGTAATAAAGTGTAAGGATATAACCTCCCACTTCCATTCAGGTACTGGTATAGGCTGCATCAGTCTGGCTGGATGTCGATGCTCCACTTTCACTTGCTGGCACTCCAAACACTTGTTTAGATATTTTGCAATGTCTCTTCTTATACCTGGCCAGAAGTAGTTCTTCCTAATTTCTGTTAGCATTTTCTGATACCCACGATGTCCATATTAGTTACTTCAGTGATTCTCATTTAGGATTAGTTACTTCAATTCAATTTGATTTGGAACATAAATCCTCTCCTTCAAACTTAGCAACTGATCCTTACTAATTCCATAATCAACAGATTTTTCTTGTTTTCTGGCCTCCTTTGCTTGCTACCATATAAATTGGTATGCAGGATCCTTCTCAGCTTCCATTTTTATTTGTTCCAGAAATTTGCATTCAATTTGATTATAGTACAGTTCATAAACGCTATGCAAATTTCTACTCAATAGATCTGATACTCTATTTTCCTTACCTTTCACATTCTGCATATCAATGTCAAATTCGCTTAGAAAATAATTCCATCTGGCTTGGCAATAATTAATATCAACTTCCTTAAATAACTGGTTAAGCTGCTATGATCGATTTTGATTACAAATCTCTTAGCAAGAAAGTAGTGCCACCATACTCGGAGTCCATGCACTACTACCGTCATCTCCAACTCATAAGTTGAGTATCATTTTTTATGCTCTTTTAGCTTACATGACTCATAGGCAACTACCTTATCTTCTTGTGATAGAATTTCCCCAACTCCTTCTTTACACGCATCTATGCAGACTTCGAACTCCTTATTGGGATCAGGTACTCTCAACACTAGAGTTGTAGTCAATAAAATTCCTTCCTCCATTTAAATATTTTCCCCTTCCTTTGTAAGCAATTAATTGGGAAAGACATTTTTGATAATGCTTCAATGAACCACCTATAATAACTCGACAAACCCATAAATGATCGAATGTCTGCTACATTTTGGGGTACCTTCCATTCCATAATCGTACTAATTTTCTATGGGTCAACTGCGATTCCTTCAGAAGAAATAACGTGACCAAGGTACTATATTTATTCCTTGAAGAAATCACACTTGCTGAACTTAGCGTACAACGGATGCCTTTGTAACATTTCTAGCACTATCTGTAAGTGCTCTTTATTCTCTTCTACATTCTTGGAATAAACTAAAATTTCATCAATAAATATCAACAGAAAATTATCCAAAAAGCGATGAAATATACCATGCTTCAGCCTCATAAAGGTTGCTAGTGCATTAGTCAATCCGAATGGTAACACTACAAACTCATAGTGCCTATATCTGGTATGGAAAGCAGTTTTATAAATGTCTTAGTCCTTTATTTGGATTTGATGATATCCCGTCCTTAGATCTATCTTTGAGAAGACGATAGCTCCCTTCAATTTATCAAACAGATCATCAATCTGCAGTAGAGGGTATCTATTTTTGACAGTCAATTTATTGATCTACCAATAGTCCATGCACATTCACATGGTTCTGTCTTTCTTCTTTACAAATAGCACTGGTGCTCCCCAAGGGGATACAGTTGGTCGGATATACCCTTTATCCAATAGTTCTTGTAACCAAATCTTCATTTCGGTCAAATATGGTACGCTCATTCAGTATGGTGTCCTTGAAATCGGTGATGCTCCAGGTATCAACTCTACAGTAAAATCAATGTCCCTTCTTGGTGGAAAACTTGGTATTTCCTCTGGAAATACGTCCATAAAATATTGCACTATCGAAATTTTTACCATCATCAGAGTCTTTTCTTTGGAATTAGTAAAACCCCCATTGAATGGCATATAACTGGCATCCTTTCGTCATGCCCTTATTAATTTGAGAGGCTGTAATAGGACACAGTTGTAGGGGTTTCTTTATAGCTTGAATCTCCTTACAAGTTCCATCCTACATTCTGTAATATAGAACTTTCTCCTTACAATCCACTAACGTCCAGTGCCTTTCCAACCAATCCATGCCAGGTAGCACATCGTAGGATCCTAGGGGTAATATATTTAGGTGTATAGTTAGTTGTTGTCCACTAATTTCCAGTGTACAGTTTGGAATTTTGGCACAAAATTTTCTCTTTTCTCTCGTGGCTAATTGTACCAGCCGTGGATTCCTAAATTTTTTTCTTTGTAATTTACAAATCTCTACTAATTTGGGACTTACGTACCTTAAGCTTTCACATAGGTATACTAAAATAGAAATAGGTTGAGAGAGTAGCTTACCTTCCAACTCTATCATTGTCGGTTGGTAATCTGCCTGACGATCTTCCAAGGCTGCGTTAACTCTATGTATATTTCTGGCTACATCTCCTACTATTGAAGATTCTTGTAAGTTGGTAATCGCTTCGCTCCTTCCTCGCTGCAGAAAATGCCTGTAGTAGTGAGCCTCACCACACCCCCAACACTGTTGGGCTATTTTTTGACTTTGCGATTGATCTGGCTTGCTGGAAGCGTCCAAATCGTTTGCTTATTGAACTTCTGGTAGTATTCTTGAGATTACCGGCTCTGTTTTTCTTGAAGCTTGAATTTCCTTTTTGTTCTTTCTTTGACTACCAGCTTTTACCCAACTCTCCTTTTTCTTTAGATTGTTGATAACACATTCTTTCCTTTCGGATTGCCTCGTCCATGGTTTTTGGATTCACAAAATCAATTTGTTCCTTCGTATGAGTCGGAAAACTTCTCAGGAACCGCTAAAATTTAGCCTTTTCATCCCTTATATAAGGAACATAATGAAGTAAAGAAGTTAACATGGTGATGTTTTCATCCATCGCCAATTTTCCCAGTTTTAAATCATGAAACTCTCTATATTTATCATCATATAAGCGTTCAGTTAAGTACTTATCTTTAAAATATTGCTAGAAGGAATCCCAAGTCACATCCTAATCATCTATACTGCGGACAATCCTAAATTCCTCCTACCATAGTGTGGCCATCTCCCTCAACTGATAGATGGCCAATCTGTCTTTAGGATTGCTTCTATATTCATAAACTTGAAAATACTTGTTCATATTTATCTACGAGGCTTCAGCCACCTCTTCCTCTACTCCATCAAACGCAGGTGGTTTTATCTTTCAAAACTCACCTTGCAGCTCCAATTTTTGTTTCTTAACTTCTTGTTGATCCGACACATTACCTCACTTAGCGTCATTGTAGTTTTTATTTTTATTACTCCACTGTGATTGACTTATTTCCATTCTATTAGTGGTCTGGTCCCTTGCTTGTTACTCGTTACCTTCCTGCATGTCTCTATCACGACTGGGTTGTTCCATTCCCTGATTCTACTTATCCGAGATGCTCTTAAGTATCCTCTCTTGTTCTTGCATTAAACACTCATTATCACTTCGAACACGCACCATTTCTTCCTGTAGCTTCTGCACTGTATTTAACAGAATGCTAGTTTGGTGTTGTTATTCCTCCAAAAATCTACTTGTTTTCTGGTGTTGATCCACACTCAGCTAAATCCACATCTCAGGATTCATCTCTAGTCATGGTTGGGGTTCCACGGTGTGCTGGGGTAGTTGTTGCATTGACCCCCTTCTCATAGCGTCTCATGTTATGGTTCCTTAACTGTGCATCATTTACACACAATTTATCATATTAGGTGACCCAGAGGGTCCCAGCATGTGAAAGCTGCTCTGATACCACTTGTAACATACTCCCACACAGCAAATAAAAAAAATTTAAATTTAAATTTAACCTTTTACCATTTTATATGTATCACTAAAATTTATGGCCATATTTAATATCGTGATCTTAAACACTAAACTCTTTTAACTTTACACATAAATAAATATCCATTTCCCACATCATAAACCGTATAATCATTTAAATAATTAGGTATTATAGAAGTCTAGTTGGGGATAATTACCCTTTCCAAATTTTGTGAAGTATTACCTGTCAACATATTTGCATTTTATTAAGTGTTTGTACCATGTTGTGCCACTTCAAATCCAGTGCTTAAACCAATACAAAATATTGAACAATATTTGGCATTTTATTTCGTTGCAATAAAGTTATACATAAGAGTCTTGAATTCATTATTTTTCCGGCGGGGTTAATTTTTAATACGGTGATCTTGCCACCGGGTGGATTTATTTTATTTGATCTGTATGGCTAGCAGATAGACAGTTGTAAAACCTTGCCACCATCGATCTTCTTAGGACGAGATCTAGGGCTCATATTTACTTTAGGGTTTTGGTTAGTTTTGGGTAATGACTACCCTATCCAAACCGTCCCTTTCATTTTTGGTTGCCGCTGCAGCGCTATGCAACTCCCTTTCCATGGCCGCAGCTTCGGAAGTTTTCCTTACAATTTCACACTTATTCCATTCCAGAAACCTCTATCAATAGTATGTGCTATACATTTGTTTAACTTTGTCTACTTCCAACTCTAAGTGCTTGGTTGTCTCGGTCTCCGAGGGTTTGCAGGGTTATTTTCTTTTTTCTTTGCTTGCATTTTACTTGTCGGCCCTATGATGCAAGTTACTTCTAGTTATTTTTCCTTTGTTCTTATTGCTATCCATCGGTAAGCCCTAATTTCTTTGTTTTCTCTTACTGCTTTGCTTGGCCAAAGCAAGGTATTGGTCTCGCACCCCAGAGGATGTGTCTTCGACTCCTCTATTGTTTTCTCGACCTTCTTATGCGTAATATAGTGTCATGGTTTTGCGAACCAACAATTCTATTTTACCTTGTTGATTAGTTTACCAGATTGAATATAATTTGACTCTTTCTCATTGGTTGTTTCGCAGGGTATCTTCGTCGCCGTTGCACAGAAGTATTTACATACAGGTAAGACTAAAAATTAACGCTACTATTTTTCCTTCATTAAGTCTGGTCATTATCTCATATTTATGGTTTCTAACTCTTACAATTTTCTTGCACAAGTATGCGTGACTTCCCAGAATTGTGATTGGAAGTTATGTTAGTTGATTATACCGAGTCTCTACTGACTCGACTTAACAATTTCCAGGTACTCACTCAGTTGCTGGGTCATAATACCGCTGAATTCTTTTTAGTTAGTTAATGGTTACAGAATTTCAAGGGTTTCCTACAGATTCTAGCAACGAGGGTTTTATGCCTTAGTTTCCAAGCCTCTGTTTATTTATACCTAGGTTTTATGGCCTTGACACTGTGTATCATTTGTCGTTGTCAAGAGTTTTTCCAAAACTGTATATGTATATCTACTGTCAATAACATGTGTATGTTATTCGGCCTCTAACTCCATTAGTCCCAGTGTTTTAGCATTTAGCATTGAACTTATTCAATTGACGCTATATTTTCAGTGATAAAGATGTATAATTACACTTTTTCATTCTGAATGATTCTTGTTCTTACTGGGTTTATAAATATAAGGAAGAAAATGTAGTATTTCAATCTTTTTGGTTTCTATCTTTCACATTTGTGTTAATTCAAAAGATATATTCCTTCTCTGTTAGCAAGGTTATGTTGTTCATAAATTTGGTTTATTTCCAGCAAAAAAGTAAGGTTTTCAATGACAGTTATACCTAGAGTTTGAGCATAAATATATTCTTGTTTCATTTCCTTTTTGTTGTCTTTATTCATAGATCTTTGTTTCTATATTTGACACAATTCAAGTTTGTTAAAATTATATTGTCTCCTCCAGGAATTTCTTTTCCTCCATCATCCAGTGTATCACTCTTAAGGTTATATTTTCCTAATTTTCTTCAGTTATCTTCTTCTGTACATTTAATATTCCACATGTACCTATTTAAAAATTATTCTCTCCAGTAGAATGTCCGGACCATTCTGTCTGTGAGTATCATAGTTGCAGAGGATAATTTACTCAGTGCTTCCGCACAGTTCGCTCTGAGTTAACAGTCCTTTGTTGTGAATTACTACTTAATAGCTTATATCTATCACTCGATTCTTAGTATTTTTACATATATTATGATAATATTTAAGAGAGAAACAATCTAGCAGTTCTTTAATTAAGAAGAGTAACAAAAGTTTTCCTCATTTCATAAATACATTACTGTAAAAACTATAGCCAAATAAAGATAACTAGTTACTTGTTATAATCAAAAACATTCATTTACTTATCTGATTCTCAGATACTGCTGATGTTCCTCCCTTCCTCAAGAGAGGAAATTACGTCCTCGTCTCTCCCCCGTGCTCCACACCTAAGCCAAGTGAGTTGATAGCAGTTCTGGAAAAGACCTCGGGACTACTAGTCCAGTTTTCTAATACAGGAACAATCAGAATTCAGAGAGATTCATTAGTCTCTACCAGCTCCATAATTCCACTCAATTCCCTCTCCTCAGTTACCAGATAGAACCCCTCTCCCTCACTAGGATGCACCTTTATCCTTAGAGGGTTGGGTAATTGTCTGAACTGTTTTTTCTCTATTCAACTACCTTTGAGTTTCTTAGAATACTTTCACATCAGTCTTTTACCTTTTATGAAACCACTTTCTAATACTTAATTTTATTTAGTTAACAAAATTTATTTTCTATTCATCCAGTAATAATTCTCATGAAATAGTAAATGTCATAGTTTCCTTAACATAAAATACGAAATCATTAGTTGGCACTTAAGGCAGCTATCACATTTTGTCATTTAAATATATTCAAAATTTATGGTAATTGAAAATGTTAAAACAAATTTTATTGAGTTTTTTGTAGATGATGATAAGTAGCATTTTTAAATTCCACTCTTAACAATTTCTTTTTAAATAATGTTAAGAATCGAACAATGGAGGTTACAATTAATAGATATAATTTTATTAATGATTGTTTTCAAATCGTAATTTAATTAAAAAATTAGTATATGATTAAAATATATTCAACAATTTTCCATATTAGCATAATATATACATGTAATATAATGTAATTTTTGGTCAACATTTTCAGTACATTAAAAAAAATGAAAATAAAATAAAATATTAATAGGTAATTTTAATTAAGAATTAAACTAATTAAACTATTTTTTTACTCTAGATCTATTAAGAAGGATTAAATTTATTGAAATGGAAAGAAATTTTATCCTTCGAATAATGAATTTGGATTAGTTCATGTGAAATAATAAACTTTCTTTGTTAACTTACGCGGTTGAGATGGAACTAGTGCTAGTTTCCATTCCTTGACCTGCACTTCTTGACAAACAATGAAAGCTAAAAATTGGAGCAGAGATTTCTTTTCTCAATATTCAAAGTAACTAAATAAATTACATTTTAAACATCAATAATAAATGATTGGAGTAGAAGTATATTAAATTGTAGAAAAATTGAATTGTCTATGACACCTATCAAACAAGAGAACTAATTGTGATCACACCTAGCACACAATGATATTAATATCTCAACATCCCCTCCTAACCTCAATTTTTACACGTAGAGGCAGTTATAATGCCTAATTTAGAGGGAATATGATATATGGAACCACAAAAAGAAATCTCTATGTCCCCATCATTGACAATATCACATAAGAAATGGAACCGAGTGTTAATGTGCTTGCTCTTTTTGTGGAAACCATGATTTCTTGATAAATAAATTTTTGAACTATTTTCAAATTAAATTGGAGTTGCTCCTTTTGAACATTTGATAGATCTTTTAAAAATCTTCTTAACCATACTACTTGACAAGCTACTGAATTTTCTCCTACATATTATGTCATTGCAAAAGATATTGAAACGATTGATTGTTTCTTGGTTCCAAGAACAAAAACATACCCTGAGGAGCTTTTGTGATCATCTAAACATCCTGCATAATTACTCTTTGTATAACCATAAAGTGAACAATTTTCATAATGTGCATAGAACAAACCATAGTCTATGGTCCCTGCAATAGACCTTAAGATCCTTTTTGCAACCTTCCAATGAAAAATCTTAGGTTGCTGCATAAACTTGGAGACAAAACTTGATGCAAACATGATATCAACTCTAGTTGAAGTAAGATACAACAAACTGCCAAGTAGAATTTTATATAATGGGGGATCAACTAGTGGTGCTACATCTTCTTTGCTTAGTTTGGTGCCTTGAGCAATTGTTGTATCAACAGGTTTGAAATTTGTCATTATGAACTTTTGGATAATGTGAGTGGCATATTTTTGTTACCAAAAAAGATGCCTTAAACAGATTGGTGAATCTCAATCCCTAAGAAGTATTTTATGACCCTTAGATTTGTCATATCAAACTTTGTTTGCATTGTTTCTTTAAAATCTTCTAACATCATAATTCTTATATAAAGAAGGCCATCTACATAAAGGCATACAATAAGAATTTTACCTTTATAACAAAGTTATCGATCAAATGAGAAAATTACTGATTACCTTCTTTTTCGAAATAGCAAAAAAAACACTCGATTTTGAAAAGTGCTGAAGCAGAATCACCCTTTTTTTCGAGCATATTTTTGGCACTTTAAATTTTTTTATGGTTTTTTTTAAATTTCATCATTTTCATGTTGATTTTGAAAAGTGGTGATGCATGATCATCTTTTTTTTTGGATCATATTTTTCGCACTTTAAATTTTCCTTGATTTTTTTTTTTTTCAAATGTCATGATTTTCATATCAATTTTGAAAAGTGCTATGCAGAATCAACCATTTTTTTAGAGGGTTGATTTTCGACACGTTAAATTTTTTCATTTATCAAGTATAAACATTTGTTTTAAAATGTTAGTGATTTTCATGCTAATTTTGAAAAGTGTTGATGCAACATCAACCCTTTCTGTTTAGAGAGCTTAATTTTTCGAATTTAAATGTTTTGATGTATTAAGTATGGATATTTTTTAAAATATTGGTGGCTTTCATTTTCGTAATAACACAAAAATAGAATAAAAAAACATGAAAAAAACATCAAATATAAAATATTATATCTATATATATATATAAACTAAAATAATTTCTATAAATAAAAAAATAAATAAATAAGTAAAAAAAATAAAATAAAAGTGGAACTTTTTCAAAAAAACACACACTTTAAAGGAAAAACAAAACGTAACCAAAAAAGAAAACATCACAACCAAAAAAAATTAATTTAAAAAAAACGCATATTTAAAAAAAATGATAAAATAAAATAATTAAAAAAATTATATTTAAAAATTTAAATTTAAAAAAAAAAAAAAAAAAATTATAATAATTAAAATACAAAAAAACTAAAATAATAAAACCTAAAAAATTTAAATTAAAAAAAAAATTAAAAACAAAATTACAATAAAAATTTTAAAATAATTACAATTTAAATATAAAAAAAAAATTGGAAAAAAAATTCAAATAGTTAAAAAAGGAAAAATGATTGTTTTAATATTTTTTTAATTTAAAAAAAATTATCAAAAAAAAAAAAATTAAAAAGAAATCGAAAATATATTTAAAAAAAAACACAAACAAATAAACAAATAAATAAATAAAATTAAAAAAAAAAAAAAAAATTTAGTTAAATTTAAAAAAAATAAGAAAAAAACTTGGGCTCGCCTCTTGCTAGCTGCGGGGCATGGACTCCATGTGTGTAGGGAGTGGCGTTGCTCTACACCCTCCGAACGAATCAACCTCCCCACCCCTTGCTGGGCATGGGGTATCGTTCTCGGGCGGGAAGGAGCTGCTAATCGATTCTGAGAATCGACATCCATGGGACATGGCCAATCAGGCAGGAAAGGAGCGATGACGCACCCCCTACTAACCGATTGCCACCAAGGGGTAGGCCACATTTTTCCTTTTTAAATTTCATTAAATTTTTTAATATTTAATTTTTTTAAATTTTAATTATTACTATTATTTTTTATTTTTAAACTTTTTCTTTAAATTAAAATTTTTTCATTCTATTATTTAATTTTTTTTCTTCTTTCAATTCCATTTTTTATTTTTATTATCTTTGAATTTTTTATTTTAATTATTTTATTTTATCAATTTTTTTAATTAAAAAAAAAAAGTTTTTAAAGTTTTTTTTGGGGTTCATTTTGATTTTATTTTTTTAAATTATGAGTTTTTTTAAATAGTTTCTCAGACTTTTTTAATTTTTTTTAAAAAGTTTTTTGTTTTTACATATTTTTTTTTTCATATCGTTCTTTTTAATATAAATTTTAATATTTGATTTTTTTTTTTTTTTCATGGTTTTTAAAAATAATTTTTAATTTTTTTTTTTATTTTAATTTTAATTTTTTTTTCTATATTTTTTTTTGGGCTTAATTTCTTTAAATGTTTATTTTAAATGATTTCTTGAAAAGTTGTTTTTTTTTATTGGTTTCGTTGTTTTTCTTATGTTTTTCATTAATTTATTTTAATGTTATTTTTTGTTTATTTAATTTTTCTTTTAAATTTATTTCAAGGATATTATTTATTTGTTTCTTATTGTATTTTTTTTTCTTTTTTCGTAAATTATGTATATATATATATATATATATATTTTAAGAAGTAAATTTATTTTTTTTTTACATTTTTATGTTTGATTTATTTATTTTTTTGTCTTTTTATATGTTTTTTTATATTGTATTTTTATTAGATCATGTTTTTTAATTTTTATGTTTATATATATATATATATATTACTTATTATTATTATTATTGTTATTTTTTAGAATTTCAATGTCTTCATAATCACAATATATTTGTGTGTGTGTGTCAAAATAAAAAATATGTAGACGTAATAATTCTAGGAAAATATTTTTTTTTCACGGTGTACTTTCTTGGTAGTCAATAGAAATGACAGTTTGTTTCTTGCATAATTTTTAATATGTTTATTAGTTTTCATTTATTAAATTCAAAATAAATTTAATTTTAGTATTAAATTATTATTATTATTAATATTATAAATGAAAATAAAATTTAAAAATATAAATTTTTCAATAATGAAATATAGGTTTTAAAAACAATTTGCAAATTTCAAAATCTTAAAATTATTTAAAAGCAAAATATTTATACAAATTTCTATGGCTAAAAATTGTTGGAATTTTAAGAATTTTCATAGAAGTGATATGTTATCTTTAATTTCATCCTTGGAGTAAAAGGATTTTCGGAGACATGATATTTTCTCTTTAATACCATGCCTAAAAATTGTTGGAATTTTAAGAAATTTTATATTTTATATTTAATGTCATGTCTATCGTTGAAATTTTAAGGTTTTTGACAATCATGATATTTTAGCTTTAACCTCATTATTAAAAGATGTTGACAATTTACCCTGAAAAAAATGACATTATTCCAGCATTAACACTTTTTCATTTTCAGGGTTTTTTTGCACACAAAAAACTGACGACGTTATTCGAGCATCAACACTTTTCATTTTCAAAGTGTTTTTGCACACAAAAAATTGGCGATGTTATTCCAACATAAACACTTTTCGTTTTCAAGGTTTTTTGCAAAAAAAAAATGGATGACATTATTCCAAAATCAATGCTTTTCATTTTCATGGTGTTTTTCACACAAAAAAAATGGCCTTTACTTCCAATTTTAAAAAAGTTGAAAATTTACCCCCAAAAAAAGGTTATTTTGGAATAACATTTTTCGTTTTCAGACAATTTTTCATGTTTTTTTGATGTTTGTTTTCATAGTGTTCTCGTTTTAGGTAACAGTTCTCATTTGATCTGTAACTTTGTTTCATGAGTTTTGTGGTATATGACGGCTTCTGCAAAACCATTTTTTATGAGATAAGTGTCGATGTCACTGTACCAAGCTCTTGGAACTTCTTTCAAACCATACAAATATTTCTTCAATATGTATACCTTATACTCCTATCCTGGAACTTCAAAAACCAGGAGGCTACTCTACATATACTTCTTCCTACAATATACCATTTAGGAAGGAAAATTTTACACCAAGTTGATAGAATTTCCATTTGTGTTGAGTTGTTATGGAAAAAATTGTTCCGACAATGGTCTAACCTTTCTACTGGAGCAAATGTTTCACCATAGTCAACACCAAACTGTTGTGAGAATCCTTTGGCAACCAATCTTTCCTTAGGTTTCTCAATCTTCTCCTTTTCATTAAGCTTGTTCTTATATACCCATTTTACACCAAACTCGTTTTGTCTCTTGCAAGATCAACTAATTCTCAAGTTTGGTTATTCTATATGGCAACAATTTCTTGGTTCATTGCATCAACCCAATGCTTTTCTTTAACTTCTTGTTCAAAATTTTTTGGTTGAGATGAAATAAATGCAAGCATATTCTACTAGTCAAATTCATGCTCCATCTCATATATTTCTCTGATTCTTCTTGTTTTCTGATTGCCTTTTGAAGATGTTGAATCACTGGCGGATTCACTATTTCTTTTAGTTTGGTTTTGTGGATGTATCAACTGCTCTGTTGCATGATGAGTTTCTGATATTCCTCTTCTTCAACCTATTCCTTTCTTGTTGTTGCCTTCATTGCCTCTTCCTCTTCCAAAAGAAAGTTATGATTTGAAAGCTTGTACAATGGAATATTCTACCAAGTTTAGTCATGTTTTGTGTGTGAGAAGTGATCAAGTCAACTGTTCTACTAATAAAGTTGTAAAAACATTGTATTTCAGAATGGTTGTTACAATCATGTCATATTTCTTGGGGAGGATTCGAAGAAATTTTTGGACAATCTTCTTATCTATAATGGCTTCATCAATAAGTTTGATCTATTTGACTATTCTCATGACTTTAGTCATGAACTAATCGACATTCTCTACATCATTCATCTTTAGGGTTTCAAACTGAGTTCTTAATTTCTACAATTTAATTGTATTCAATTTATCATTACCTTGATATGCAACTTCCAAAATATCCCAAACTGATTTTCCTATTGATGTGTTGGTTATCTTGTCAAAGATAGAATCATCGACTGAGTTTTGTATCCAACACTCTTGAACTTGCATAAAATTCTTTATTCTTAAAGACCAAAACTCGTAATTTTTTTCCAAGCAAAATCAAAATATGTGGCAAAGAACTGGGAGAAGCCATTTCTTCAAATATGAATTTTTACACTCTTTTACAATATTAAAAAAAAAAAAAAAAAACTCCTTTAAAAATATAGTACCCTTTCTTTTTCAAATTCCCTATTTAAGAATTTTTTTTTTTTAAATTCCAAAACAAAGTCTTTTAAAAAAAAAAACTTTAAAATCCCATTTTTTCAATGGAGCCAATGTATTACCCTCTCTTTTTCAAATTCCCTCTTTAAAAAATTTTATTTTTTAATTCCAAAACTAAGTCTTAAAAAAAAATGTTAAAATCCCTTTTTTCAACGGAATGGGCTTCCTCTCGTTTAAACAAAAACCCTTTAAATACCTTCAAAACAATCTTTAAAAAAAAAAATTAATTCCCTTTTAAATTAATACTTTTTCCTTTAAACAAGAGAAACCTTTTTTAACTTTTTTAAAAAAGGTTTCAAAACCTTTTGAGCCTACCATGAGACAATCCTCTTAAAAAATATCATGGAACCTTTTAAAAAAAAAAACAAACACGGCTGCATGTTTTGATAGAAATAAAAAAAACCTTATGTACCTTTGACTTTTGGTGCTTTTGTGCTTCGTGCATGAATTCACCAAAGGTAAAGTCAACTTAAAATAATGGTGTCAATCGTCTCAACTTAGAAGAAATGGTGCAAACCTTATGTATCTTTGGTCTAACATCAATCGTTAGATCAAAACTCGTAGACGTTAGTCTCTGCTACAATCGCTAGAGTTAGGATCCATGAGAGGTGGTTAGTCCATGTCGCAAAACACATGGGGAGCATTGAACCCAATTTCCAACAATCTCCCCCCCAACGCGAGCTAGGTGAGTTTCGAACTCGAGACCTGTCGCTCTGATACCACTTGTTGGAATCAAGATTGTCGTTAGACCAAAACCCGCAAGCGTTTGTCTCCACTACAATCTCTAAAGTTAGGATCCATGAGATGCGGTTAGTCCATGTCACAAAACACACGGGAAGCATTGAACCCAATGTCCAACAATTACTTTACGTTCAAAAAAATTAATTCTCAAGCAGACTTTGTTCTTTTCCACCTAGCCCGTTTGCCCAGTTTTGATGTAATTGCCCAGTTTCGATGTAATTTTATGTGCAAATGTGGGCAGTGTTTCAAAGTGGGGTAAAAAAAAAATTAATATCTCTACAAATTCATAAATTTGAGATGATTTGCACCATTTCTTCTAAGTTGAGTTGCGAATATGACGCATTGAGTTGGAGTCTTACTTTGTGCTATGATACAATGATCAAGAATGAAAGTGAAGCCCAATTTTGATGAAATTTTCTGTGCAAATGTGCGCAGTGTTTCCACGGGTGGTCAAAACAATAATCCAATATCTCTACAAATTTGTAAATTTGAGACGATTTGCACCATTTCTTCTTAGTTGAGCTGCGAATATGACGCATTAAGTTGGAGTCTTACTTTGTGCTATGATACAATGATAAAGAATGAAAGTGAAAAAGTAGAGCTGTGAATATGACGCATAAAGTTGGAGTCTTACTTTGTGCTATGATACAATGATAAAGAATGAAAGTGAAAAAGTAGAGTAGAGGTTGTTTTTCCTAACTAAATTACATGGTAAAAATTGAACATTAATAATAAATGAATGGAGTACAACTCCATTAAAGTAAAATTAAATTATATATAACACGGATCAGAAAAAACAACTAAATGTAGTGACACCTAATAAAAAATGAGATTAATATCTCAACACTTCTTCTAGCAGTCTTGACGGTTATTACAACGTCTCCGTCTTCACTAGTAGTGGAAACGCTTCATCTTCGACTTTCCTTCGACTTATGTTTTTGGTTCAAGCTTTATATATATATGGGGCAGTCGATGGTCATTAGATTACTATTACTGTAATTTGATATACTTTTGCAATTGAATTATCACTTTTTACATTCGTTTTTGTACTAGTTATGTAAAAATTTTAAATTTATAACATGATTTGATATATGGAAGCGACATGCTCAAGAATTGGTATATTAATGCAAACACAAAAGTCTTAGTTTGTGCCATGGATTATTTATATCGTTGTAAAGATAAATTTAACGAGCATCGCAGTGTTGGTGTACATGCACCTATATTAGCTTTAGTTCAACTCTAGATATCGCATGTGATGTGCACTTCGCTTAGTTAGTTAACTTACTACTTGCATGTGGTGCATGTGCACATTAGCATAACATAAAGCACACTTAACTTCAGGTAGCTTTAACTGTCCATAGTTATTGCATGTACAACTAAGCTTAACTTAATTGCCTTATATATTGATTCTCATCCTAATATTAATGAATCAATTTCATTCTCAATTCTAATTGTTTTTATTTTTCAACTTGGCAAGTTTGTGCAATTATTATTCAACTAGATCCATATTTGTTCTCTAATAATTTTAAATGGTATCAAAGCTACAAGGGTTTGGAGAAGTTGCATGAACAACTTTTTTGCAGGTTTGAAGAGCATAGAATTGGAAATTGTTCGAAGATTTGATTTGCAAATCCAAATATTAGAGAATTTGCTGCAATGGAGTTCTCATCTTCAACGATTCTGACTCCATACAATTACCATGAATGGAAGCCAATGATTTTGATTCATCTTAGGAGCAAAGGCTTGTAGCAAATAGTCATGGGAATTGAGACAAAACCAATCTCAGAGAATGAGAAGTCAGATTGGCTTAATAGATCTTACATGGCTTATGGAAGATTGTTTCTATCTGTGTCTTGTGATATTCTTTATGAGATCATAAATATTGAATCACCACATGAAATCTGGGCTACATTGAAAGGATTATATGGTGATGAAAATGATCTATAATAACACCATTTGGATGAAAAGAGATCGACTTATTATAGCAGTCATGAAAGTGGTGAAGACCCCAAAAATGTGGAGAAATATTCTGAAGACAATGTTGAACAAGAATATTTTGCTTCTTCTATTGTCAATGGACCTGTTGCAGATGAGAATTTCATCTTATCCAATAACAAAAACATTGCATATGTGGAAATATATTCCTCTGCTAATGATGAAGACACTACTTTCAAAATCATAGAAGAGGACTTTGATTCCTCTAATATTGACGCATATTTGACACGGTCTCAATTTAATGATGCTCCACATTCACTCTAAGTCGCAGAGCCATGCATGCCCATGCATGCATTTAAGGAGGCATTTATAGCACCATGTATGCACATGTATGAATCCACAAAGTCATCTTGAAGGCCACACATGCACATGCATGCATCCCTAGAGACAACCATTCTCATGCATGCATATATGGTACATGAATTTGATCGTCAAATGCATGACAAAGTTGCAGGGAATTGATATTGGCATACAACCATGTATAAGGAAATTCAGTCCTTGATCCAAGGATGGGAGTTGATAACTATACCTCAAAAAATGAAGCTTATTCCTCTAGATCCATGATGGGATCATCGGTCTTCAGTACTTTCCGAGTTCACCAAGACTTTCACTAAGCAGAAGTTTCAATTTTTGAGAGATCGTCTCGGGGTGAAGGATACGACTGCCTAGCAATTTTCTTTTCTCTACTTTTCAATTATATTTCGAGGGGTTTTTTCTTCCCACTAGGTTTTCCCTCTGTCCTATTTTCATCCATTGTATATGGGTACCTAAAATGGCCATGTTGTCTGGACTCATTCATTTTACATCACACTCACCCAAGTTATGCTTAAGGGGGGGTGTTGGTGTACATGCACCTAGATTAGCTTTAGTTAAACTCTAGATGTGCACTTGGCTTAGTTAGTTAACTTACTGCTTGCATGTGGTGCATGTGCATATTAGCAGAACATAAATCACACTTAACTTCAGTTAGCTTTAACTATCCATAGCTATTGCATGTAAAACTAAGTTTAACTTAATTGCTTTATATATTGATTCTCAACCTAATATTTATGAATCAATTTCATTCTCAATTCTAATTGTTTTTCTTTTTCAACTTGGAAAGTTTTTACAATTCCGAATATTCTGAATTAGCCTCAAGCTAACTGGAATATTAAATTTTGTTTTACCTTTATATTCATGAATAAATGTAAAAGGAGGAACATAAAAACTCCTAAAATCAGTGAATAAATCAATGCGCCATGCGAGCAATGCTAAATATGGGCTACCTTAATAAAACACCCTTATGTATGAAAGGGTTTGAGACATTTGACTGGGTCGATAATACCAAATCAACAGTGCTTTCTTGATACAATGAACCTCCTAGATGCACAACACAGTTTTAGTTGGAGGCTACACATGTGAACAGAGCTAAATCGTTGAGATGGTTTAGGGTTTGGCAAGATTTCTATCCTATAAAAGGAAAAGAAGGACAAAAAGAGAGGGGTTGTTGATTATATTATATTTTTGAATATATTTTATATTTAGACATATATCATTCTCTTGGCTATTTAGCAGAGAATAGTGTTGTTTAGCACTGGGTGTTCCTGATCGAGAATTCCACCTCTTCCATTGAGTAGCTCAAGGAGGAGTCCTATACATCTTATCCACTATCAGGAATTTGGCCAAGCTTCATCTTCCAACTATAACACAGATCCTGTTGAGCATTTGGTTGTCTTTGTAAGTTGCAGCAAGTGGAGGCTAGATCTATTCAGATCTAGGCCATTCTAGTGCATCTTTTCAGTGGGGAATTCTTTTATCCCATTGACAAGAGTGTTCTGGACCTTTGGAGCTTCAAATCAATATCTTAAGATCATTCCAATATTCTCTTCAAGTCTAAAACACAGTTTATCTTCTAGGACTGCGTTATCTACAAAGAGGAAAGTTGCAGGGTGTTTTGGAAACTATTGAGGAGTGATCTCTAGCATTGGGGATTTGCCCTTCATTGTGGTGATCCATGGATTTATGACTTTATCCATGTCATATTCAGATCTGATATGAATACTCCTGTACATTCTTTAGAAATTCTGCATAGATTTGTAGATCTACTCCATCTGCTTCATGTATTGCTGAAAACCCCAATGGGTATGTAAAGTAGAGACATTATAGTGTATGGATCTGTCATATATCTGACTATTCATGCGTTGTCTTTCTCTAGATCTAAGTTGTAATCTCCAGATATTGTATGCTCAATAAAATAACGATGCCAAGCCTTTTACAGTCAATACATGTGTTGCAACACCCATTTTTGAGGGATTTCTTCTACTTTAGTCTTCTATTTCCTCTTGTACATTGTATGGGCCTCATTATGAATCTGATTTTCTGATATATACATGAATGATGAGCCTCCATGTTGGCCTCCTATTTTTGCTTAGCCAAACTATGTTATTTATAAAGCAGTATTGTTGCAGCCCCATTCTTGGGTGTTTTCCAACCATACAAGGTGTGGGAGGTATGTTTGCCTCACCTAGTTTGATTTGTTTTTTCTCTCCTCTTGGATTTATATGATAGATCTTCAGATATAAGGGATCCATCAGCTGCAAAATCATTTCATTGCACATAATTCTGAATAATGTGTTATTTTAGCATGCATTGCTCAGTAGCCCCAATTGGGAATATTACAGTGGTATCAGAGCATGATCCTTAGCACAGTCTGTGCTTACTGAGAAGCCAATATGTATCTCCTAAGGAAGGACAGATAGAAGAAAAAGATTGATTACACTAAAGACAAAGAAGACAAGGGTCAAACCCCTGTATCTGGAAGAATGAAAGGGAAAGAGTTCTCAAAAACTCTATTCCAAAATCTGTATGAGCTTAAAGGAGAAATCAAGGAGATGAAAAATATCTGTACATGAAAAATACCCCAGTTATTCATCTTATATGTGCAAGCACTGAGCTACACAATTATATCTACAAAGTTATTCTATGCCCAGATTTACTGCAAGACAGATGAAGGGAGAGGATGCACCAAAGGAGGAGACTTTGAGTGATTATCTTCAAGAGTATGAATCTAAATCTTGGAAAATAAACGAGCAATTGATATTCCAAGAATTCTACCAACTCAAGCAGGAGAGAAGATCCAACAAGTATAATAGAAGAAGAAGAGGTAGATTCTTTCTGCCAAATTTTGATGGATCCTCCACAGGCACAGCCAAAGAATGGATAGATCAACTAGACTCATATTTGGAGGTACATAAAGTTTCAGAGAAGGAAGCCCTCAAAGTAGCAACACTACATCTTAAAGGTAAAGCTTATGCTTGGTGGTTATTTGAAACCTTTTCATTGAATAATGTAAATATATCTACTTATGTAAGATTCACTAGGAGAATAGTGAAGAGATTTGATGTAAAGAAAAATGAAACATATTTGATTGAGCTAGCAAAGAATGAGCATGAGAAACCCTTGCATGAGTTGGAAAGATCTATTATGGTCACTCCACTTCATATTTTTGTTGAGGGGGATAAAAATTTGTGTGATACTTTGCCAAGGGCAAGATCCCCATTGCATGAAGATATTTCTTCTCAAAAGGAAGTCATGGAGATTCCTCTTTCAAGGGAAGACCAAGATCTAAGGTCTCTCGTTGATAATGAGGTGCTTTCAAATATTGATGAGGAGAAGGAACAAGAGGGCAGTAACAATGCTATCACTTCAGAAGAAGAACCATAACCACATGTGGATGGACATGGAGTTATTACTTCAAGGGAAGGAGCTTTTGCATCATTGCAAATGGTTCCCAAGGAGCATCATGTGACAGTATTGTTGAGCAATAACACCTTGCTCCAAGAAAGAGGAGAAAGGATTGATCAACATCGAATGATGAGGAGCATGCACCCTTGATTATTTCAAAGGGTTTTTATTCATGAGAAGGAGACTGATAAATGCAACAAGGGGAGGGAAAAATTAGTCCACTCATTCATACAGTCTACTTCAGATTTTGATGTCTCTTTACATGGAGGAATTCCACGAGGGAGACCCCGTGATTGGAAGAAGAATAAAGTGTTCTCTCAACTTTTTTTAGTAGTGACATATTTGGCTAATGAAGGAGCCTTGAGGAGAGCTACCACAATGCTTAGATCTATTGATGGATTCCAAGGAGAGATAAGAAATTTTCTAAAATTTCCTTTGCTATCTTCCACTCATTTATTTGCGTTGGAAAAGAAGGGTTCAGAAATCTATGATGACATTAGCATGATGTCAAATGGCCACTCCATAGCTTTGGGGCTGCAAATGATATATCTAAATACCAAGAATATTTCTGAAGATTAGAAGAGGATTCCAAAACTCTTGTATGCATGGGCCAATCTATGGAACTTTTGGAAGAAAGAGACTTTTCAAAAGGAGGTTGACTTCCATGAACTTCAATCTTGTCTTGAGCAAGATTAGCTGCAAGAGAGGCAGCAAAGGTGGAGCTACGATACTCCAACATGTGACTTTGACGTTGAGCATGTCAAAGAGGAAAATGATGAGGTGAAAGCTACTTCATTTCATAATTTTATAGCGCTGTCATTGTTGGGGAGCCTAGATACATATTGGGAGTCCCAAATCTTGGTAAGATATTCGAAGAACCTCTTCATATGTAAGGTTATTGATGGGAAAATGGAAAATAAGAGGTATAGAGTGGTTGATGGAATCATTTAATTTCATGATTAGATCTATTTGATTAAATAATCAAGGCTCAAAGATAAACTACTACATGCAGCCTATGAGATTTTTTTTCTACTCCCAGTGATTTCATTAGAACACACCATATTATCTCAAATGGATTCATGTGGGAAGGCTTTGAAGAAGATTTATATCAGCATTATCAAATATGCATGTACCATATGGAGATGGATCAAAAACGTAACTCTGTGGAAGAGTTAATTGAGCCCTCTCTCTCTCTCTTTGAGGAAAGGGATAGATCTATGCACCACTCCATTTGTTTGAGGAGGACTATTGGTGAAGAGCATACTTATGTAGATCATGTTTTATTTTCTGATTGTATGCATTCTTTCACTATGTATATGCACGCCATGACTCCCAAAAGGAGTGTCATACCTTATAAACTTCATGGCCAACTTTGGGCCAAAACTATTTCTGATCATGGCCACTCCCTTGGTAAAAAAGGGATATTTTGCAGCATGATGGGTGCTTTCCTAAGGCACCAAATATATCTCCCACTTCAACCATGGAGATATGTTATGGGAAGCAATTAAGTGGTGGGAAAACCACTTACCACATCTAGATCTGAGGCAGGTAGGAGATTCACTATGCTGGTTGCTCTTGGGTGAGTATGGGTACTACCCAAAGATTCATATTTTCTTGTCTCATGCCTTGTGTCTCAATGAAAGAATACATAAGAAGAAGGCATGGTTGCTTTGGTTAACAAGAAGAGAGTTTGGACATCACATGTTAAATTTCATGTCCATGTATTTACTTTTGTTTGGAATGTATCTCATGATCATGTATGTGCTTGGCTTTAAGAGAAAATGTAACTCTCACATGATGTGGCGTAAGGGAGCTTGGCTGTATCATGGTGATGATGATGCTCTAATATTCGTTGGGAACATGATAGGAGGGATGACACATTGGTTCTTTGTGTCCATTGGGAATGAAACTTCCCATGTTTATTCATGCTTCAAGAGGAGGATAGAACATTATATGGCTGCTACACTATATATTTTGTTTCTCTATGCAAAAGGCCATATGGTTGACTTATGTCTTTGGGAGAAGTCTCTCACATGGGATAATTTGTGGCAAGGCATGTGTTGCTTGAATCATATTCAGCTAACACAACTTATCCTCTACTATTTCCAAGCTCTGAAGAAGCTTATGGCAGCAAGAAGGTGGTAGGATGGTCACTTATTATATCATGTTTTGAGGCAGCAAGAAGAAGAACAATGCTTGTCTCAATGGAGGGACTATTGTAACCATCCAACATATCATATGACACTTAGTCCATGTTTATTTTGGAGCACATATGGTGATGACACTCTATTCACTATATGCATGGAAGATTGGGCAAGGAGGGTCCCTAGAATCAATGAAGGGAATCATGAGGTTCCAAGTATCTTTTGGCTTCACGAGGACTATATTTTTGCAACCCAGGATCAACAAATCCACATTTATCATAAATGGAGGGAGAGAAAGCATAATTTTAACATATTTACCTCTCATTTCCAGCCATATAGCCCCTATACATTGCATAAGGAGGGGAATGATGATTGTTCCTATGAGCTACAGAGGATGGCTCATTTTGTTTGGATGATAGCATGGAGATTGGAGTGCTTCATGGGGGTTGAATCACCCATAATTTATCATCTCTCATTACTTGAGAATACCAATGGACAACATATGATTCTTTTCATGTATCTCCCACTTTCTCATGATGACAACTATTTGGGTTATTCACCAAAAGCAAACTTGTATTCTTGGGAGGAGGCAATTCCATCGGATATTTTTCAAGTCCTCACAAGTTGCTTGAGGACAAGCAACATTTTGGAGGGGAGGACTATAAGATTCCCAATTACCCTCAAGCTAATTCGAATATTAAATTTTGTTTTACTTTTCTGTTCATGAATAACTGTAAAAAGGAGGAACATAAGAACTCCTGAAATCAGTGAATAAATCAATGCCCCATGTGAATAAGGCTAAATTTGGGCTACCTTAATAAAACACCCTTATGTGTGAAAGGGTTTGAGACATTTGACTAGGTCAACGGGACCAAATAAACAACATTTTCTAGATGCAATGAACCTCCTAGATTCACATCGCAGTTTTAGTTGGAGGCTACACATGTGAATGGATCTAAATAGTTAAGATGGTTTAGGGTTTGGCAAGATTTCTATCCTATAAAAGGAAGAGGAGGACAACAATATAGGGGTTGTTGATTATATTATATTTCTAAATATATTATCTATTTAGACATATATCATTCTCTTGGTTGTTTAAAAGAGAATATTTTTGTTTAGCACTAGGTGTTCCCGATCGGGAATCCGACCCCTTCCATTGAGTAGCTCAAGGAGGAGTCCTGTACATATTGTCCACTATCAGACATTTATCCATGCTTCATATTCCAACTACAATGCAGATCCTGTTGAGGGTTTGGTTGTCTTTGTAAGTTGCAACAAGTAGAGGCTAGATCTATTTAGATCTAGGCTATTCTAGTGCATCTTTTCAGTGGGGAAGTCTTATATCCCATTCACAAGAGTGCTTTGGAGCTTTGGAGCTTCAGATCTATATATTGGCATCAGACCAATCTTCTCTTCAAGTCTACAGTGCAGTTTATCTTCCAGGACTGCGTTATCTGCAAAGAGGAAAGTTTCAGGGTGTTTTGGCAACTCTTGAGGAGTGATCTCTAGTGTCGGGGATCTGCCCTTCATTGTGGTGATCCATGGATTTTTGTTCTTATCCCTATCATATTCAGATCTAATTTGAATACTCCTATATATGCTTCAGAAATTCTGAATATATCTGCAAATCTATTGCATAGAATCTTAGATCTACTCCATGTGCTTCATGTATTGTTGAAAACCCCAAGGGGTATGTAAAGTAGACATTATAGTGTATGGATCTGTCATAGATATGACTATTCATGGATTATCTTGCTCTAGACCTAAGTTTTAATCTCCAGCTACTGTATACTCAATAAAATAATGTTGTCAAGACTTTTACAGTCAATATATGTGTTGCAGCACCCCTTTTTGAGGGATTTCTTCTACTTCAGTCTTCTATTTTCTGTTGCACATTATATGGGCCCCATTATGGATCTGATTTGCTGATATATACATGAATGTTGAGCCTCCATGTTGGCCTCCTATTGTTGCTTAGCCAAACTACATTATTTCTGAAGCATTATTGTTGCATATTGTTGCAACCCCATTCTTGGGTGTTTTCTAGCCATACTAGGTGTGGGAGGTCTATTTACCTCACCTAGTTTGATTTTTTTTTGCTCTCCTCTTGGATTTAGATGCTAGATATCTATATCTAAGGGATCCATGAGCTGCAAACTCATTTCGTTGCACATACTTCTGAATAATGTGTTATTTTAGCATGCATTTCTCAGTAGTCCAAATTGGGAATATTACAAAAGCACTTAAATGGAATTTTCCCTTTCTACTTGCGCCTATATTCAATCTTCTAATGAATTTTGATTCTTCTTCATCAGAACCTGATCATGGAAATTCCTTTTCTTCTATCATCTTTTCTACCTTGAAGGTTGTCTCCCCGATGTTTGAATTAATTTTTGGATTTCTCATCTCATATGTTGGCAAGATCCCAAGTAATTGGTCCCTAGTCAAAACTTCAAAGTATTTTGTTTCTTCTATGGCTGAAACCTTAGGATTAAATTTATATGTTAATGATCTCAATATTTTCTCGACTATTACACTTTCTTTGATTGTTTCCCCTAGACTTATCATGATGTTCACAACTTCAGTAACTCTTAAGAATAATTTAGCTACATCTTCATCTTCATTCATTTCTAAGGTCTCAAAGTGTGTTCTATATACTTGCAACTTAGCAATATTTACCCTTTTATCTCCCTCATGAATATTTTTTAATTTATCCCAGCTTTCTTTGGCTGTTTGAAAATGCATTACATTGATAAATTCTGACTCACATAGACCACTCAAAAGTGCATTAATTTCTTTTGCATTTTCGATGAAATATAGTTTGGCATCTCTTTCACTGGTCCCTTCCTTTGGTTATTCATATTGCACCATCATCGCACCCCAAAATTATATTCCAAGATATATTAAGTAGGTATTCATTATCACTTTCCAGAAAGCATATCTTATGACAACAAATAATGGGGATTTATCCGTTGAGAATCCTTCTAGACTAGCCATTTTTGTGACTTAGGACCTCCTTCCAGTTATTATATTGTTACGGAAGGAACTTGGCTTTGATACCAATTGATATTTAAGATGCAAAATTACGGAGAGGGGGGGTGAATAAGTAATTTAATATTCTTTTCCTTTTCTTGAATTTATTTATTATTAAACTAATATTTCATGTTAATGTTATATTGAATTCATTTTGGAGGTGTCATGAAGAGAATTTTCATATTTCTTATCAAGAGTTAAACGTCATTCACATATCAGTCATAATAAGAACAGAAGGACAGAAGATATGAGTGGAAACCCCGAAGGGAGGAAACCAAAAATATTAGGATGAAAGTGATGTGAAGGTAGGATGCTACTCCTTATTACATCATATTTTTGTAGGCTCCTACCTACAAGAGGCTATTACATACAAGGAAGCTTCGACTCTCAATTTTTTTTTGTAGGCTACAACCATCGGAGGCTCCTACCTCAACAGGGAACAACATGTTCCTCTTCGAACTACAACATCTAGGACGACAACAATTTCTCAATTAGAACATCAAGCTTTAGATGCTAGTTACCTCATAGACCATTCTACTATCAACGTCATTGTTGAATTTCTCATCCTCTTCCATTTTCTCTTCCTCTTCTGTTGTTGTCCATCAATGCATTCGTATAGAAACTCTCCTTTTCTTCTCCTGAAAAAAAAAACCAAAAAACTTCTACTCTATGTTGTGCCTTCTCTAAGAAAGCCTCTTTGGCTGTTTTTCTTCCTTGCAGAATATAAAGTGATGCATTGTCTCTTGGCCTTCCAAAATAAAACCGTTTTCTTACTTTATTTTCATATTTGAAAATATTTGTAATAGAAAAATATATTGTAACATTTCAATCAGAAATGATGACAAGTGACACATCACACTTGTATTGTCTACATTTTATGTTTAATAAAATATATGTATTTCAACTTTGTCTTAATATATTATGTCCTTATTGACAGTTTTCTAGCCTTCATATTGATTAGAATAGCCTTTTCACTTCACATCACTTTCAGCCTTTTGTAATACAAAACTGAACATACATTAACATAAATTCAGTGAATGACATCAATGTCAATATTTCCAACAAGAATACCAACTACATTTTGGAAAAATAACTAGTTAGACTAGGAAGGAAAACTTAGCTGCTTTTCAACAACTAGTTGGCCTTCTCTACATCTATATAAACTTAATGACTAGATTTTACCTCTCATGTCGTCCTGATATATATAATTATGTTATATAATAATTATATATATTATGTTAAATTATTAAATAACAATAACATGATTATATTTTGTATATAACATAATTATATATAATTATACATAATATCATATAGCTATATATAACTTACTTCAATTTAATTAACATATATTTCATATATATATAACAATGTTAAATATTATGTTATAATTATATCCTAGTTATGTTAAAGATAACATGTTTTATTTGTTATTATTTTTTATTAGCAACCAGCATATTTATATCGACCTATATGGATGTACTCACATTGACTTAATTTTTTAACATATATTTTTAATTTGTGGACGACCGTGATTAAGCCAAAGCAAATATGCTACGCTTCTTTTGAGTTCCAAATCGATGGTTGGGGGCAAGGGTTAAATTTGACGGGTCCTCATTTTATGATTCTTAATATTTATTTTCACTGGTTTTATTTAATTTCTTCAAATTATATTCACTTGTCATTTTATGGCTTTTAATATCTATTTTTATGTATTTTATTTAACTTCTTCAAACTATATTCATGAGCTTTCCTTGATATATTGAAGAGTTAAGATGGATCTAGAATATTATATAAAGATAGATCTAGAATCTTAGATAAATCTAAGAAAAACTTCCAAACTTACTAATTATATCCAAAAATTAAACAATTAACTTATTTTAAAAACTATTTTTAATCAAATTAAAAAATTAAATATTATTTCAAAACTATAGTAAAATTGTATACAATTATCTAAATTTTCAATCATTTATTTAGAAATTTAAAATTAAATTAAATTAGATTAAATATTCAATAAAAGTATTAATTGTGAAAAATACAAACTCACTCCCGATCCAGCAACAATGGGTAAGTCTCACTAGGATATGCATCTTGTTCTCTCACACAGTTCTTTCCCTCACCATCAATAGGTAAACTTGAATTGAGACTTGAGTCAGTCATGCAAAATATTTTAAAATATAAAGTGCTCGCTAAAACCCTACTAGGAAATCAACACCAAAACCTCATATCTTCAATAATATTTTGCTCACTCATTTTGGTGACTCTCCTCACTCCATTTTCAACAATAGAAGCATAACTTAGGGTTATAAAGATTATTTAAATATTTGACATATGAAATTAGCTCAAGAAATATATTCAAATCTGTAGAAATTTCTCCCTCTCTATTATGTAATTTCAACTACAAGACCTCTTTTTCTTTTTTTTCTTCCCACAAAATTCCATTGGAAAACAACACCACACACTTCCCCACTTTCACTTTTACTAATAACTAGGCTTAAGCTTAAAATTATAACATTACAATTGGTGATTGTCTTAGTTAACAAATGATTACGATTGCAATCAAAGGCTATACTCATAATAGGTTAAGGTCACCCATGTTCCAAAGGATTAGTTGTAATATGAATATACAAGTAATGCAACTCTACTACAGTTTTTATCATTTTGCTTCACAAACCTGTGAAGGGAATTGTGCTTTATATATATATATAATCATTTTTTCTTCAACTGAAATCATGCATTATAAATCATTACTTTAATTCTACTTTTTTATTTGTCCATTCACAACGGATCTCCTCATATAAAAAACAATATGTGGCATAACCTTCTATTAGCTCATTATAAAACATTCATTGTAAAATACTCGTTTTATTTCGTATTAATATAAATCTCTACTTTAATTTATACTATTTTAAATATACCATATGCTTAATAACTCTTGTAATTCCTTAAGATAATATAGAGGCACACATCATTTAAGTTCACCCCTTTGTTGGAGTTTTTTATTTGGAACACGATCATAAAACAACTGTGGATATTCAGAAATCTCCAAAAATGTTTATGTGGGCATGGAAAGGCATGGAATCCATTGATGCATATTGGTTTCAAACATTATTGTTCCTCCATTATATCATAGTAGAAGCCATTGATACCACATATAATTTAACATCTTTTCAATTGATTATAATAATAATGCTTGTTGCAAGGCCTTTCAAAATGCACATTGTTGGTCAAAACTATAACCACAGGGATGTGAAGGAGTAAATAACGATGTGGAGAGGGCAAAATAGTACAACCATTCATACAATAATATTCATGCATGAAAAAAATTATAAAACAAAGCCATCTATACCATAATATTCACACCTGAAAAAAATTATAAAATACATTATATTGTTAAAACAATTATAAAATAAATTTTACTGCTGTTGATTGATTCCAGTGGTGAATATTACACTATCGACCTTCTATAAATTATAGTGTTGTCTGATTGTAAATCAACTTTGAGACCAATAATTTTTTTTTATTTTTAATTTCTACCAAACTGATTAGTTTTGATGCGATTAATGAGGAATAAGGGAAGATATGTGATAGCAAATTGTTTTTTTGAACAATAGAATTTGTTTTTCTATTGAAAAATAAGAAAGAACAAAAAAATCATTAAAGTGACTCAATCGATAATTTCACCTACAAATTGCATTTCTCTTGGAACTGCTATTGTATAATATGGATAATGCAAAACTATTTATATAATATCGCTGAAACTAAAAGAAAGTCACTGACCAGGGTGCTCTCGTAACATACCAAAGTAAAAAAAAATTAGCATTATAAGGCAATTACAGGAGAAGAGCGTACCTTCAGTGATTGTGAATGTGTGACTTCCTAGTTTTTTTTTTTTTGCATGCTTGAGACTCGAACAATATCATGTATTCCCTCTACAAAGGATCCAGGATGGAGCATTATGATAGGCATTGGGCATTCACTACACAATCTTGCTAAATCTTCTAGGTTCCACAACAAGGGCATTCATTACACAATCTTGCTAAATCTTCTAGGTTCCACAACAAGGGCATTCATTACACAATCTTGCTATATTTTCTAGGTTCCACAACAATGTCGCATACGATTTGAGATTATGATAAAATTAGGATGGTAGAAGATCAATACTAGATCATAATATGGAAAAAAAGTTAAAGTTTTACAATATAAGTGAGTCATATTTTAATAAATTCTTGAACATCATAACTTTTTATGAAACCAATGCCAAATTACCAATATTATGTGACTTAATGCGTTAAATATTTCACTAGTCATTTTAACTGTGTACCTAACGACCTTAATGATATTGATATCTTAAAATCTTGAGAACCTCGGAACCTCAATAAATATTGTAGTGTGTGATAAAGAAAAAAGAAACATAACAATAGTATTAACAAACCATTTTAATTTTTTTTCGCACTATGCGTTGTTTGTTCACACTATTCAAAATGACCCTCGGCATAGAGGAATTAATATGGGTATTGGGAATCTGATTATGAAACTCAAGCTATATATATATAATGGAAACTTTTCCATTTTTTACATGCCCGTCAATATGTTTGTTTTAAAAATTATTGGCCAGTTAAAAATAACGTGAATATTTTAAAATAAACCATATTTTACGTCTAAAAAAACCTGAAAACGTGCATACGGGCGTCAATTTTAAAGCAAAGATGGGGTGGTCAGAGCGCGAAGCGTTGTTGCGGAAATTATTTATGCGAGAATATTTGACCCCGTGCCAATGGGGGGAAAATGTTTGCACCACGAAGTGAGGGCGGAATATTAAGCATTAAGAGTATTAACCTTTTAAATAATAAAGTTTTGCGTGTTAAATTTTTAACTAACTTTTTAGTATTTAACTTTCAAGTATTAACCTTTAAAATTATAAACATTTATCATTAACTTTTCAAATTTCAAATTTAAATTTAATGTTAAATTTCAAATTTCAAATTCATGTTTTTAATGTTTCAAATTTCAAAATTGAATTTTATCATCTTAAATTTCACATTAAAATTGAATTTTAAGATGTCAAATTTAACATGAAGCATTAAGTATAGAAAATTTAAGATTAAACATTTAACATGTGAAATTTAACATAACTCATATAAATTTTAACATTAAAGCTTACGCATATAAGCTTAACTTTTAAATTTTAAGTATTGTACCTTAACTTTGAAATTTGAAACAAATATTTCAAATTAAAAATTAAAATTTTAAATGTTAACATATTTAACATGTCAAATTTTACATTAAGCATTTGAAATTTAACATCTAAAAATTAACATTAAGCATATAAAAGTAGATTTAACATATAAAATTTAAAATTTAAATTTAACATGAAGCATAAAAACATATATTTAACATATAAAATATTTTTTTAATTATATTCGAATATTGTTGCTGATTATGTGCACCAAAGGTTAACTATTTTTCGTGAGGTTGTTTTACAAAATTATTTTTGGGTGATTGTTTTTTGGTACAGTTTTGTTCTCGTTTCTTTTTGTTGTGTCTTTGCCGAATTTTTAAAATAATGTTTGGAATTGTTTTATGTTTATATTTCGAATTTTTAAAATAATGTTTGGAATTCTTTTATGTTTATATCTCATGATTGTATGTGTCATTTTGTCAGATTTGAGTGGAAACATAGAGACTTTTCACACATCCATGGGTTCCTACGGTTTCTTGGAGCTCCTGATGTGGAGAGAATGGACTGGTCGAACCCTTTGACTTTCGATGCAACAAAGCAATTTTTTGACAAATATGTGACAGCTTGGAATTTGGGTGGCATACATCATTGAAATTTCATGACCTAGAGGTCTAAATGATTATCCACGCCTCTTAGATACCTTTTAATTTTTTTCCTGCAACATTGAAGATGATTATGCATTTTGGTCAATCGAGTGGAGAGACACACTAAATGCAGTGTAGATTCGTGTTTGAGGAAGCAACGGTCTATCCTTTCCTGCTGGTACAAATCTCCATGGGAGGTTCGTGCTAACTCACGTTTGTACGTGAAAAATGGAAAAACAATGAACCTGCATGGGACATTGATCATTTAAAGGTTCACAATGCATATATTTTGACTATGCGGTGAGAAAAAGTTGATTGTCAACCTATTGTTTTTCATTATGTTGTGTTGAAATATATTGTGAACTATGATTCAAAGTAAGAAAGAACATCTAAAAGTTATCATGAGTGATGCTCCTGCGTTGTCTGCATATAGAAGGTTTCTTGCTGAAACACTTATTGAGCATGATATTGGAGCAAAAGAAGGTTTCCATATGTTTTTAATGTTGCATATTGCTAATTGTAGTCGTAAATTATTCCCTTTAAATGTTGGGAATTTTTTTACCAAAGGCTTATAGTACATTCTAATTACATTTATTGTGGGAACAATATTTCCAAGAAACAAGGCCCCATTTTTTCACCCATTTGTGCCTGATTGAAATCGAAAGGTCACGAAGTTTCGATTTTGAGCATAGACATGAGAAATGGAAAGCGCAAGATGTCCATTTTGTTGTTCAATGCTAGCCACATTTTTATGTTGTTCTTGATGGAGGCTCTGAAGAGTTCGAAACATTTTGTTGGACGAAGATGTTGTTGTACTAGCTATTTCATGACATTGCTTTGGATATTGGGCTCATAAGAGAAACAATTATTGAGAACTGGAGGAATTTTAGATATAATGTGTGGCATGTTGATTGCACTCCTTTGCAAAATTGAAATAATGAAGAACATCTTGAGCCTGTAGAGGATGAGGATAATGTTAATCAATTTTTTGAAGAGTGGAAATTGTTTTCTCGAATAGTTCCCTAAAACAATGTGCACATTTCAGAGCTTCAAAAGCTTGGTAGAAGGGACTTTGATATTCTCTGTAATTGGAAAAAAACAATGTTTTCATATGAAGTTATTGAACAAATATTCTAATTTATAAAGGCTTCCCATATTCTTGGGGAGAAGCTTTTTTTGCCTTCGGATTTACTGGAGAAACAATGTGCTCCTTTTGAAATTGTGTTTCACCACTTTGTTAATTCCTAGGATGATTATAGTTTGCTAATGATTATTCAATGAACTACTCGAGCTAGAAAATCTGCTCTTATTCATTATATTTTTCATGACTTTTCAGCTTCAACAATGGGTGAAAACAATCCAATATTATTTCTTTCTCCAATTGGTTTATATGCTTTTAATATACATGTAAAAACAATACACTCTCTTTTGAAAATATTTATAAAAAATATATGAAACTACTAAATTGTCAAGCTTTATCAAACTTCCAAGAAGAAATGAGGCACACTCATATTTTAATTTATGAAATGAGCTTTGTTGGGCCAAGGTTGTTTATGCAAATAGATTTGCATTTGTAAGAACCTTTTTCGGAAAAGAAATATTTTTCTTTTGGTGGCAGATTCATGATTTTTTTTGGTGATCTTGGGTAGCTTCCTCTAGTTAAGGATAAACCCCTATATGCAAGAAGAATAGTCAGGAAGTTTTTTGTAAAGATTCAACATTGTTGTCACTTTGGATAAAATTTATAGGGAACAAGGATATGATATTAGGGAGGCATATTTTCACAATATTTTACCGAATATAAGAAATGTGGAGTCTTACTTGGATTATTGGGATATTATTATGATGCATGCTGATATTTTCTTAGATCGTGAGGAAAATATTTTATTTGATTCTATAGTTCACTTGTTTGTAATAAATGATCTCGTTAATTTGCTCAATTTGAAAATGCTCAAATACTTGAATTTGTTAGTTTCAAGATGTGTTGTGGAATGTGTTAGGAGATTAGATATAGTTGACAAGGATGATGATGTGTCAGATCATGAGGCATTGATCTATGGTGGTCAATGTGTCATGTTAATATGTAATTTGTTGGTGGAATATGGTTTGGTAAATGGTGTTTTTGGGTTTGTAGACGATATATTTTATTCACCTGGTACACAACCACCTCAACTTCCATATTTTTCTACATTTATTTTTGAGAAGTACATTGTTACTCCATTTGATAATGATTGTCCTAATATTATTCTCATAGGACTTGTTTTTATAGGGAACCTTAGAAATATGCTATTCAAAATGGAATGGGGCTTGACTATACACAAGTCATAAGAGATGAATTTTCAATGAGCCACTATAGCTATTGCAGATAGAGAGAGGCAGTGTTCGAAATTTATAGTTATATATAGAGTGAAATCAATTGACGGTTTATGTTATTCATAACCTTTGTATTATCTGTGTTATGCAAAAATGCAAAACATTTCTTATGTTACTCTAAGGAAAAAAGAGGAGGAGTGATTGAAGTCTATATTATTTTGAGGTTTTTAATCCGGAATTGAGGTCACTGGTGTGGAGAGTGGTTGGACATGTTATTGATGGTTTTTTTTTTCATACCGTGATTTAGTAATTAGTTTTGGTTTTTTATTGTTAAAGTTTTCATGTTGAATGATTAGCAAAAAATCATGTATGTCTTTGGGATCATATACCTTGAGTTTGTAATCTTTGTCCCTTGGGTTTACAATGCCTTGGGATTTTAGTATTAATCCCTTTTGTGTATTATTTCTTTGCATTTGTAATATTTATCATACTATTTATATAACTTGGTTTATATTATCAATTTGTTGCATTTATTGATGTTATGATTCATATTCGAAGGGTATAATATTTTTCAAATGGTTTAGTGTTTCTACATGTCTTTGAGAGAAAGATGATTAGTTCTATATAATTATTGTTGTTCCTTGTAATTTTGTTTTATGCATCTTGATAATTTGTTTTTCTTTCTTTCTGATCATTTGAATATATTTTTTGCTTGATAAAGTCATTAAATTGAGCGTTTGGAATATATTGCATGGGTCTTTGATTTGTTGGTGGTGCTGTGGTTGTTTGATTGATTAAATGTAACTTTCTGATGCTAACTTCTCTCCCTTTTTTAAATGTTACATTTATGACCATTAAATTTTTTATGGTTTCTAAAGAAAATATACAAGGGTTTATATAGCTTGGTTTTATAATTATAATATCACTTTTCTTTATTTTATCCTTATTTTGAATTGTATTAGATTTATGTTCAATAAATTATTATTTTTTTCTACAAAATAAAATACAAAAACAAAAAAACTGAAACCATTTTGTGTTTCTATATATTTGTTTCCTTTTTTCTTTATGTACTAATTTTTATTCTATCTTTTTGTCATTAAAATGTAGATATGGACAACCATGATGAAATTTATTACATTAAAGTGATCAAATATATTGCTGCAACCATAAGTTTGGTTTTGTATATGCACAAAAGGATAGATAAGAAACATGGCTTCCATACTTGTTTTATTTATGAGCATATTTGTGTCTTAGATGTAATGAAATCAGACGTGGAAACCTTGTATCATTTGCATCAAACAGAAGTTAGGAAGAAAAGAAGAAGTGATTGGTTGGAGAGCGTTAAGTATCATGAGAATAATCTTGTTGATCTGAATTGGTGAAGCTTTTGTCACCATTCAAGGTGTGTTTTGGAAGATGTTCGGATGAAAATAACTGTGTCATGATTGAGTATTTGAATTTCATTTTTGTTGTACAATTTACATATGTTAAAAAACAATATATATCTATATATATATATATATATATATATATATATATATATTTCAATAAAATGTCAATAATTTTATTTTATTTTTGGCTTTAAAAAGCAGGAAATTTGATTTTGTTGTCATTGTTGTTGCCATGTCTTATATTGTTTGTCAAATTTATTTGATTTTTTATTTTTTCATTGTTGATTTTTTCATAGAATTTAATATTATTCCATTGTATTGAATATTTTACTTGCGTTTGTGAAAAAATCGGTGTTCTTGTTAATATTGTTGAATGAAATTTAGTTTATAATATGTGAGGATTTATTTTTTTGTTTCTGTCGATATACATGGCTTTAAAATCTATCTATTGGGTTAAACGTTTTTCCATTTTCTTTAAAATTCATTGGTTATATTGGGTAATTTCTTCGCTTTAATTTTAGTAGTAATAAATAATAATATTTATTATTAATAGTAGTAATATATTTATTTTATATTTACTAAGCCAATGGATTGATATTGTAAATCCAAGGTGTTTTTATCAACCCCTTTGGTTTATATTTCTCTTTGATCCCTTTGTACAACTTGATATTCTCAACCATGGTCAACCATGGTTCAATGTCCCATAATGAAAAACATTGTCTCAATAGAAAAGTCAGCCTTGGTCAACCATTCTCTGATGTCACATTTTGACAAAGCTTCTCCCAAATCTAGCCAACCATAGTCAAGCTTTGCATTGTAAAAATACTTCTCTACTCCAAAATATACCATGGTGAACTCTTTTCAAACATGTTTATTTAAACGTTTTAGTATTTATGTCTTGTGTTTATAATGTTTATTCTTTGGGTTTAGTATTATTATTATTATTATTATTATCCAATTTTAAGGTCACGGCCAATCTAGACACCAAATTGCTATATGATACCCCCTTGTTTGTGGGACAAGGGACCCACCACCGTGTAGTGATTTTACTACTAATTATATGAAGGTATATATACTCTACCCCCTCTGGTTTTGAACTTCTGACATCTTAGGAGGAAAGACATGTTCTTAACCATTAGGCCCACTGAAGATCTATTCACTTGGGTTTATAATCCCTTAGGTTTTTAATTTTCACCCTTTCAGTTTATAATATTTATTGAAGGGTTTATATAGCTTTGTTTTATAATATTATTTTATTGGGTACACAAAACATTTGGGTTGTAGAATTAATCACTTGGGTTAATAATATTTAATAATAATAATAGTGGTGATCCAAGGGAGTGATATTGTAAACCTACGGGGTCATTATTATCCCAAACATATTATCAAGCCAATATTTGTTATTATGTGAACGATTTGACGAATATTTTAGAGTTTACATGTTCATTTAAGGGGTTATAATATTTGTCTTGGAATTTATATACCTTCGGTTTATAATTTTTTTCCCATGATTTTATTATGTTTCGCTTGGGTTTATAATGATATAGTAGTAATATATTTATTTCATATTTACCAACCCAATGGATTTATATTTGAAAGAAAAAAGGTTTTCATCAACCCCTTTGGTTTATAATTCCAAGGGGTTTCCATTATAATCCCTTGATTCTATAATTCCTTGTGTTTTTAGTCTGATGTTGCATTCTGACAAAGCTTGTCCCAAAGGTAGTCAACCTTAGTCAACCATATCCCACCTTTGCATTGTAAAAAGACTTATGCTGTCCAAAATCTGTCGTGGTGATCTCTCGTAAAACTTGTTTATTTAAGGGTTTTAATTTTATGTCTTAGGTTTATAACATAAATTAATTGTGTTTAGTATTGTTCGTTTGGGTTTATAATCCATTGATTTTTTCATTTTGATCCCTTTGATTTGTAGTTTCTTTGAGTTTATAATAATTTTCCAAGGGTTTTTATGGCTTGGATTTATAATATTAATTCCTTGACTTCACAAAACGTGTGGGTTGCAGAATTAATCACTTGGGTTTATAATATTTATTAATAATAATAATGGATACCAAAGGGGTTTATATTTTAAACCTACAATTTTTTTATGATCCCCTTGGGTTTATTAACCCCAAGGTATTATAAAGCAAAAATTTGTTATTATGTAAAGGGGTGTGTGGATACTTTTGGGTTTACATGATCAATTAAGGTTTTATAATTTTTATCTTTGGGTTTATAATATTTGTCCCTCAATTTTATTATTATTTTCTTGTGTTTATAATTCCATTGTAGTAATATATTTTTTGCATATTTACTTACCCAATGCATTGATATTGTAAACCCAAGGGATTCTTATGAACACCTTGGATTTATATTTCAGTTTCAATTATAACCCCTTGGGTTTACAATTCCTTGGATTTTAGTATTAAAAATCCAAAGGATTATAAAGCCTTCTTTTGTTATTATGATAAGGATTATCTATTTGTACACCTTAACATTCTCAAACATTGTCAACCATGGTTGAATGTCGCATAGTGACAAAGATTGTCTCAATAGAAAAATCAATCATGGTCAACCATTTTCTGATGTTGGATTATGACATAGCTTGTCCCAAAGGTTTTCAACCATATGCCACCTTTGAATTCCTAAAAGGCTTTTGTTGGCCAAAATCTATTGCGATGAACCTTGGTCAAACCTGTTTATTTAAGGGTTTAAATATTTGTATCTTGTGTTTACAATATTTATCCATTGGGTTTAGTATAATTTTCTTCAATTTATAATCCCTTTGGTTGTTGGTTTTGATCCCTTCGGTTTATTATTTCTTTTTCTTTTATAATATTTATCGAAGGTTTTATATAACTTTGTTTTATAATATTAATTCCTTAGGTTCATAACATGTATGGCATGTATAATTGATCACTTGGGCTAGTAATATTAATTAATAATAATAGTATATTCCTATATGATTGATATTATAAACCTACATGATATTATACATCCAACAATTTTCTTGTGTGAAGGATTGTATGAATATTTAAATCTTTCGTGTTCATTTAAGGGATTATAATTTATCTTAGTATTTATATCCGTTGGTTTTATAATATTTCTACCTTGGTTTTATTATTATCACTTGGGCTTATAATGTCATTAACCCCTTGTCCCTTGGATTTTAAATGTTATACATTCACAAACCCATTTGGTTTATATTTTGCTTCCTATTATAATCCGTTGGGTTTATAGTATAAAAACGCCAAGGAAAAATGTTATAAACTCAAGGGAATAATATTAAACCCTACATTAAATTTATTGTGTACTTGGTAGTCCAATAATGTACCTTGTTATTGTTGTTGTCACGTGTAAACATTACTATACATCAATGTCTTTTAATCATTTTTGTTGTCATGAATAAACATTAGTATACATCTAGACACTAATTGTCGCGTGTAAACATTACTATACATCTATACATTATTATACATTTGTGTGCATAATAGTAATGTGTATGTACTTAAGTACATTAATAAACAGAATAGTATATATATAGTTTAATACATTAATGTACATTTCAATACATTCATATACATTGTATATAGTGAAGTTCATATAAATGTATAAGTTATTTTCATGTGTAAATATTACTATATATCTATACATTAATATAGATTTGTGTGCATAATAGTAATGTATATGTACTTAAGTAAATTAATATACATATAGTGTATATATATTTAATTACGTTAATGCATATTTCAATACATTAATATACATAGTATATAGTGAAGTTCATAAAAATGTATAAGTTTATATACAATATTCTATATTGATGTGTATTTATAAACATGTTTGATATATGCTCACGTTTATCAACCACATTTATTAATATGGTTATGTTAGTATATATATAGTTAGTGAAATTTAATGTGCTTAATATTTTATTTAAGTATTATTAATGATTTTAAATAAATTAAACTATATTAATTATTAAAAATATATTTAAAAGTAAATTAGTTTAAATTGAAAATAAAAAATGAAATAAAATTTCTTATTTGATAATTAGAGGTTTGCCATATGCAACTATACTCATTATGTTAGTCTCAAATTCCTATTTTATTTATTCATTACTTATAGTTTGGTTATTTTATGTTTTGCAGTTTTTATGGGAATATTTTTGGCCAATTTTTTTGGAAAAATAATAAAAATTTAAGATAACAAAAGATCAATTTTTTTGAAAATGTGTTTTACTAAATTCCTTAAAAAATAAGGAAAAACTAAAAATAATTTAAAAATATAGTTTTACGATTAATATATATATATAGTTATGATTGAAATTATTTAATGAATTGTCTTTAATATCATTTCTTCAAATGATGGATTTAATATGTGATGCAGACAAAATAACATTGAGAAATAAATAGTAATACTTTAATTGTTTTATGTTTTTGAATTTTTTTTTTGTTTTGTGTCATATTTAGGTCAAATTTGCATATAATCAAGTTCAACAATTTTATTGCAATACAAGTTTTCATGATTTTTTTTTTAAGAAAACGGATTTATTTATATATTTGATACCTAAATTTTAAAAGAAAAAATACAATTTAACTTTAAAAAATCACCTAAATGTAAAATAATTAAATATCTCAAAAAAATAATTGTGAGCAAAAAAATTACAATAATTAGTGCTTTCCTCTAGTTCAGTTAACATTTAATTTTTGAGATGTGATTTGTTGAGATGTGATTTTTGATATTTGAATTGGTCTAAATATAATAAAATTAACCATATTTTAAAATAAAAATAAATTTTAAAAAATGAAATCAAAATAAAATTTCCACATTAGTATTATTGCGGTGTTGATAGACATTCTAGTTTAATATGATTGCATGGAGAGGTACTCTTCAAATGGAAGAGATGTAAAATTATATTATTGTGTAAAAGAGAGCTTCACATCTTAGTAAACGAACACATAAACATGTAAAAGTAACCTTAAATATAAACATAAAGGTAATGTTTAACATTTAACATTTTTATTGTAATGTAGAAATTGTTTAAAGAGAAATCTAATTATTACTATGTATAAATAAAATAGCTCTACAACTTGAAGAGATATGTAAAATTATATTATTTTTCAAAGGATAGCTTCACAACTTAGTGAACACTTAAACACATAAACATATAAAAGTAAACGTAAATATAAACATAAAGGTGATGTCTAACATTTAACATTTTTAATGTCATGTAGGTGCTATTTAAAAATAAATCTAATTATTACTATGTATAAATAAAATATAAATTTAAAATATAAACACGGTTAGAACACTCAGAAAAAGAGATATGGTCAATAAATAAAACTTCTTTTTATATTTACTCCATAAAACTAAAGAAAACTCAAAAAATGCGTTTTATTTAGGTGAAGTCTATGGGAAACTACCATGGGCCAGATACCATATTTATAAAATAGGTATGGTAAATAATTAAAAATCTAATTATATTTTCTCTATGATGCTTTTTATAATTACCAAGAATAAAAAAAGAGGTTTTATTTAATTGAATCCTATGAACCAAATACCATGGGAAAAACACTATTAATACGATGAAAAAAACATTACTAACCTTAATATTAATATTAAAGTATTATTATTATTAATTCAACATTCGTATTAAAATATTATATAATAATATTTTTAAATTTAGTAAATTTGGATCCCTAAGGTTATTGGACTATTTCACGTAAAAACGTAAACACCTAAATGTAAATGTTAATGTAAAGATAATGTTTAATATTTAACATTTAAAATTTAATTTAATTAATATAATGTCTACCCTAATGAAAAATCACTTCTCTCACTAAATATATAAATTTAACAAAAAAAAAAACAAATTGCCCAATTGTAATTGTGAGGAAGCATCTATATGATAGCGCAAAGAGTGAAATAATATTTATGAGAAAGGATTTCAGGGGGCGTGTGAAATGGAAAATAATATTAGTGGGAAATGATTCCAGTGTTGATACGAGGTGGGATTGATTTTTTAGGTGTTTGATTTTGATTGCTCCTGAAAATAATATTTGTGGGAAAGGATTTCAGTGTCGGTAAGAACTTGGATTGGTTTTTAGATTTTTTATTTCCATTGACTCCATTGGCTTGATTTTGTGTAATGAGTCACTCTTACCACCAAATTAGAATGATTTAAATTATTATTATTAATTCAACATTCATATTAATATATTATATAATAACATTTTTAAATTTAATAAATTTGGATCCCTAAGGTTATTGGACTATTTCACGTAAAAACGTAAACACCTAAATGTAAATGTTAATGGAAAAATAATGTTTAATATTTAACATTTAAAATTTAATTTAATTAATATAATGTCTACCCTAATGAAAAATCACTTCTCTCACTAAATATATAAATTTAACAAAAAAAAAAATTGCCCAATTGTAATTGTGAGGAAGCATCTATATGACACTGTGAGTATAATTGTATTTGTGAGGAAGCATATCTATGATAGTGCAAAGAGTGAAATAATATTTATGAGAAAGGATAAGAACTTGGATTGGTTTTTAGATTTTTTATCTCAATTGACTTCATAGATTCGATTTTGTGTAATGAATCACTCTTACCACCAAATTAGAATGATTTAATTTCTTCTTTTGCAATTTAAAGTGGGAATCAAATATCCGTCATTTCTTTTATTTTTAGTTGAATATCTGAGCCTAGTTTACCATGTTTTAAATGGAATCGACATATTTTTTAAATCATCTCAAATATGGATTTTAGAATCAATAATAAGGCTTTATGTTAAGATGGATCTATGCTAGTGTTATGTCAAGTTATGTTATGTAAACAATTTGAATTGGTCAATTACATCATAATAAAAATAACAATAACAATAAAAATAATAATTATAATTATTAGTTAAAATATTTTGACTGGGTCAAATTACATAAAAATAAGAATAAAATAATAATTATAATTATCCGTTATTAATAATTAAACTAGCCTAGATCCATCATAACTCCTTATCTACCAAGCCTTAAGAGTTATCAAATCTCTTTAGATGCAAACCTCTTTTAGACTATAAAATGAATTGATTCCTCTAGCCTTTTGGTAATTTTAGATTTAAAATGCATGTATCACAATAAAATAAAAGTAAATAATAGTGCATAGGAGCATACGATGGTAGAGATATTGTAACATAATGTTTAAAATTTTGATTAAGTTAAATCAAATAAAATTAAATAAATAAATATGAATTAAATAAAATTAAAAAGTTAATGTAATGTAAACTTTTTAAATGGGGCGAAATGAAAATAAAAATAATCTTATAAAAATAAAAATAAAAAAGACTCATAGTATTCATGTGGAATATAATTAGAGTAAACAAAAATAAATAAATAAATAATGTAAGTAATACAAAAATAAAAATAAATCTATTAAAATACAAATTCACATTATTATTTATTTTTGCTTTTATTAATTTTTGATAGATAATTAAGGTAACATTGTCAATGGTTTTTTACACTAAATTTATGAGAAACCATGATGTTGATCCGAAATATTCATATAAAACAAAATCTATTTAAAAAATAAATTAAACCAACTTTTATCTAATTCAAGTGAACAACCATCTTCTCTCAAATATCTATTAACCAAAGTTGGTAGCAAGTATCTCTGATTCACAATGTGAAGGTTTTGTATGTAAGTGAAAGATGCTTTCCCATGAAAATATTAAGAGTTTATTTTCACAATGTTAAGGTTTTGTATGTAACTCAAAGATGTTTTCCATGAAAATATTAAGATTTTATTTTCTTTATTTATGTAGGGAACAAAAGACTTATGGGACATCGGTGGGCAGAGTGGCCACTTCGTTATCTAGTGATGGCGTGATGCCGGGCTTTTGGATGAGAGATCCCACCACTAGGTACTGGATTCCGGAGGACCACCTCAACAATGTCAACATTGCAGAGCATTGAGAAAAGGTTGATTTGTCTTAAAAGTAGAAGATGACATACAATACACGATAATATTGCGTAAAATAACGCCTGTTCTCCAACTGCAAATCATTGTTTTGAAAACAAAATTTCAGGTAATATAACTTCCACTGGTTAGTACAGATTTATTTCAAATGACTTAAATTATAGAAAATCCTATATCTTTCTTTATTTTCATATTCAAAGTCATAGAGGCCTTTATTAGAAGTTCGGTACATATTTGTGTTTGACAATAAAATACGAATGTTATTAGCCTTTACGGTCGTGGATTTTGTTGTGGATTTCAATCTGAGCACTCACAAGCAGGCATGGAGTAGAATTCGACACAAAAATTATTTTTCATAAGTAATTTTCTATAACATACTCCCACAGATAGCCAATAAAAAAAAATTAAATTTAACTTTAACCTTTTACTCTTTTATCTATATCACTAAATGGCCATATTTAATATCGTCATCTCAAACACTAAACTCTTTTAACTTTACGCATAAAGCCACATCCATTCAACACATCATAAACCTTATGATTGTTTAAATAATTAAGTATTATAGAAGTCTTTTCAGGGATAATTACCCTTTCCCAATTTCGTGAAGTAACTCGTTAAACTTTACGCATAAAGCCATATCCATTTCCCACTTCCCACATCATAAATCTTATGATTGTTTAAATAATTAGGTATTATAGAAGTCTTTTCGGGGATAATTATATTAAGTGTTTGTACTGTGTTGCACCATTTCAAATCTGGTGTTTAAACTATTACAAAACCTTGAAAAATATTTGGCATTTCATTTCGTTGCATTAAAGTTATACATAAGAGTCTTGAATTCATTATTTGTTCGGCGGGGTTAATGTTTAATATGGTGATCTTGCCATCAGGTGGATTTATTTGATTTGATCTGCACAGCGAGCAGATAGACAACTGTAAAACCCTACAATCGTCGATCTTCTTGGGACTAGATCTATGGCTCAGATTTACTTTAGGGTTTCGGTAAGTTTTGGGTAATGGCTACCCTATCCTAACTGTCCCATTCAATGTTTGGTTGTTGTTGTAGTGCTTTGCAACTCACTCTTCATGGCCACACTTTTGGAATTTTTCCTTACAGTTTCACACCTATTCCATTATGGAAACCTCTATCAACGGTATGTGCTATACAGTTGTTGTCTACTTCAAATTCTTAGCGTTTGGTTGTCTTGGTCTCCGAGGGTTTGCAGGATTATTTTCTTTTTGCTTCGCTTGAATTTTACTTGTCAGCACTATGATGCAACTTACTTTTGGTTATTTCTCCTTTTTTCTTATTGCTATCTGTCGGTAAGCACTAATTTCTTTGTTTTCTCTTACTGTTTTTCTTGGCCAAAGCAAGGTATTGGTCTCGCACCTCGGAGGATGTGTCTTCGACTCCTCTACCATTTTCTCGGGCTTCTTACAGGTAAGATAGTGTCATGGTTTTGCGAACCAACAAGTCTATTATAACTTGTCGATTAGTTTACTAGACCGAATATAATTTGACTGTTTTTCATTGGTTGTTTCGAAGGATATCTTCATCGCCTTTGCACACAAGTATTTACATACATGTAAGACTAAAATTCAACCCTACTGTTTTTCCTTCATTAATTCGGGTAATTATCTCATATTTATGGTCTCTAACTCTTACAATTTTCTTGTAAAGGTATGCGTGACCACCCATAATTGTGATTGAAAGTTGCACTGGTTGATTATACTGTGTCCTTAGTGACTCGAATTACCAATTTCAAGGTACTCATTCCGTTGCTAGGACATAATACTGCCGACCTTTTTTTAGTTAGTTAATGGTTAAAGAATTTTAGGGGTTTGCTATAGATTTTGGTAACAAGGGTTTCATGCCTCAGTTTTCAAGTCTTAGTTTATCTCTAGCTAGGTTTTACAGCCTTGACACTGTGTATCATTTGCCGTTTTCAAGAGTTTTTCAAAAAGTGTATACGTATGTTTACTGTCAATAAAATTTGTATGTTATTCGGCCTCCAAGGCCCTTAGTCTCGGTGTTTCAGCATTTGACATTTAAATTATTCAATTCATGCTATATTTTCAACAATAAATATGTATATTTACACTTTTTATTTTTGAACGATTCCTGTTCTTACTAGGTTTATAAATCTAAAGAAGAAAATGTAGTATTTCAATATTTTCGATTTCTGTATTTCACATTTGTGTTAATACAAAAGATATATTCCTTCTCAGTTAGCAAGGTTTTGCTGTTCAAAAATTTGGTTTATTTCCGGCAGAAAAAAGAAAGGTTTTCAATGACATTTGTACCTAGAGTTTGAGCAGTACCTAGAGTTTGAGCATAGCTATATTCTTTTTCCATTTCCTATATTCTTTATTCATAGATCTCTGTTTCTATATTTGACACAATTCAGGTTTATTAAAATGATACTGTCTCCTCTAGGACTCTCTTTTCCTCAATTATTCTGTGTATCACACTTAAGGTTATATTTTCCTAATTTTCTACAGTTATCTTCTTCTGTACATTTAACATTCCACATGTAATTGTTTAAAAAATATTCTTTCGAGTAGAATGTCCAGACCATTCTTTCCATGTGTATCATAGTTGCAGAGGAAAATTTACTCGAAGCTTTCGCACTGTTCTCTCTAAGTTAACAATCCTCTGTTGTTAATTACTAGTTAGTAGCTTATATCTCTCACTCGCTTCATAGTTTGTTTACATATATTTTGATAATATTTAAGACAGAAACAGTCTAGCGGTTCTTTAATTAAGAAGAGTAATAAAAGTTTTCCTCATTTCATAAATACATTACTGTAAAAACTACAACCAAACAAATATAACAAGTTACGTGTTAAAATCAACAAAATTCATTTACTTATTTGATTCTCAGATATCGCTGATGTTTCTCCCTTCCTCGAGAGAGTCAATTAGGTCCTCGTCTCTCCCCTGTGCTCCACACCTAATCCAAGCGAGTTGATAGTAGTTCTGGAAAATACCTCGGGACTACCAGTCCAGTCTTCTAATCCAGGAACAATCATAATTCAGAGTGATTCCACTGGTCTTTACCAGCTCAGGAATTCCACTCAATTCCCTCTCCTAAGTTACCGAACATAACCCCTCTCCCTCACTGGGATGCACCTTTATCCTTAGAGGGTTGGGTAACTGTCTGAACTAATTTTTTTCTGTTCAACTACTTCTTATTTTCTTGGAATACTTTCACATCAGTGTTTTACATTTTTATGAAACCACTTTCTAATACATAATTTTATTTAATTAACAAAATTTATTTTCTATTTATCCAGTAATAATTCTCATGAAATAGTAAATGTCTTAGTTTCCTTAACATAAAATAACAAAATCATTAGTTGGTACTTAAGCCAGTTGTCACAACTTCCCCCTCTGGAAGTGAAATTATACTGGATGCCCTCATTCTGCTTCAGCAAATAGTTTTGAATAAACATCCCGAACAAAACCTTCATCCTCACAGGTAGCTTCATTCGGGTCAAAGTGCTTCCACTGCACTTTAACCTGGGTGATGACTCGTTTCCAGAACATGATTTATCTGCAGTTGATTATATGCTGAAGCTCGACTAGAAACTTGTCGTCCAGTTCGACCTGCAATCAACAAACTTTGAATTAATTTCTCATAAATTTAAACATTCGAAATTAAGTCTTGTATTCATATCCTACCTGAATACTTTTCTAGTGAATTACATGCTTTGGGTCATGTACGTATCGCTTTAGTAACGACACATAAAAGATGTTGTGTACACGGATGTGACTAGACAGTGCCAATTGATAAGACACAGGTCCAACCCTCTCCAATATTTGGAAATGCCCACAAAACCTGGGAGCCAACTTAGCACAAGAGGCCCACCTTAAAGTGATTTTCTTTGGTTTCATCCTTACGTACACATGATCTCTCACCTCATATTCACGATAAGTCGTTTTCTTATCTACGTTCATTTTTTTCTATCCTAAGGTGCCTTCAAATTTTTCCTGATATTCCTTACTTTTGAATCCATCTCAAATAACATTTTCAGTCCAAGGATCAACTTGGTTTTTGGGCTACTCAAATTAATAGGAGTTCTACATTTTTTTCTATATAATGCTTCGAATGGACTCATCTTAAGGGATTCCTGATAACCGTTATTATATGAAAATTCTAATAGATGCATATATTATTCCCATATAGTTGGTTGTTGCATTACATACATGCGTAACATATCTTCCAGAATTTGATTCACTCGCTCAGTTTATCCATCTGTCTATGGATGATAAGCAGTGCTAAAATTAATTTGGGTCCCCAATCCTGTAAATAGCATTTTCCAGAATGTTGAAGTAAACTTCACATCCATGTCAGAAATGGCAGTCTTTCGGATACCATGTAGTCTAAATATTTCTAGCATAAATATGTCTGCTATTTTCACTTCCTTATAACTGCACTGTACTAGTATAAAATGCGCAGCCTTTCTTAGTCAATATACTACTACCATTATGCAGTCATTATCCTTCTTTCACTTTGGTAAACCAGTAATAAAGTGTAAGGATATAACCTCCCACTTCCATTCAGGTACTGGTATAGGCTGCATCAGTCTGGCTGGATTTCGATGCTCCACTTTCACTTGCTGGCACTCCAAACACTTGTTTAGATATTTTGCAATGTCTCTTCTTATACCTGGCCAGAAGTAGTTCTTCCTAATTTCTGTTAGCATTTTCTGATACCCACGATGTCCATATTAGTTACTTCAGTGATTCTCATTTAGGATTAGTTACTTCAATTCAATTTGATTTGGAACATAAATCCTCTCCTTCAAACTTAGCAACTGATCTCATTAATCTGTTCATATTGTCATTTCCTTGTCAGCGCTAAATTGTACGGATCCTTCTCAGCTTCCCTTTTTATTTGTTCCAGAAATTTGCATTCAATTTGATTATAGTACAGTTCATAAACGCTATGCAAATTTCTACTCAATAGATCTGATACTCTATTTTCCTTACCTTTCACATTCTACATATCAATGTCAAATTCACTTAGAAAATAATTCCATCTGGCTTGGCAATAATTAATATCAACTTCCTTAAATAACTGGTTAAGCTGCTATGATCGATTTTGATTACAAATCTCTTAGCAAGAAAGTAGTGCCACCATACTCGGAGTCCATGCACTACTACCGTCATCTCCAACTCATAAGTTGAGTATCATTTTTTATGCTCTTTTAGCTTACATGACTCATAGGCAACTACCTTATCTTCTTGTGATAGAATTTCCCCAACTCCTTCTTTACACGCATCTGTTCAGACTTCGAACTACTTATTGGGATCAGGTACTCTCAACACTAGAGTTGTAGTCAATAAAGTTCCTTCCTCCATTTAAATATTTTCCCCTTCCTTTGTAAGCAATTAATTGGGAAAGACATTTTTGATAATGCTTCAATGAACCACCTATAATAACTCGACAAACCCATAAATGATCGGATGTCTGCTACATTTTGGGGTACCTTCCATTCCATAATCGTACTAATTTTCTATGGGTCAACTGCGATTCCTTCAGAAGAAATAACGTGACCAAGGTACTATATTTATTCCTTGAAGAAATCACACTTGCTGAACTTAGCGTACAGCTGATGCCTTTGTAACATTTATAGCACTATTTGTAAGTGCTCTTTATTCTCTTCTACATTCTTGGAATAAACTAAAATTTCATCAATAAATATCAACACAAAATTATCCAAAAAGCGGTGAAATATACCATGCTTCAGCCTCATAAAGGTTGCTAGTGCATTAGTCAATCCGAATGGTAACACTACAAACTCATAGTGCCTATATCTGGTATGGAAAGAAGTTTTATAAATGTCTTAGTCCTTTATTTGGATTTGATGATATCCCGTCCTTAGATCTATCTTTGAGAAGACGGTAGCTCCCTTCAATTTATCAAACAGATCATCAATCTGCAGTAGAGGGTATCTATTTTTGACAGTCAATTTATTGATCTACCAATAGTCCATGTACATTCACATGGTTCTGTCTTTCTTCTTTACAAATAGCACTGGTGCTCCCCAAGGGGATACAGTTGGTCAGATATACCCTTTATCCAATAGTTCTTGTAACCAAATCTTCATTTCGGTCAAATATGGTATGCTCATTCAGTATGGTGTCTTTCAAATCGGTGATGCTCCAGGTATCAACTCTACAGTAAAATCAATGTCCCTTCTTGGTGGAAAACTTGGTATTTCATCTGGAAATACGTCCATAAAATCTTGCGCTATCGAAATTTTTACCATCATCAGATTCTTTTCTTTGGAATTAGTAAAACCCCCATTGAATGGCATATAACTGGCATCCTTTCCTCATGCCCTTATTAATTTGAGTGGCTGTAATAGGACACAGTTGTAGGGGTTTCTTTATACCTTGAATCTCCTTAAAAGTTCCATCCTACATTCTGTAATATAGAACTTTCTCCTTACAATCCACTAACATCCAGTGCCTTTCCAACCAATCCATGCCAGGTAGCACATCGTAGGATCCTAGGGGTAATATATTGAGGTCTATAGTTAGTTGTTGTCCACTAATTTCCAGTGTACAGTTTGGAATTTTGGCACAAAAGTTTCTCTTTTCTCTCGTGGCTAATTGTACCAGCCGTGGATTCCTAAATTTTTTTCTTTGTAATTTACAAATCTCTACTAATTTGGGACTTACGTACCTTAAGCTTTCACATAGGTCTACTAAAATAGAAATAGGTTGAGAGAGTAGCTTACCTTCCAACTCTATCATTGTCGGTTGGTAATCTGCCTGACGATCTTCCAAGGCTGCGTTAACTCTATGTATATCTCTGGCTACATCTCCTACTATTGAAGATTCTTGTAAGTTGGTAATCGCTTCGCTCCTTCCTCGTTGCAGAAAATGCCTGTAGTAGTGAGCCTCACCACACCCCCAACACTGTTGGGCTATTTTTTGACTTTGCGATTGATCTGGCTTGCTGGAAGCGTCCAAATCGTTTGCTTATTGAACTTCTGGTAGTATTCTTGAGATTACCGGCTCTGTTTTTCTTGAAGCTTGAATTTCCTTTTTGTTATTTTTTTGACTACCAGCTTTTACCCAACTCTCCTTTTTCTTTAGATTGTTGATAACAGATTCTTTCCTTCCGGATTGCCTCGTCCATGGTTTTTGGATTCACAAAATCAATTTGTTCCTTCGTATGAGTCGGAAAACTTCTCAGGAACCGCTAAAATTTAGCCTTTTCATCCCTTATATAAGGAACATAATGAAGTAAAGAAGTTAACATGGTGATGTTTTCATCCATCGCCAATTTTCCCAGTTTTAAATCATGAAACTCTCTATATTTATCATCATATAAGCGTTCAGTTAAGTACTTATCTTTAAAATATTGCTAGAAGGAATCCCAAGTCACATTCTGATCATCTATACTGCGGCCAATCCTAACTTCCTCCTACCATAGTGTGGCCATCTCCCTCAATTGATAGATGGCCAATCTGTCTTTAGGATTGCTTCTATATTCGTAAACTTGAAAATACTTGTTCATATTTATCTACCAGGCTTCAGCCACCTCTTCCTCTACTCCATCAAACGCAGGTGGTTTTATCTTTCAAAACTCACCTTGCAGCTCCAATTTTTGTTTCTTAACTTCTTGTTGATCCGACACATTACCTCACTCAGCCTCATTGTAGTTTTTATTTTTATTACTCCGCTGTGATTGACTTCTTTCCATTCTATTAGTGGTCTGGTCCCTTGCTTGTTGCTCGTTACCTTCCTGCATGTCTCTATCACGACTGGGTTGTTCCATTCCCTGATTCTACTTATCTGAGATGCTCTTAAGTATCCTCTCTTGTTCTTGCATTAAACACTCATTATCACTTCGAACACGCACCATTTCCTCCTGTAGCTTCTGCACTGTATTTAATAGAATGCTAGTTTGGTGTTGTTATTCCTCCAAAAATATACTTGTTTTCTAGTTTTGATCCACACTTAGCTAAATCCACATCTCAGGATTCATCTCTGGTCGTGGTTGGGGTTCCACGGTGTGCTGGGGTAGTTGTTGCATTGACCCCCTTCTCATAGCATCTCATGTTATGGTTTCTTAACTGTGCATCATTTACACACAATTTATCATATTAGGTGACCCAGAGGGTCCCAGCATGTGAAAGCTACTCTGATACCACTTGTAACATACTCCCACACATAGCAAATAAAAAAAATTTAAATTTAAATTTAACCTTTTACCATTTTATATATATCACTAAAATTTATGGCCATATTTAATATCGTGATCTTAAACACTAAACTCTTTTAAATTTACACATAAATAAATATCCATTTCCCACATCATAAACCGTATAATTGTTTAAATAATTAGGTATTATAGAAGTCTAGTTGGGGATAATTACCCTTTCCAAATTTTGTGAAGTATTACCTGTCAACATATTTTCATTTTATTAAGTGTTTGTACCATGTTGTGCCACTTCAAATCCAGTGCTTAAACCAATACAAAATATTGAACAATATTTGGCATTTTATTTCATTGCAATAAAGTTATACATAAGAGTCTTGAATTCATTATTTTTCCGGCGGGGTTAATTTTTAATACGGTGATCTTGCCACCGGGTGGATTTATTTTATTTGATCTGTACGGCTAGCAGATAGACAGTTGTGAAACCCTGCCACCATTGATCTTCTTAGGACGAGACCTAGGGCTCATATTTACTTTATGGTTTTGGTTAGTTTTGGGTAATGACTACCCTATCCAAACCGTCCCTTTCATTTTTGGTTGCCGTTGTAGCGCTATGCAACTCCCTTTCCATGGCCGCAGCTTCAGAAGTTTTCCTTACAATTTCACACTTATTCCATTCCAGAAACCTCTATCAACAGTATGTGCTATACATTTGTTTAACGTTGTCTACTTCCAACTCTAAGTGTTTGGTTGTCTCGGTCTCCGAGGGTTTGCAGGGTTATTTTCTTTTTTCTTTGCTTGCATTTTACTTGTCGGCCCTATGATGCAAGTTACTTCTGGTTATTTTTCCTTTGTTCTTATTGCTATCCATCGGTAAGCCCTAACTTCTTTGTTTTCTCTTACTACTTTGCTTGGCCAAAGCAAGGTATTGGTCTCGCACCCCAGAGGATGTGTCTTCGACTCCTCTATTGTTTTCTCGACCTTCTTACGCGTAATATAGTGTCATGGTTTTGCGAACCAACAAGTCTATTTTACCTTGTTGATTAGTTTACCAGATTGAATATAATTTGACTCTTTCTCATTGGTTGTTTCGCAGGGTATCTTCGTCGCCATTGCACAGAAGTATTTACATACAGGTAAGACTAAAATTTAACGCTACTATTTTTCCTTCATTAAGTCTGGTCATTATCTCATATTTATGGTTTCTAACTCTTACAATTTTCTTGCACAAGTATGCGTGACTTCCCAGAATTGTGATTGGAAGTTATGTTAGTTGATTATACTGAGTCTCTACTGACTCGACTTACCAATTTCCAGGTACTCACTCAGTTGCTGGGTCATAATACCGCTGACCTCTTTTTAGTTAGTTAATGGTTACAGAATTTCAAGGGTTTCCTACAGATTCTGGCAACGAGGGTTTTATGCCTTAGTTTCCAAGCCTCTGTTTATCTATACCTAGGTTTTATGGCCTTGACACTGTGTATCATTTGTCGTTGTCAAGAGTTTTTCCAAAACTGTATATGTATATCTACTGTCAATAACATGTGTATGTTATTCGGCCTCTAACTCCCTTAGTCCCGGTGTTTCAGCATTTAGCATTGAACTTATTCAATTGACGCTATATTTTCAGTGATAAAGATGTATAATTACACTTTTTCATTCTGAATGATTCTTGTTCTTACTGGGTTTATAAATATAAGGAAGAAAATGTAGTATTTCAATCTTTTTGGTTTCTATCTTTCACATTTGTGTTAATTCAAAAGATATATTCCTTCTCAGTTAGTAAGGTTATGTTGTTCATAAATTTGGTTTATTTCCAGCAAAAAAGTAAGGTTTTCAATGACAGTTATACCTAGAGTTTGAGCATAAATATATTCTTGTTTCATTTCCTTTTTGTTGTCTTTATTCATAGATCTTTGTTTCTATATTTGACACAATTCAAGTTTGTTAAAATTATATTGTCTCCTCCAGGACATTCTTTTCCTCCATCATCCAGTGTATCACTCTTAAGGTTATATTTTCCTAATTTTCTTCAGTTATCTTCTTTCGTACATTTAATATTCCACATGTACCTGTTTAAAAATTGTTCTCTCCAGTAGAATGTCTGGACCATTCTGTCTATGAGTATCATAGTTGCAGAGGATAATTTACTCAGTGCTTCCGCACAGTTCGCTCTGAGTTAACAGTCCTTTGTTGTGAATTACTACTTAATAGCTTATATCTATCACTCGCTTCTTAGTATTTTTACATATATTATGATAATATTTAAGAGAGAAACAATCTAGCAGTTCTTTAATTAAGAAGAGTAACAAAAGTTTTCCTCATTTCATAAATACATTACTGTAAAAACTATAGCCAAATAAAGATAACTAGTTACTTGTTATAATCAACAAAATTCATTTACTTATCTGATTCTCAGATACTGCTGATGTTCCTCCCTTCCTCAAGAGAGGAAATTACGTCCTCGTCTCTCCCCCGTGCTCCACACCTGAGCCAAGTGAGTTGATAGCAGTTCTGGAAAAGACCTCAGGACTACTAGTCCAGTTTTCTAATACAGGAACAATCAGAATTCAGAGAGATTCATTAGTCTCTACCAGCTCCATAATTCCACTCAATTCCCTCTCCTCAGTTACCGGACAGAACCCCTCTCCCTCACTAGGATGCACCTTTATCCTTAGAGGGCTGGGTAATTGTCTGAACTGTTTTTTCTCTATTCAACTACCTTTGAGTTTCTTAGAATACTTTCACATCAGTCTTTTACCTTTTATGAAACCACTTTCTAATACTTAATTTTATTTAGTTAACAAAATTTATTTTCTATTCATCCAGTAATAATTCTCAGGAAATAGTAAATGTCATAGTTTCCTTAACATAAAATACGAAATCATTAGTTGGCACTTAAGGCAGCTATCACATTTTGTCATTTAAATATATTCAAAATTTATGGTAATTGAAAATGTTAAAACAAATTTTATTGAGTTTTTGTAGATGATGATGAGTAGCATTTTTAAATTCCACTCTTAACAATTTGTTTTTAAATAATGTTAAGAATCGAACAATGGAGGTTACAATTAATAGATATAATTTTATTAATGATTGTTTTCAAATCGTAATTTAATTAAAAAATTAGTATATGATTAAAATATATTCAACAATTTTCCATATTAGCATAATATATACATGTAATATAATGTAATTTTTGGTCAACATTTTCAGTACATTAAAAAAATGAAAAAAAATAAATAATATTAATAGGTAATTTTAATTAAGAATTAAACTAATTACACTATTTTTTTACTCTAGATCTATTAAGAAGGATTAAATTTATTGAAATGGAAAGAAATTTTATCCTTCGAATAATGAATTTGGATTAGTTCATGTGAAATAATAAACTTTCTTTGTTAACTTACGTGGTTGAGATGGAACTAGTGCTAGTTTCCATTCCTTGACCTGCACTTCTTGACAAGCAATGAAAGCTAAAAATTGGAGCAGAGATTTCTTTTCTCAATATTCAAAGTAACTAAATAAATTACATTTTAAACATCAATAATAAATGATTGGAGTAGAAGTATATTAAATTGTAGAAAAATTGAATTGTCTATGACACCTATCAAACAAGAGAACTAATTGTGATCACACCTAGCACACAATGATATTAATATCTCAACATCCCCTCCTAACCTCAATTGTTACACGTAGAGGCAGTTATAATGCCTAATTTAGAGGCAATATGATATATGGAACCACAAAAAGAAAGCTCTATGTCCCCATCATTGACAATATCACACAAGAAATGGAACCGAGTGTTAATGTGCTTGCTCTTTTTGTGGAAACCATGATTTCTTGATAAACAAATTTTTGAACTATTTTGAAATTAAATTGGAGTTGCTCCTTTTGAACATTTGATAGATCTTTTAAAAATCTTCTTAACCATACTACTTGACAAGCTACTGAATTTTCTCCTACATATTATGTCATTGCAAAATATATTGAAACGATGATTGTTTCTTGGTTCCAAGAACAAAAACATACCCTGAGGAGCTTTTTTGATCATCTAAACATCCTGCATAATTACTCTTTGTATAACCATAAAGTGAACAATTTTCATAATGTGCATAGAACAAACCATAGTCTATGGTCCCTGCAATAGACCTTAAGATCCTTTTTGCAACCTTCCAATGAAAAATCTTAGGTTGCTGCATAAACTTGGAGACAAAACTTGATGCAAACATGATATCAACTGTAGTTGAAGTAAGATAAAACAAACTGCCAAGTAGAATTTTATATAATGGCGGATCAACTAGTGGTGCTACATCTTCTTTGCTTAGTTTGGTGCCTTGAGCAATTGTTGTATCAACAGGTTTGAAATTTGTCATTATGAACTTTTGGATAATGTGAGTGGCATATTTTTGTTACCAAAAAAGATGCCTTAAACAGATTGGTGAATCTCAATGCCTAAGAAGTATTTTATGACCCTTAGATTTGTCATATCAAACTTTGTTTGCATTGTTTCTTTAAAATCTTCTAACATCATAATTCCTATATAAAGAAGGCCATCTACATAAAGGCATACAATAAGAATTTTACCTTTATAACAAAGTTATCGATCAAATGAGAAAATTACTGATTACCTTCTTTTTCGAAATAGCAAAAAAAACACGATTTTGAAAAGTGCTGAAGCAGAATCACCCTTTTTTTCGAGCATATTTTTGGCACTTTAAATTTTTTTATGGTTTTTTTTAAATTTCATCATTTTCATGTTGATTTTGAAAAGTGGTGATGCATAATCATCTTTTTTTTTGGATCATATTTTTCGCACTTTAAATTTTCCTTGATTTTTATTTTTTTTTTCAAATGTCATGATTTTCATATCAATTTTGAAAAGTGCTATGCAGAATCAACCATTTTTTTAGAGGGTTGATTTTTGACACGTTAAATTTTTTCATTTATCAAGTATAAACATTTGTTTTAAAATGTTAGTGATTTTCATGCTAATTTTGAAAAGTGTTGATGCAACATCAACCCTTTCTGTTTAGAGAGCTTAATTTTTCGACTTTAAATGTTTTGATGTATTAAGTATGGATATTTTTTAAAATATTGGTGGCTTTCATTTTCGTAATAACACAAAAATAGAATAAAAAAACATGAAAAAAAAATCAAATATAAAATATTATATATATATATATATATATATATATATATATATATATATATAAACCAAAATAATTTTTATAAATAAAAAAATAAATAAATAAGTCAAAAAAAAATAAAAAAATAAAAGGGGAACTTTTTAAAAAAAACACACACTTTAAAGGAAAAACAAAACGTAACCAAAAAAGAAAACATCACAACCAAAAAAATAAATTTAAAAAAAACGCATATTTTTAAAAAATATAAAATAAAATAATTAAAAAAATTATATTTAAAAATTTAAATTAAAAAAAAAAAAAATTATAATAACTAAAATACAAAAAAACTAAAATAATAAAACCTAAAAAATTTAAATTAAAAACAAAATTACAATAAAAATTTTAAAATAATTACAATTTAAATATAAAAAAAAAAAATTTGAAAAAAAAATTCAAATAGTTAAAAAAGGAAAAATGATTGTTTTAATATTTTTTTAATTTAAAAAAAATTAAAAAAATTAAAAAATTTATCAAAAAAAAATAAAAAATAAAAAGAAATCGAAAATATATTTTAAAAAAAACACAAACAAATAAACAAATAAATAAATAAAATTAAAATTAAAAAATAAAAAAAAAAAAATTAAAAATTTAGTTAAATTTAAAAAAAATAAGAAAAAAACTTGGGCTCGCCTCTTGCTGGCTGCGGGGCATGGACGCCATGTGTGTAGGGAGTGGCGTTGCTCTACACCCTCCGAACGACCAGGACCGCAACGACCAAGGGGCATGAAGTTCGATTTCCAGAATCAACCTCCCCACCCCTTGCTGGGCATGGGGTATCGTTCTCGGGCGGGAAGGAGCTGCTAATCGATTATGAGAATCGACATCCATGGGACATGGCCAATCAGGCAGGAAAGGAGCGATGACGCACCCCCTCCTGACCGATTGCCACCAAGGGGTAGGCCACATTTTTCTTTTTTAAATTTCATTAAATTTTTTAATATTTAATTTTTTTAAATTTTAATTATTATTATTATTTTTTAATTTTAAACTTTTTCTTTAAATTAAAATTTTTTCATTCTATTATTTAATTTTTTTTTCTTCTTTCAATTCCATTTTTTATTTTTATTATCTTTGAATTTTTTATTTTAATTATTTTATTTTATCAATTTTTTTAATTAAAAAAAAATAGTTTTTAAAGTTTTTTTTGGGGTTCATTTTGATTTTATTTTTTAAAATTATGAGTTTTTTTAAATAGTTTCTTAGACTTTTTTATTTTTTTTTAATAAGTTTTTTATTTTTACATTTTTTATTTTTTCATATCGTTCTTTTTAATATAAATTTTAATATTTGATTTTTTTTTTCATGGTTTTTAAAAATAATTTTTAATTTTTTTATTTTATTTTAATTTTAATTTTTTTTTCTATATTTTTTTTGGGCTTAATTTCTTTAAATGTTTATTTTAAATGATTTCTTGAAAAGTTGTTTTTTGATTGGTTTCGTTGTTTTTCTTATGTTTTTCATTAATTTATTTTAATGTTATTTTTTGTTTATTTAATTTTTCTTTTAAATTTATTTCAAGGATATTATTTATTTGTTTCTTATGGTATTTTTTTTTCTTTTTTCGTAAATTATATATATATATATATATATATATATATATATATTTTTAAGAAGTAAATTTTTTTTTTTTTTACATTTTTATGTTTGATTTATTTATTTTTTTGTCTTTTTATATGTTTTTTTTATATTGTATTTTTATTAGATCATGTTTTCTAATTTTTATGTTAATATATATATATATATATATATATATATATATATATATATTATTATTGTTATTTTTTAGAATTTCAATGTCTTCATAATCACAATATATTTGTGTGTGTGTCAAAATAAAAAATATGTAGACGTAATAATTCTAGGAAAAGATTTTTTTTTCACGGTGTACTTTCTTGGTAGTCAATAGAAATGACAGTTTGTTTCTTGCATAATCTTTAATATGTTTATTAGTTTTGATTTATTAAATTCAAAATAAATTTAATTTTAGTATTAAATTATTATTATTATTAATATTATAAATGAAAATAAAATTTAAAAATATAAATTTTTCAATAATGAAATATAGGTTTTAAAAACAATTTGCAAATTTCAAAATCTTAAAATTATTTAAAAGAAAAATATTTATACAAATTTCTATGGCTAAAAATTGTTGGAATTTTAAGAATTTTCATAGAAGTGATATGTTATCTTTAATTTCATCCTTGGAGTAAAAGGATTTTCGGAGACATGATATTTTCTCTTTAATACCATGCCTAAAAATTGTTGGAATTTTAAGAAATTTTATATTTTATATTTAATGTCATGTCTATCGTTGAAATTTTAAGGTTTTTGACAATCATGATATTTTAGCTTTAACCTCATTATTAAAAGATGTTGACAATTTACCCTGAAAAAAATGACATTATTCCAGCATTAACACTTTTTCATTTTCAGGGTTTTTTTGCACACAAAAAATTGACGACGTTATTCGAGCATCAACACTTTTCATTTTCAAAGTGTTTTTGCACACAAAAAATTGGTGATGTTATTCCAACATAAACACTTTTCGTTTTCAAGGTTTTTTGCACAAAAAAAATGGATGACATTATTCCAAAGTCAACACTTTTCATTTTCATGGTGTTTTTCACACAAAAAAAATGGCCTTTACTTCCAATTTTAAAAAAGTTGAAAATTTACCCCCAAAAAAAGGTTATTTTAGAATAACATTTTTCGTTTTCAGACAATTTTTCATGTTTTTTTGATGTTTGTTTTTATAGTGTTCTAGTTTTAGGTAACAGTTCTCATTTGATCTGTAACTTTGTTTCATGAGTTTTTTGGTATACGACGGCTTCTGCAAAACCATTTTTTATGAGATAAGTGTCGATGTCACTGTACCAAGCTCTTGGAACTTCTTTCAAACCATACAAATATTTCTTCAATATGTATACCTTATGCTCCTATCTTGGAACTTCAAAAACCAGGAGGCTACTCTACATATACTTCTTCCTACAATATACCATTTAGGAAGGAAAATTTTACACCAAGTTGATAGACTTTCCATTTGTGTTGATATGGAAAAAATTGTTTTGACAATGGTCTAACCTTTCTACTGGAGCAAATTTTTCACCATAGTCAACACCAAATTGTTGTGAGAATCCTTTGGCAACCAATCTTTCCTTAGGTTTCTCAATCTTCTCCTTTTCATTAAGCTTGTTCTTATATACCCATTTTACACCAAACTCGTTTTGTCTCTGGCAAGATCAACTAATTCTCAAGTTTGGTTATTCTATATGGCAACAATTTCTTGGTTCATTGCATCAACCCAATGCTTTTCTTTAACTTCTTGTTCAAAAAATTTTGGTTGAGATGAAATAAATGCAAGCATATTCTACTAGTCAAATTTATTCTCCAGCTCATATATTTCTCTGATTCTTCTTGTTTTCTAATTTCCTTTTGAAGATGTTGAATCACTGGCGGATTCGCTATTTCTTTTAGTTTGGTTTTGTGGATGTATCAACTACTATGTTGCATGATGAGTTTCTGATATTCCTCTTCTTCAACCTATTCCTTTCTTGTTGTTGCCTTCATTGCCTCTTCCTCCTACAAAAGAAAGTTATGATTTGAAAGCTTGTACAATGGAATATTCTACCAAGTTTAGTCATGTTTTGTGTGTGAGAAGTGATCAAGTCAACTGTTCTACTAATAAAGTTGTAAAAACATTGTATTTCATAATGGTTGTTACAATCATGTCATATTTCTTGGGGAGGATTCGAAGAAATTTTTGGACAATCTTCTTATCTGTAATGGCTTCATCAATAATTTTGATCTATTTGACTATTCTCATGACTTTAGTCATGAACTAATCGACATTCTCTACGTCATTCATCTTTAGGGTTTCAAACTGAGTTCTTAATTTCTACAATTTAATTGTATTCAATTTATCATTACCTTGATATGCAACTTCCAAAATATCCCAAACTGATTTTCCTATTGATGTGTTGGTTATCTTGTCAAAGATAGAATCATCGACTGAGTTTTGTATCCAACATTTGGCTCTGTGCTCTTTCTTTCTCAGTTCAACAGTTGCATTCATTTAATTATTGGTCATGTTCGCCCATGGTTCTTGGGTCGAAAATACATAGACACTCTGAAGTGTATCCCAACACTCTTGAACTTGCATAAAATTCTTTATTCTTAAAGACCAAAACTCGTAATTTTTTTCCAAGCAAAATCAAAATATGTGGCAAAGAACTGGGAGAAGCCATTTCTTCAAATATGAATTTTTACACTCTTTTACAATATTAAAAAAAAAAAAAAAAACTCCTTTAAAAATATAGTACCCTTTCTTTTTCAAATTCCCTATTTAAGAATTTTTTTTTTTTAAATTCCAAAACAAAGTCTTTAAAAAAAAAAAAACTTTAAAATCCCATTTTTTCAATGGAGCCAATGTATTACCCTCTCTTTTTCAAATTCCCTCTTTAAAAAATTTTATTTTTTAATTCCAAAACTAAGTCTTTAAAAAAAATTGTTAAAATCCCTTTTTTCAATGGAATGGGCTTCCTCTCGTTTAAACAAAAACCCTTTAAATACCTTCAAAACAATCTTTAAAAAAAAAATTTAATTCCCTTTTAAATTAATACTTTTTCCTTTAAACAAGAGAAACCTTTTTTAACTTTTTTAAAAAAGGTTTCAAAACCTTTTGAGCCTACCATGAGACAATCCTCTTAAAAAATATCATGGAACCTTTTTAAAAAAAAAACAAACACGGCTGCATGTTTTGATAGAAATAAAAAAAACCTTATGTACCTTTGACATTTGGTGCTTTTGTGCTTCGTGCATGAATTCACCAAAGGTAAAGTCAAATTAAAATAATGGTGTCAATCGTCTCAACTTAGAAGAAATGGTGCAAACCTTATGTATCTTTGGTCTAACATCAATCGTTAGATCAAAACTCGTAGACATTAGTTTCTGCTACAATCGCTAGAGTTAGGATCCATGAGAGGTGGTTAGTCCATGTCGCAAAACAGATGGGGAGCATTGAACCCAATGTCCAACAATCTCCCCCCCAACGCGAGCTAGGTGAGTTTCGAACTCGAGACCTGTCGCTCTGATACCACTTGTTGGAATCAAGATTGCCGTTAGATCAAAACCCGCAAGCGTTTGTCTCCACTACAATCGCTAAATTTAGGATCCATGAGATGCGGTTAGTCCATGTCACAAAACACACGGGAAGCATTGAACCCAATGTCCAACAATTACTTTACGTTCAAAAAAATTAATTCTCAAGCAGACTTTGTTCTTTTCCACCTAGCCCGTTTGCCCAGTTTTGATGTAATTGCCCAGTTTCGATGTAATTTTATGTGCAAATGTGGGCAGTGTTTCAAAGTGGGGTAAAAAAAAATCTAATATCTCTACAAATTCATAAATTTGAGACGATTTGCACCATTTCTTCTAAGTTGAGTTGCGAATATGACGCATTGAGTTGGAGTCTTACTTTGTGCTATGATACAATGATCAAGAATGAAAGTGAAGCCCAATTTTGATGAAATTTTCTGTGCAAATGTGCACAGTGTTTCCACGGGTGGTCAAAACAATAATCCAATATCTCTACAAATTTGTAAATTTGAGACGATTTGCACCATTTCTTCTTAGTTGAGCTACGAATATGACGCATTAAGTTGGAGTATTACTTTGTGCTATGATACAATGATAAAGAATGAAAGTGAAAAAGTAGAGCTGTGAATATGACGCATAAAGTTGGAGTCTTACTTTGTGCTATGATACCATGATAAAGAATGAAAGTGAAAAAGTAGAGTAGAGGTTGATTTTCCTAACTAAATTACATGGTAAAAATTGAACATTAATAATAAATGAATGCAGTACAACTCCATTAAAGTAAAATTAAATTATATATAACACGGATCAGAAAAAAAAACTAAATGTAATGACACCTAATAAAAAATGAGATTAATATCTCAACACTTCTTCTAGCAGTCTTGACGGTTATTACAACGTCTCTGTCTTCACTAGTAGTGGAAACGCTTCATGTTCGACTTTCCTTCGACTTATGTTTTTGGTTCAAGCTTTATATATATATGGGCAGTCGATGGTCATTAGATTACTATTACTGTAATTTGATATACTTTTGCAATTGAATTATCACTTTTTACATTCGTTTTTGTACTAGTTATGTAAAAAATTTAAATTTATAACATGATTTGATATACGGAAGAGACATGCTCAAGAATTGGTATATTAATGCAAACACAAAAGTCTTAGTTTGCGCCATGGATTATTTATATCGTTGTAAAGATAAATTTAACCAGCATCGCAGTGTTGGTGTACATGCACCTATATTAGCTTTAGTTCAACTCTAGATATCACATGTGATGTGCACTTCGCTTAGTTAGTTAACTTACTACTTGCATGTGGTGCATGTGCACATTAACATAACATAAAGCACACTTAACTTCAGGTAGCTTTAACTGTCCATAGTTATTGCATGTACAACTAAGCTTAACTTAATTGCCTTATATATTGATTCTCATCCTAATATTAATGAATCAATTTCATTCTCAATTCTAATTGTTTTTATTTTTCAACTTGGCAAGTTTGTGCAATTATTATTCAACTAGATCCATATTTGTTTTCTAATAATTTTAAATGGTATCAAAGCTACAAGGGTTTGGAGAAGTTGCATGAACAAATTTTTTGCAGGTTTGAAGAGCATAGAATTGGAAATTGTTCGAAGATTTGATTTGCAGATCCAAATATTAGAGAATTTGCTGCAATGGAGTTCTCATCTTCAACGATTCTGACTCCATACAATTACCATGAATGGAAGCCAATGATTTTGATTCATCTTAGGAGCAAAGGCTTGTACCAAATAGTCATGGGAATTGAGACAAAACCAATCTCAGAGAATGAGAAGTCAGATTGGCTTAATAGATCTTACATGGCTTATGGAAGATTGTTTCTATCTGTGTCTTGTGATATTCTTAATGAGATCATAAATATTGAATCACCACGTGAAATCTGGGCTACATTGAAAGGATTATATGGTGATGAAAATGATCTATAATAACACCATTTGGAGGAAAAGAGATCGACTTATTATAGCAGTCATGAAAGTGGTGAAGACCCCAAAAATGTGGAGAAATATTCTGAAGACAATGTTGAACAAGAATATTTTGCTTCTTCTATTGTCAATGGACCTGTTGCAGATGAGAATTTCATCTTATCCAATAACAAAAACATTGCATATGTGGAAATATATTCCTCTGCTAATGATGAAGACACTACTTTCAAAATCATAGAAGAGAACTTTGATTCCTCTAATATTGACGCATATTTGACGCGGTCTCAATTTAATGATGCTCCACATTCACTCTAAGTCGTAGAGCCATGCATGCCCATGCATGCATTTAAGGAGGCATTTATAGCACCATGTATGCACATGTATGAATCCACAAAGGCATCTTGAATTCCACAGATGCACATGCATGCATCCATAGAGACAACCATTCTCATGCATGCATATATGGTACATGAATTTGATCGTCAAATGCATGACAAAGTTGCAGGGAATTGATATTGGCATACAACCATGTATAAGGAAATTCAGTCCTTGATCCAAGGATGGGAGTTGATAACTCTACCTCAAAAAATGAAGCTTATTCCTCTAGATCCATGATGGGATCATCGGTCTTCACTACTTTCCGAGTTCACCAAGACTTTCACTAAGCAGAAGTTTCAATTTTTGAGAGATCGTCTCGGGGTGAAGGATACGACTGCCTAGCAATTGTCTTTTCTCTACTTTTCAATTATATTTCGAGGGGGGTTTTTCTTCCCACTAGGTTTTCCCTCTGTCCTATTTTCATCCATTGTATATGGGTACCTAAAATGGCCATGTTGTCTGGACTCATTCATTTTACATCACACTCACCCAAGTTATGCTTAAGGGGGGGTGTTGGTGTACATGCACCTAGATTAGCTTTAGTTAAACTCTAGATGTGCACTTGGCTTAGTTAGTTAACTTACTGCTTGCATGTGGTGCATGTGCATATTAGCAGAACATAAATCACACTTAACTTCAGTTAGCTTTAACTATCCATAGCTATTGCATGTAAAACTAAGTTTAACTTAATTGCTTTATATATTGATTCTCAACCTAATATTTATGAATCAATTTCATTCTCAATTCTAATTGTTTTTCTTTTTCAACTTGGAAAGTTTGTACAATTATTCTTCAACTAGATCTATATTTGTGTTCTAATAATTTTACCTGCCATGTCTCGAAATTTTAGGAGGTTTGGCTGCTGGGGAACCATTTGGCGTCTTTGTTTACTATATATGTTCTAAGGTCATTCCATATGTGAAATGTTACTTTCAACAGTCCTGTGCAGAGTCGCTTTCCATTTTAAATTTCCAGTTTTATGTCCTCCAGCCGCTTTCCAAATGCAGTGAGAATTCAATTCCATTGTTTATTCGGCGCCAATCCCTGCACAAGTCGAAATCAACGCAAAAAAATATAGAACAGAGGTTACGACCTCTGTGGTTTAAAAGAACGGAGGATTTCCTCTTATACACAAGATAGAGTTTATTTTTTGAACGCGGGAAGACAGGCTAGTTTAAATTTTTTGTGGTCCCACAGACCACGTCAACAATCCACGGGAGCAGTGGTCCTCGCAGTCAACAAGCGGACACATGGCAACATTTTATTGGAATGGATTTTGTTTGGGTCGTTCACATTACAAAGAACCAGACCTAATGTGTTCACTGAGGCGGATTGGATAAAATTTCGGGTCACAAATCCGCTTGTGTCAACAGGCCCAAACCGGACCCGATACGGTTTATAGGGAAGATTTAATAAGGATTTCACGTCACAATTTGGCTAACGTCAGCGCCCAAATTCATAACGTGAAATCGCCTAGTTCAATTCGGTTCATAAATGTTTGAAGTCTGGGCGAAGATTTTGGTTTAGTGGTTTGTTTAATCGCACAATGTTTTTAACCATAGTCATATATTATAATCGAATATAATATATATATATATATATATATATATATATATATATTATAAATGATACGGGCCCGAGAGGCAAATGATTTGAGGTGTAAGTTTTGAATATCACAACAATGTGTGTTTAAAAAAAAAAAAGAGAGAGACAGTGTGTTGATATTTCACACAGCAATGTAGTTGTTTTGTTATTACATGCACACAGTGAATGTGATTTTGCATGGCATTGCGTATTACAGAGACAGTGAATTTGTTATATGCATTGTGTTTGTAACAATCATATTTTGAAATCCCTCTCAGTGAGTAAGTATTGTAATAGTTTTTTTTTTGAAAGGAATAGAAGTTTGTTTTCAAGTGGAAACTCTCTCTCGTGTTGAAATTTTTTCATATAATGTTTTCTGTCGCTGGAAAAATCATAAGCATCTTCAGTATCGTGTCGATGGTGGAGGAGTCCGATAAATTATTCTGCTAAAATCCTTGAGTTTCTGGAAGAAAAACTACATATAATATTACTATTTTTTTATGTAGATTCTTCTGATATAGAAATTTCAATGTAGAAAGTCAAGAAAAATGCATGGGACTGAATATAAAATACATGAAATACATGAACACCTCAGAATTCGTTACTCCGAATTACTGAGCATTATTATTCACAATTTGTTAAATTTGTATAGAGTGGAATTAATAAATTCCCGAGCACTATTGATGCAGGAATTGGATGGTCTAGAAGCAAGGATAGCCAACAATTTCGATGTAATTGCACGTACCAGGTGGTCTTATAGAGAAAGAGATGTAATCAAATGAGCGTTGAACACGATATTAACAAGCGTACTGCAGGTATAGAGATAGAGAAAGAGATGTAATCCCAACAGCCTTGAATACAAAATTCACAGGTGTTCACGTCAAGTAAAGTCAGGGGAGTATCATTTTATTTTTTAGCTAAGTGGGGTTCCCACTATAACTGAGAAACTAACGTTGAGAATGGATTCTTAGATGGGGTTCCTGCTAGAAACGAGCTCCTTAGGTACAGTTTCTGGTAACATACATTAAACGTAACATTAGTGCATCTAAAACATATATTCTGAAATATTGAAAATCTAAGAGGTGATACCTTGTTGAGGACCGTAGGGTTGTGGAGGAGGATAACCATAAGGTGACGACTGCTGAGGTTGGTAGCCCGGGGGAGGATATGCCTGCGCCATCAACACCGACACTGCACTGACACTGCATTGTTCGATCAAAAAATTTTGGAGCCAAACAATCGCCCAAGATTTATAGAAATTTTGGTTAATCTGAGGAGGTCCGCTTCTGCCAACACTGAAGAAAAAATACTGCACATAAATAAGGACCAAAAGAATTGATAAAATAAAATACTGCAGAGAAATAAGGACCAATAGAATTGATGATATAAAAGATTTGGTCGGTTCTACAGAGTGCTGAAGATAAAATTTCTTTGAGATTGATCTTTCTAGACTAGTTTAATTCTCTTGAAACTTGGCTCGAACACAGAATATATAGAATATAAAGGCATATTGTAGGTACCTGGAGGTCTCATAGAGAAAGAGACGTAATCCCATCCGCGTTGAAGACAGAAGTAAGATTCTCCCTATCAAAATTAGCTCAACTGAAAGGACACAGAGCATCCTTGCCTTTGCCAGCTTCTTTTTTAGTGACAATATCTTAGCTCAACTGAAAGGACACACAACATCATTGCCTTTCCCAGCGTCGTTCTTAGTGACAATAGCTCAACTGAAAGGAGACAGAGCATCCTTGCCTTTCACAGCTTCTTTTTTAGTGACAATGGTGGGAAAAGTGGCAATGTCCCAGCTTCTTTCTTAGTGACAACGGTGGAAATTAATCTTAGTGACAATGGTGGCAATGTACTTGCACAGTTGTTGCAAGTGGAATGTGCAAGTGGGAAATATAGGTGGCAGGATTCTTGGTTACGAAAAAAATTTGAATATAAGCACTTCAACAACTTCGCCTCAACTATACTTTGGATATAATCAATTCAACAACTTCGCCTCAACCATACATTGGATAAAATGATATTGTGTCAATCTCCTACATCGGGCCAACTGAAGTCTGTAATAAGAGGTTGAACCAAATACTTTTCTTAAAAATTTCTTGAAGTAAATTTGTAACATTAAAGTTTGGTTAAAATGTGAAAAAACTAAAAAAAAATTGATCTCCATGTAAATTAATGTCGGTCAATCGATCCTTCGCTCGCTATAGTTCAGGCAAGGACTAATAATATAATTACTAGCCTCACCTTTACTAAAATATAACTAACCCATGAGGAAAACTAAACCGTTTGTGTTTTCATTAATATACCAGTGTTTTAACATGTGAGTTCTATATACCAGAGTAATATATCTCTCTCATTTCAAAATTTCAATTTTTTTGCTGGAAATTTATAATATACCAGTGTTTTAACATGTCAGTTCTATATACCAGAGCAATATTTCTCTCTCATTTCAGAATTTCAATTTTTTTGTTGGAACTTTATAATGGGTGATTACTTTTAAGAACAGTGTGACACGCTATTATTCAATTGAAATAGCATATCGTCTTAAAGTAATAGTAATCTGATGGCCGTCAGCTGTCCCAGATACAGATCTAGAGCTTGAAGCCAAAGTGCCAGAAGACCAAGACAAAGAGGAGGCACTTCCAAAGGGAGCTCTTGCAATTTATAGAAGTTGAAGCCGAAGCACTGTGTTACAGTAAAAGTAATCTAATGACCATTGCCTACCCCAGATTCATATCCAGAGCTTGAAGCCAAAGCGGAAGGGTTTCCGCCACCAGTAGCAGAAGAGTTTCCATTACCAGGGGAGCCGATGGCATTGCAATTTAAAGAAGTTCAGGAACCCCTTTTCGAAACTGACTGATGACTTCCAAGACTACGAAAATCGGAGCTGGAGACATGACAACTAGAACTAGTTCCACCATTACCAGTGCGTTGACTTCGGATGACACCTTGCAAGGGAAGGAAACTCTATTTAGTCAACAACATTAAGAAAATAGTGTAAATAGAACAACGAAAAAAAATGGGAGTATCACAGATGATATAACATCATCATCTAATCATCCTCAATCTGAAGGATAAATTTCACAAATTTCACCACACCATTTTAATAAAAGTTTTACTAAAACGGAAATCTCTTATTCCTTTGTGGTACCAATTATTAAGTATCAAAAATATAAATAGAGAATGACACACAAGATATATTGACAATAGAAATGGCTATTTATTATTATCCAAACCATTAAGGTAGAGACACACTTTAGAATTGATCTTTTATGGAAGGAACCCAGTCTGGTTCATTTTAGTGATGGAAAAAAATGTAATGAATTAAGTTCAATGACATTGATCATTTACATATTTACATATATATATATATATAAGGAGCTCTTCATCATTATTTATAATTAAAAAGAAAACCTTAATAATAACAAACTCTTAACTATTTAGTGGACCTTCTTTAGTGATGTCTCATTACGTTTATTCACTTCCAACTACAATAGTGAATCTCATCTAATAGTATAGTGGATCTAGTCCACCTTACATTGAATCAACTCCATTATTCTATTGTCATTGCCATTGGGATCCTTCATGAGTACCCAATATAACCTTTCTAGGTACAATATATACATGCTACTATACTCATCTACTACAATGACAGTTTAGGAATTATTTCTTCTACATTCTATAGAAACACGAAAGAAGATTTGTTTGATAACAATATGATGTATAAACTATTGTGGATATAATGCTACATAGTTTTTTATAATAAGTGTTAAATGAAAATGTGAAGATCCTGAGGTTATACTCTATTATATAATGCTTTCTGATGATTAAACTATAATGTTATAAGCATGGTGCTCAAAATATTGAAATGAGTTGAGAACATCATAGGAAAGCTACAACAATAAAAATTGTATATATTACTATCACATTGAACACGGGATGTACCATGCAATCCCTGACATGAGAAGAACAAAAAATAAAATGATGACTACGCCTTGCTCTTTTCTTCTCAAATCATGTTATGCAATATATAATATAACCTGGACTTAATATGAAGTTACAAAACATTGTGGCATGTGAAGGATTACTTCAAGGTCTTTGCAGTGCTAGAAGTAATAATGTTCATTTAATATGTAAGAATCCAAAATGGCTAAATTGAAGCTCAAAAGTTCAAAACATATTTTTGCAAGAATACACTCTAAAAGTATCTAGAGTAGATTTAAATTTTATCTCCAGTTAGAAGCATGCCTTCATATGGAGCCGACTTGTAATTCTTCTGGAATTTCTAATTCGATAATTTTTATTTGCGGAACCTTGCAATGTTATATCATGAAATTATTGATAAATCATAAAAGGTTGCAGCAACTCTAGGCATCGAAACAATTACAAAAGTTAACCCCAAAGATTAAGTATTATTATCTACACATTAGAAATCAACTTTAATTTGTGCATACTACAAAGAGAGGAGTTTCTCCTCACATATTAATGGATCCGATTCGATAGTTCCTATTATTTGAACCTTGTCATAAGTAAACCAAAGTTAAATGTTCAATCATGAATATTTTATCACATTCGTGAAGTACATTATATCAATTGCAAAACATTTTCATTCATTCTTGGTGAAAATACATGGAGGCTGAGAGTAAATGATTAGATCAAAGTGTACAGTTGTGGCTTTCACTCATATAAATGGAAACCATGGGAATCCAACCAAAAAGAAATGACATAACTATGAATTATCACTTTCAAACTAGGCATAGAATGAATACCATGGTCAAAGGAAAGACTGAAAATCAACTTGGACAACCAACACATGCTAACTATTAAACTAGAAAATTTCAATCTCTCCCACAAAATAAATAAAACAAATGCACACCCAACACAACAGAGAAACGTGAGACAAAGCTCATTGAAATCATTGAATTCAATTGCACGATTACATCACACTTATATAGCAAATTGCACTCACCTAATCTTCCTGAAGAAGAGGAAACGAACCTAAATAGATGGAACCAATTTCTAAATACACACTCTCGTTCAACAAACCAAAACTAAATCTATTTCTGCATGATCTAGATTATTCTCACGTCCTCCCTTAATGGAGAAATGGATTTTCTACAATACCTAATTGACTTCTAAAAACTTCAAATTTGATTTTACCAAGAGGCTTAGTAAATATATCAGCCATATTATCCTTGGTATTACAAAATATTAATTCAATTTCATTTGACTCAATTTTCTCACATAAAAAGTGGTATTGCAACTCAACGTGTTTTGTTCTGGCGTGGTATATTGGATTATGTACTAATTTTATAGCACTTTGATTATCACAATTGATGCATGTTGAACCACTTTGCACCTCTTCAAGATCTGCAAGAATTCTCCGCAACCAAATAGCTTCACAGGTGGCATTGGTCAAAGCTTTGTACTCTGATTTTGTAGATGATAAATAAATAGTTGGCTGTTTCTTACTACTCCAAGATAAGACCCCTGATTCTATATGAAATCCATAGCCAGAGGTAGATCGTCTGTCATCTAGATTTCCTACCCAATCTGAATCAGAAAAACCTGTCAGTGCAACATCAGATTCATCAGTATACATAATACCTAAATTCACTGTTCCCTTTAAGTATCGGAGAAATTTCTTTGCAGCATTCCAATGATTTCCTGAAGGCTTAGCCATGAATTGACTAAGGATACTAACTGAGTATGCAATGTCTGGTCTGGTAGTGGTGAGATAGTTCAGACTTCCCACCAACTGACGATATAATGTTCCATCTGCCTCTTTAGTTCCATCTTCTTTGTACAACTTTGCATTCTATTCTAAAGGAGTTGACATAGCTTTGCAATCACTCATATTGAAATTTTTAAGAATTTCCTTTGTATATTTGCTTTGAGTGATTAATGTTTTACCAGGCTCTCTCGATACCTCAATTCCTAAACAATAATGCAATTCACCCAAATCTTTCATTTCAAATTCCTGCGACAACTGAACTTTAATTTCTTCAATTAACTTGTGAGCACTGCCTATGATAATGAGATCATCCACATACAAAGATATTAAAGCAGCATTTCCTTTTTCATCTTTCTTAACATACAAGTTAGGATCATTTTTTCTTTTCACAAATCCATTCTGAAGAAAGAAGGTATCAATCTTTACATACCATGATCTCGGTGCCTGTTTCAAACCATATAATGCCTTTCTTAACCTGCAGACTAGATGCTCCTATCCCTGTTTGACAAACCCTTCAGGTTGAACCAAATAAACTTCTTCCTTTAAATCACCATTTAGAAAAGCAGATTTGACATCCAATTGATGTATATTCCATTTATGTTTTGTAGCTAAGTCAATCAGTAATCTAATTGTATTCAATTTAGCTACTAGTGCAAAAGTATCTTCATAATCAATTCCCTCCTGTTGAGCATATCCTTTTGCAACTAATCTTGCCTTAAATTTATCAATGCTACCATCTGCTTTAAATTTCGATTTATACAACCATTTGCTTCCAATTGGAACTTTGTTCTCAGGAAGTTCCACTAATTCCCATGTTTGATTTTTCATAAGAGAGTCATATTCCTCATTCATAGCATTTCTCCATTGTTCATGTTGTTTAGCTTGTTCATAATCAACTGGTTCTACAACATTCATGATATTAGACATTAAGGCATAATCTCTATACCTTGCAGGAAGCTGGGTTTGTTGGGTTGATCTTCTTGGTGCTACAATACCTATTGGTGTTCCATCCATGATTCTTCGGCTTTGAGGTGAATCTCCCTCTCGTGATGACTCACTGCTGCTGGATGTGCTCATACAGCTCTCATCCTGATCTTGAACCTGTACCTGTACCTGTTCTTGTTCCTGCTTAATCAAAGTATCAAGTTTGGCATGAGCATCATTAGATATATGCCATGCATCATTATTTGTATCACATTTATCAGCCTGCTCATGAAACACCACATCTCGACTTGCAAACAGTTTATGTGAACTTGGATCAAACAATTTATAGGCTTTCTGATCCACACAATACCCAATAAAAACACACTTGATTGACTTGGCATCAAGCTTTCTTCTGTTAGCCTTAGGAATATGTGCAAAGGCAGTACATCCAAAGACTCTTAAATGACTCACATCAGGTTTATAACCATGAAGAACCTCAAAAGGAGTTTGAAAAACTAATTTCTTAGTGGGACATCGATTCTTCAAATAAACAGTAGTATTAATGGCTTCTGCCCAGAAACCATTAGAGATGTTCTTACCTTGAAGCATACTACGAGCACACTCCACCAGTGTTCTATTCCATCTCTCAAAAACACCATTTTGCTGAGGGGTATGAGGTACTGTGAACTGTTGTTGGATCCCATTAGATTTACAATAGTTGTTAAATGCATTTGACTTATATTCACCCCCTTGATCAGATCTGAGTATTTTAATGTACTTACCTGTTTTTTTTTCAATCATAGTTCGGAACTCTTTAAAATACTCAAATATATCACTTTTCCTTCGAATGAAATAGACCCAGGTATACCTAGATCTATCATCAATAAAAATAACAAAGTATGAAGCACCACCAAGAGACCTAGTTTGCATAGGTCCACATACATCGGTGTGAATTAATTCAAGTATATCATATTGTCATTTCTCAGTATGACCTGGAAACTCTTCTCTATGCTGCTTACCAAGTGCACAAGCTTCACATGGTAAATGTTCACACTTCATAACAGGAAGACCTTCAACCATTGATTTCCTTTGCAACAACGATAAATCATTGTAATTTAGGTGCCCATACCTGTGATGCCATAATTCTGCTGTCGATTTCTCTTTGGATGTCAATGCAACATGGTGCTTCACTTTCACATCCAAATTATATAATCCTCCAACCCTGGTACCTGTAGAAACAACCCTGTAGTGGTCCTGAACATCTTTCACAATACACCCCAATTTACCAAATTCCACTTTTAAATGATTATCAGTGATAGTGGAAACAGATATCAAATTCTTTTTTAGAGCAGGTACATACATCACATTATGAATCTGTCGCATTTGTCCATTAGGTAAGTACACATTTATTATGCCATAGCCTTGGACTTTAAGTGACCTGTCATCTCCTAGGTAAATGTGTGTGCCATCAGATTTCTCATAATATTTATCATACCATTATTTATTACAAGTCATATGTGTCGATGCACCAGAATCTATGAACCAAGCATTCTCATCATCAGTTTCTGCAGACAATGCAGCATCAGAAAGAAACAAATTAAGATTTTTAAATCCATCAGTCACTGAGGTGTCTCTGTTCATGAAATTTTTATTATGCCTCCTATGTCTTTGATTTGATTCATTATTCTTTCTTCTATATAAATCTTTAGCTAGATGTCCAGGTTTTCCACAATAATCACATTCAATGTTCCTCTTAACATAAGAATTAGGAGGTGTCATACCTTTCTGTTTTGCTTGAAAACGACCTCTGTTCCTGTCCCATGGTCTCCGTCGGAATGATATTTTACCTCTTGCAGTCAAAGCCAAATCAGAACCATTTGACTCCAGTTCAAAATTTTTCATTTGCTCTTCTTCTTGAAGAAGAATTCCAGCCAATTGTTCAAATGTAGGAGGTGTTGGTCTAGCTGAGAGTGCTAAAATAAAGACTTTATAGTCTGGGACTAACCCCTTTAAAGCAACAGTTACCAAGTCGGTACTAGACACTTTTTCACCAATATCACCAAGCTTATCACTCAAGTCTTTAATTCGGGAAACAAAGTTGCTAATGCTTTCATTGGCTTCCATTTTGATAGATATCAACTTTGTTTTTAAAAATAGAATACTGTTTGCATTAGTAGTTTCATACAAACCTTTGAGAGTGTCCCATGTCGCCTTGGAAGTTTCACAGTCCTGAATGTGAGGAGTAATATTTTCCTTCACTAACATGCGTAGCAGCACCTTTGCTTTCATTTCTCACTTATCCCAATCTGGAATTGCAGCAGCAACAATAGGCTTGGGCTCGTCACCTTTAACAATTGTCCAAAGATTGTATGCCTCCAGAATTGTGATCAGCTTAAATTTCCAATTTACATAATTTTATCCATCAAGTTTTGTATATTCATTTAAATATGAATCAGCAAGACGATTTTCCATGATGGTCAATAGCAATCTCTGAGAAAAAAAAACCTAAATGATAAACAACACAAGACTTTCTAACTTTCACTTGGAGAAAAAGTGAAAGTTGTTGGGCTGTGATTAAAATAACGATGGATGACGATATGTGATCAAAATAATGATGGACGCTCCTGCGCTTTTCAAATGCCGGTGGACACAGCTTGTTAAATGAGAGTACCGGTATAAAAACCTCAAGGCATATCTTAAATGAGAGGGCTTGTTAAATGAAAACCGCATGCAATCTTAAAACAAAACTTGACCAGCAATGTGTACAAATGAAAACTGCACACAATATTAAAACAAAACTCGACCAGCAATGTTTACAAATTCCGCGCAATGTGTTGAGAGGAATGAAGTTCAAACTACACAGCAAAATGTTTGCCGTCTGTCAGCGTGATCCAAACTCACGAATTGGTGTGCAGCGGACTCAGCAAAATGTGAAAGCGCTGGCACGACTAGCAAACTCTGCACATACTCCACGCGCAATCTTTAAAAACTCCACGCACTGGGGGCAACTTACATCATTTGGACATCAATGTGATGTCGACTGTTTAATACTGTCACCGCGCACCTGTCAACAGGATGGGACAACGGCTCTTCTGCGATGACGGCTATGTGAGAAACAGCTCAACAATTGACCTCGTGCGATTGCGGGCCTCTGTTCTGTCATAGGAGGTTGATCACACCTCTTTCTAAATACACACTCTCGTTCAACAAACCAAAACTAAATCTATTTCTCCATGATCTAGATTATTCTCACAAAAATACCCTAAATATATTTTACTCTTCTATATTGAAATTTTTTTGTGTCAGATAACTTATGGCTCTCCAAAAAAAAAAAAAAATCTAAATGGCTAATATGATCCATCATCTAAAACCTTTCATCACAATCAATCTATGATCTAACAATCAGAAACACCAAAACTTTTGGATACCATTACGAAAATATACTAGAACATCTAGATAACATATTGAAAAATATATTTGAACTTATGCTCATTGCAGAATCTAAGAGTATTTTGGAATCTGACCAGTAGGAGAGAGGTAAAAGAGCTAGCTTCACTCATATCCTTCAAACTATAAAAATGTTCCAAAATATTATATACAAAGTGAAAGGTACCCCTCTATATACTATTAGGAAAATCCACCTGAAAATCAACCATGAGGAAAATATCTTTAAGGTCCAATATATATCTCGAATTTTGTTCTCAACTGATTTTTTAAGTTATCAAGTGTGTCGCTATTCAGCTAAGGAATTATAAATTTTGATTTATTATGAAATATCAAAAGTATGATTTATTTTCTTAAAAAAAAAAAGAAAAAACTTCCCAAAAATATACTTGAACTTGTCTTGATTACATATTTCTAAAATATTTCAGAATATGAGAGATCATATCTAGATGAATTGACCTTGCTCCTCTCTCTAAATTAAGGAATATGCTATAATAAGAGGCAGAAGAACCATGCCAATTAATTTAGTTTACTCATATCTGTTAGAGTCTAAAATATTGTCTTAGTTTTCAACCATGTCATAATATGGAGTCCAAATCAATATGGATAAAAATTCTTAATAAATGAAAACTTTTAATGAATAAGAACACCAAATGTTTGTTTATAAATGCCTTGTTCTAGTAGGGAACGATTGAATCCAATTCACTTTCAAAAAAAGAATCTACGTCACTTATGTGCTGATCGTCTTCATTTTTATTGTCAAAATCAATCATCATCGAAATCATCAATATTATAACCAACAATGAATTGTGATCCATCATATTTCCTTTAACTCAATCGAGCATAAGTTCAAGAAATAAGTGAAATTTCGGTGTCATGCAAATAAAAATACACACTCTAATTATAACATTAATTATTCCTAAACAAAAGGCTTATGAAATAAAATAGGAGGGAATTATATCCCAAGACATCTAAACTAAAAATCATCTATGAGTTTTAAAAGCATTAAATCATAAGCAGTAGTGAATTGCATCCATCCTTATAACTACTCTAAACTATACTTTGCTATATCTAAATCTAGAAACGTATAAGTTTCATTCAAGAGCAATGGAAAATTAAACCAAAAGATTATGTTAAGGATATATGAGTTTGCAGCTAATAAGGTCACCATATTCTTGAATGGTTTGTTTCAAGGAAGACATGTAGAAAACGTAGTTCATAGCTATGTGTTGTATCAGCTACAACCACCCTCCACAAGAGCTTATCTTGATGTTATCAGGAAAAAAACTTGGGGGCGGGGGGTGAATCAATATTTAAAACCCATACAAATTATTCTTTTTATTTTCTGAATTATGTACGCGACTTGACCGAAGTCAACTACCATATATACGTGAATTTTATTAAGGAAACTACCGTATGCTCTGTAAACTTATAATCGAGATAAATTTTCAATTACTTGACTCAGACAAGCGCATCATTGATTCATCAGATATTTAGTAAGAAGAAAACTTATCCAGTAAGAAAAGAGTAAATCATCACACATAAGCAACAGACATGAACACTAGGATTTAAGGTGGGAATCCAATATGGGAGAAAACCACCACGGCTATCGTCTCTGTCTTCAATATTTATTGTATAGAAAAATTCTTACAATTTTGTACTAGCTCAGAATCATACTAGCATGCAGAAGCCCAGCTATAGAAGGTTGAAATCTTCACTCATTCTCCAACACCAAATGGAAGAGATCTTCGACCCCCTGATCTTGTTTAACAGAACCCACTGGAAGGGAGATTGAACCCCCTGATCTGATCACCAAATATTACTCGCAAGAAGCTTGAACTTCGTCACTAAAGGCTCCAACCATCAACACCATTCGTGGACCATGTTTCATAAATTTTCACACCTGATCCACCTTATTTAATACATCACAACTTGTAGACCACTTTTCATCAAAACCCTTGTAGACCAAACCCTTTAACATCATATAAGAAAAATATGAAAAATGAAACAGATTAGTATAATGAAAACATTCATCCAATTCCTAAACACGACCACTGAACCAAACGATCACCAATCACTTGAATATTAAACCAACCACTGAAGAAAATAATCCCTTAACCAATCACCAACTCAATTCAAACATAACAGTGAGATCAGTGTAACGAGAATAAATAACTAAATCCATAATAATGGATCAACACACTGAATGAACTACAACCCTAATCATTCATAAACTAAAAGGTATGTGCTACTTCACTTAAGGAAGCTCACGTGTATATGTGTTTTTCTATAGGGCAACCTGCGTATAGATCTGAATATACTAAGCTCTAAAATTGTTACTCTGAATTAGTCACATAATTGAACATAGTAATTCAGCTTAAAAATCCCCGAACCCTCATACAGTTAGTAGCATAAAGAATATTTTCAACATGGAACCGTTTTCAAATTCATCATTCAATGAGTTCTACTTTATACATTATCATCCAACCGAGACTAAGATGAAGAAATCATTGAAATACAACATAGATACATCGACACTAATCTGATTGATCAGTATTTTATCAGTAGAAACACTTCATTTATGTACGTGTCTTTGATTAAACAAAGACACATTACGTGACTTCACCCTGCCCAACCTACGTACATATCTACAAATTTTGACCTAAAATTGCACAGCTCGTCAGAAATTCAGAAAGACCTATATCATAACATTCAGAGATAAAAACATGCATCAATAGTTAGATGTAGTCAATCCATGAGAAAATCATACAATGGAAATTCATTTCAGGTCTCGTGATCAGGATCCATCATTGTAGTCATCAATGCATTATTATTTCAGATAAACTTATCAACTATAGCCCTTACAGTGCAAATATACATCAGATAGAAGTATTCATCAAAAACCATTACACATGCACACAAATCACTTTTATCTTCACCTCCTTATATAGATTGATCCTTAGCCAATACCATGAGCTAAAACCACGCTAGTTTCGGTGGTAATCTTGGATGAGATAAAATAGTTTCTACTTGATCTAGGTGGCTCCAGAGACACACACGGTATAAAGAGGCCTTGAGAAAGCTCAAAAATAAAAGTGTTTGAATTAATTTCAAACTAGGACCGAAGCATAGATCTCGTCGTCCTGATCGTAGTGGTGTGAACAGTTCGCTAAACTGAGCTCGTATGCGAAAGTTAGAGCTGGTCAAAGTTTCGGGTTAACTTGGTGACTGAGCAGGCTTAAGGAAGGCACAATTTCTCACTTTTCTGGCCACCTCAGGCTGGATTTTAGGAAAAATTGTGGGGTCATTAATTTGACTCCTTAGGTCAAATTAACGAATTTTCAAAGGGACATAAGTTGTTATAAAGATATATATTACGGTTGTTGCAATTAAACGCCGACGGGAAGTTGGGGTGGGTCACCTGATGTAGGCCCAACCCCCCATTAAAATGTGTTTGCTATTTAAAATTAAAATGCACCCCAATAAAAAAATGAACACATATTTGGGGGAGGCAGGATCTCATCCCCCGACCTCCCCTTAACAGATTACTTTTTTTGCCATTACACCAACTGACCTCCTTGTGAAATCTGCCTAGGATTTTATACTTAACCATCTCTTTTCAGGAGTGTTCCTAGGCCATGGAGGAGAAGAGATCACACATGAATCGAGTAAATTTGCAAGTGGAACCATGAGTGTGGAGCAGTAATTATGCAGGCGAAACCATGAGCCTTGAAATTTTTCAAGGGAGGTAATTTTTCTCGATGTTAGAATATAGTCAAATTTACTGTCATTTTTCACGGTTTTCCATAGGGAATGCAATGGCGAGGTTAGATTCACCTTTTGAGTTGCAAATTTCCAGTCCACCCATGGAGTAGCTACGTGGAGGATTCTAGGGGGAATCTAAAAGATTCCTTTTTGCCCCAGATCTTCACTTTCTCAGAACAATCGATTTTGCACTATTCGATGTCATGAATCTGATAGCATATTCATATTTTTCATTTGAGATTTATATTTTTCAGTCACTTTTTGAAGTGAAGCTGTAGTTGTCAGTTTTGAATGAGTGCATAGTCTATTTCACACCTTTCGACACCACGATTGTGATGGTGATTTCAGATCTAGCCGCACAACAGTCCATTATTCAGTCATCTTCAGCATGAGGTACATGATGACTTGATTTCATGTACTTATTTTTTCCTGAGATACTTAGTGCTATATAGATCCATGTTGATGTATGAGTCATGGGACCTTGTCTTGTTTTTTTATTGATGTACTTTCTATCATGGACTTGTATTATATTTGAGATCCCTTGATTCCATATTGGCCGGATACTCATGTATGTTGTTTGAGATTCGTTTTATGCCATGTTTGCGGGATACTGTGTGTCACACATATGTCATTGAGATCCCATATTTTCCATGTTGGAGGGATACTCATAGTCTTTATGTGTGAGGTATGGTTATACTGATAGGAGTCCTTTTTTTTATGCATGAGAGTGTCGTAGTGGAACATCTCGTAGAGAGGTCTAGCCACTCCTGCATGAGGGAATTTTCCCTATATGTCAGAGAAAACACATCCATGTACATATTCTTCTTACAACACTTACTGGAGTGGCCTACACCATCTTCACATTAAGGCCCAGAGATGTAGTCCCTCCTGGGAGAAGTCTGTTATCAAATGACGCGTTCTTATGATTGTTTCTCCTTGACATGGCATGTTTCTCTTCTTTACACCATGCACTTGTTCATTTAAGTTCATTAACACTTTAATTAATGCAATTCTAATTTATCAGCCGAAGTAAAAGGCCTTGGTTTAGGGTAAGTGAAATTTACCCTGGATCACTACCGCGCTTAATATTGTGCGCTAATCCCATAGTAAGTACCCTTGGTATTTATTTATCATATTTCACCGAATGTACGTGCCTTTGCTTCTTCATATCCATCTGTGTACGTGATTTTTCTTAATAGAACCTGCATATACACTAATTTTCTTCATCAAACCTACGTACGTACACGACTTGGATTCATTGAACCTGCATATATTTCCTGGAAATTTACTTTCATCATTCCTCTGTCACTGCCTAGTATTTCTTTCTATGCCACATATGAACTAGCTTGTAGATACATCAATTTTACATATTCATCAAGAAGGTGTCTCTCAAAAGGAAACTCATCTATTAGGTTGCCATGAAGGACAACACATTACATCATAATGCCAAAAATAACCCCCTTTGGTCTTCATGGCGACGATGTTGGTGTATGATAACCACAATCTATAGATACCTGTAAGACACATCAACCTAAACATTATTCAATGACAAAGTTACTCTCCCCCTCTAACTTCAAGGGCAAAGGGATGACCAATGTTGAAACAACGCTTCTCTTTTCTTATAGATACAACAGCTCTATAGATCTTATCTACACTATAGTGACCATGATCCCCATGAGCACATGCTAAATCTTCAAAAATATTTTCAATGAGGTAAATGACTCTATATCTCAAATGAGTAATTCCTTTCCTCTCACCAAGGACTCATACCTACATAGATCACCCAATTAAGTGGGGTTACATATTTGACTCATACACCTAACTAAGTGGGATTACTTATTTGACACATCCACCAAACCAAGTGGGATTACATATTTGATATAACATTAAAATTCCATACATAAATGAATATAACAAGGATTACATCATTGATTTTATATGACCTTTACATAAAATGATAGCTATGAAATTTATAACCAAGACAAAAACACCTCAATAGTGAGATATGAAGAACATGATCCGCAACCATCATATACCGAATAAGATCTACACCATAAGTATTTGTTAGCAATACCATGAGTAAATTTCAATATCATCAACCTATGACCAAGTTTATAGTACAACATCATAATATATTTTCATAGATATCATCTATCAACTCAATCTCTTGACTTCATTAAAGACAACTTTCCCTTTTACCTTTGTAGGAATAACCCCAAACTATGTTCATCCAGGAAACATATGTGGAACCAAATATATCATCATGAAATAAGATAGAGTAGTGAGGCATCATATCATATTGCATGAGTAACACCACTGACATGCATCAACAACATATGTGAGAACCAATCAGTAAGAAAATACAATGTATCCATGAATCCAAGTATCATCCAACAGTTCTAAAATAAGCATATCAATAACCATGTCTTCATGATATTTGTAGCAACATCATATTCTCACCCCAATACTTAAGAAGAGTTATCATACCAAAACCACTTCATCAACAGTTAATATGTATCAACCAATTGTCCCTGTGACCTCTTATCACAAAGGTCTTCGTGTTTTAGATTTATTCCATCTGTATAGTCACGATGTAACATATGTAGGAATCGAGCACAATAGGAATAATTCACCATAATAGACATCAACAACAATATCTGCATGTTCTTTCCTCATATCTGAAACATTAGTCATGCATCAACTCCATGTGCGCAGATAAATATAATCTTCTAAAAAATATGATTAGGTATCATCCACAATTTCATCATAAGTAATCCATGGATCATGAAAATAGTATAAAATCATTTGAACTACTACATGATCATCACAAGTATTAACTACTAAGAAAACATAATGCCAACAATGCATCATTAGCAGTAAGGCTAATGCTCCCCCTGAAGTTGTGTTAACTATTCACTGTCATGTCTGACCACATGAACTCATTCATGAAAGCATCATATAATCATTAATGTAAAAATCATAACTCAATACCACATCAACAGACTGTAACTGTCAGCATATGACCAAGAAAATAAATTCATAACTATCAATAGCATGTCAGAGACTAATATTGAGTCTGTCCCACTTTTTTTCTGTCAGTGCAAAAAAACATATGCGGTTGTATGTAAAGGAACTCACATATATACACGACTATATTTCATGTAACCCATGTACAGAAAGTGGAATACTAAAAATTTCACAGCTTCAGCTCCCCCTGAGTTTGTACAATTTGTACTCGTCTTCTGCTAACACATCAGATCCACTGTCCGAAATAAAAGAAAAATAAAATTAACGAACCAATCTTCATATATTGCAGTTACTGATAAAAATATTCTTTCAATAATGATGGACTACAATGAGCACTATCTTCTTTCAGTCTGAGTCTGAATCCTCCTTATATCTGTGAAAGGTCAGATCTTTAATCACATATAATTTATCATTGTTTATCTATCTCGTTGCTATTACCTTTCCAGTTTCTTCATCCATGACCTTTCATCTGGTTGTTGTGAACTCAATTACATTACCCTTATCTACCATTTGACCTACACTCAATATGTTTTTTTTTAGGCCTTGAACTAATAAAGTATCAATTTCCTTTATATTTTTGTTAATTATGGATATACCTTTTCCCAAATTTTTTTCTCAAGCATCACTTGAAAGAATAACCTTACCATCTTTATTTTTATTGAGAGACTCCATCTTACTCTTATCACCAGTCATTTGATGAGAAAATCCAATGTTGATTTACCATTCATCCTTATTTTTAAAAGCACATAGAGCAAGACCACATATATCTCTTCTTCTTTCTACTTGTTAACAGGAAAATTGGTGGATCCATCTTTCTTCAGTCTTATGATATCATATGTTTGTCTTCCATTTTGTCTTTGGTGATTCATTTATCTTTTCCTGCATTATTTTTATACATGCTCAAGCTTGTTATAATATTAACATCTTATGGGACCAGAAAAGTGAGCAGATGAGTCATAATATGATTATCACATGCAATCAACAGCTTTATGACCATTATTTTTGTAAAAAAAACAATATCCATTAAAGAAACATGATTACCTTGTAGGTGATGGTCTATCTGTGTAGTGTCTATTTGTGTGCAGCCGAAACGATTTTCTTCTGCAATTAGCGGAAACATGTCCATAATTATGACATATAAAGCATTCAACATTATTCATCTAAGGAGAGAATCGATTGATACTTCTATAGCTAGGTGTGAATGGTTTCCTTTGAAGATTCATGATCCTTCATTTTTTATCAGGTTGAATTTTTGTCTCTTTAAATAATTCAGGTTTTTCATTGATATCCTTTGAATCTTTAGCACTAGCTTGTGAACTAGATTCTTCTTTAATAGTTTCATTAAAACGAAGAGAAAATTTAATAGAAGGAGACCTTTGACTACTAAGAATATTATCTAGAATCTTAGTACTATTTTGAAATATCAAATGTTTATATGTTTCATATAACTTAACTTTTAAATTTTTTACCTCAAACTCCATTCTTTGGAGCTACTTCTTCATACCTTCTTTTACCTATATTCATTCTTCTACTTTCTCTTTTAATGTGAGAAACTCTTCTTTCATCCCATTTTCTTATTCTTCAAATGTTTGAGGTATTTCTTCATTCCTCTAGTTTGATTTTTCAAGATTCGATTTGAGAGAGATGATTTATGCTTGAAGTCCTTCACTGTGATTGGTTACATCATTTTGAAGCCTTTGAAATTGGTATATATTTTCTTTATTCATCTTCTCAATTGAGTTTCTTTCCTGTAATTTATTATTCAATCTAGTAATAAAATCTTTATAGATACTTTCTCTTTCATTAAATAAAATTTTCTGACCTTAGATTTCATTTTCGAGCTTTGAAATTTTTTCTTCTAGATCCATAACATTACTTTCACTTTCATATTAATTATATTAAGTATTGCATGAAAAAGGAAGTGGATCACACGAAAAACAATCAATACTTGTTTTATCTTCTTCATTTATTATTGCACATGTTTTCTAAGTTATATTCTTCTTTTTATTTATTCCCATTCTGAAGGATCTCCTTCAAGCTATCAAATTTCTTCTGAAGGACTTTCTCTGATACCAATTGTTGGAAAAAATATGGATAGGGGTGGGGCGTGAATCAATATTTAAAACTCACACAAATTATTCTTTTTCTTTTTTGAATTTTGTATGCGACTTGACTAAAGTCAAATAGGATATGTACGCATCTTTTATTAATGAATCTAGCATATGCTCAGTAAAATAATAATTGAGATCAATCTTCAATTACTTGACTTAGACTAGTGCATAATTGATTCACGAGACATTTAGTAAGCAATAAATGTGTGTAGTAAGAACAGAGTAAATAATCACACATAATAAACACACATGAACACATGGATTTAAGGAGGAAACCCAATGTGAGATAAAAACACCATTGTTGTCAAATCTGTCTTCAATATTTTTATGTAGAAAACTACTTACAATTTTGTATTGGCGCAGACTCATACCAACATGTAGGCACCCACTTGCAGAAGGCTACAAACTTCACTCATTGTCAAGCACCCAACTGGAAGGGAGATCCAACACCCTGATATCGTTACCACCACCCAATATAAGGGAGCTTCAACCCCCTAATATGATAACCAGCTATCACTGGCAGGAAGCTTCAACTTCCTCTCTGAAGGCTTCAGCCCTCGATATCATCCATGGACCAAGTTTCATTATTTTTCACACTAGATCCACCTTCTTTAATACATCACAACTTGTAGACCAAATTTCATCACATCATTTATGCTGAAAAATTTAACATCATATAGGACAAATATAAAAAATGAAACTGATTATTGTACCCAAAAAATTCATCCAATTCCTGAAAACAAAGGTTGAACCAAACAATCACCAATCACTTGAATACTAAACCTACTGAAGGAAACAATCACTTAACCAATCACCAACTCAATTCAAAGAGAATAGTGAGATCATTGTAATGGGAACACATAACTGAATTCATAATATTGTATCAACACACTGAATCAACTGCAACCCTGATCATTCATAAACCAAAAGGTATATGCTACTTCACTTAAGGCAACCTGTGTGTATACACGTTTTTCTATAGGAAAAACTGTGTATAGATATCGATATACTATGTTCTAAAATTGTTACTTTGAATTTGTCACATAACTGAACAAAGTCATTTATCTTAAAAATCTCTGAACCCTCTTACCATTAGCAACATCAGGAATCTTTTCAACATGCAACCAATTTCAACTTCATCATTCAATTAGTCCTACTTCAGACATTATCGTTCAACACAGATCAACATGAATACTTCATTGACAGATAGTAGATATACATTAGCACTAACTTAATTGATCAGTCATTTATAAGAAAAAACCCTTCCTTTATGTATGCGTCTTCGATGAAATAAACCTACCTTTATATGTGACTTCACCGAGACTAACAAGCATAACAATCTACAAATTTTGACCTAAAATTTTGCAACTCATAAAAAATTCAGAAAGACCCAAATCATGACATTCAAAGATAAAAATATCCATCAATACTTAGATCTAGTAAATCCATGTGCAAATGATACAATGGAAATTCATTTCAGGTCTTTGGATCCTGATCCATCACTATATACATTGGTGCATTATTATTTCAGATCAACTTGTCAACTATAGCCCTTATAATGAAAATATACTTCATATTGACTTATTCATCAGATAACCTTGCATATGCACACATAAAACTTTGATCTTCACCTCCTTATATATGTTGAGCCTTAGCGAATACCATGAGCCAAAACCACAATAATGCCAGTGGTAAAATTGGACGTGATCAAATAGTTGTTACTGCAATTAATATTGTGGGCTAAAACCATGGTAAGGACCTTTGGTATTTACTTATCATAGTCCATCGAATGTACGTGCCATTGATTCTTCATATCCATGTGTGTACATAAATTTCCTTAACCAAACTTGAGTATACAGTACTTCGCTTCATAGAACCTGCATACATACATGACTTGGCTTCATTGAACCTGTGTATATTTCTTGAAATATTACCTTCATCATTCCTTTTTCACTGACTTGTATTTCTTTCTTTGTCACATCTAAAATGTCCTTTAGATACATCAAGTTTACATCTTCATCAAGTAGGTTTCTCTTAAAAGGCAACTCATCGATTAGGTTTCCATCAAGGACAACACATTACATCATAATGCGAATAGTATTTTCATTAAGTATTCATGATTTGATGAAGACTTATTCTTTTCATATGTTCTTATGTTTTTTTTTTCATACTTATCCAATATTTTGAATCCCAAGCTAACCTTCTAACTTAGCCTTACATCAGTTTTGGGGTTTCCTCCAGAAACTAAGAAATCCATGAGGGAAAGCAATCCTTAATGTTTGGAATTGTGAAATCCAAACTGGAAGCTCCTCCTTGAGATTGATAAATTCTCAGTATTGGATGGAAACCCTACACTAAGCTTAGAAACTGTGCAATCCATCCCTTGAGTTCAGAAAATGCATAATGCACTGAGCTAGAAAGTTGCCCAATTCCCCAAAATTGTACAATCTTCCCCGACAGTGTGCATGGAAAATTCATGAAAAATACGAAAAGTAAAAAGCATCCCTAGAAAATAGTGATACATTAATAGTTTCTCGAAGGTGTTACAATTTTTATTTTTAGAAATTTATACCAATTGTCTCTTTTTCCTTGATTTTAGGAATACACATCATAAACCCATATTATGTGGAATATACGACTGTGGATAGAAGTATCTTCCCCGGACTAGGTGGCCTAGCCTAAAACAAAATAGAGACAAAGAATTTATTGTTTCCCTTAAATTAAATAGATAATGGGATGAAGCCTACCTATAATTTAACATATGCTTCGTCCCTCTCTTGGCTTGAATGCTCCAATCGTAGCTGTCATCATTATAATTATAACCTGCACAACCAAACAATACTAGCCAAAGATTTATGAAATCTATGTAGCATAATATAATTACTTCATTCAATGGATCAACATGGAATCAAAATAAATGAAATGATGACATCATATGTAGAAAAAAAGAACCCTTTCCATTAATAGAAATGGTATGAGGTACAACCAATCATAGGTGTTGATATTCTATAATAGCTCCTCCAAGTTGATTTGTCCTTCTTTGCCACATAGTGCACCTCTAATCACACTAATCCGTGGAATAATGACTCTTCATAGCAGAAGAATGAGGGTAGAATCTATTTCCAAAAGCAAACCTCTAGCTTGTCCATGGACACAAATATATAGAAGAGGGTGGTAATTTGGGAGTTCATACCCATTTACCAATATAGGCTTGAGATCCACTCTTGATGGGAGGATGGGATCAAATGATGAGGGACAAAAACTCCAAGGTAGCATAGGATAGGATTCAATATTTTTATCTTAGGTAAATATTTGAAACAAATCTTAAAATATTCTTGAAGAAGAGGCCAATGATGTAAAATTGTCTTCAAGAGAGAGGAAACTTTCCATTGATGTATGCAAGCACCAAGTTACCCAAAGGTTGTTTCTAAGTCAAATTCTTAGATAATGAGTTGATGTTGAAAGGAAACAACCCATCGCAGGAGGGCCTTGGTCTATCCCCCATCAACGACACGAAACAATTATAATGATTAGGGACATAAAAAATGATGATACAAAAATAGATTGGGGATGGGATACATGGAATGAAAGCTTAAGAGTATTATAGTAGATATTGAATGAATGAGTTCTCTTGAAAACAACATGAATACTAAATGGAATTGGCAACATTCACCCAAAATAAAAAATGGAGGCTTTGAAATGGTATGATGAACCAAAATAAAAGCATATTACCCACCCCAACACCCACGAAGATGAAGTGGGAGAGTGTTGTGTTCAAGAGCTCCTCGCTACCATTAACTAATGGAGTACCCTCTTTTACCAAATTCCTCAACCATACTGGCGAGTACCTCTTTATTTTTTAACAAGATTTAGGATGATAGCATATGTTTGATCTATAAGTTCATCCTTCAGACGAATCCCTCCAATAATGTTTAGCGAACCCTAAGAATGAGTCATTCGGCATTGTCATGTTTGACAAGCTCGTCGTTTATTGATGTTTTAACGAGTCCAGTGAAGGTAAAAATAAACATAAATTTCATGTTTAGAGAGTTTGAAAAATAAGTGAAAAATAAAACTCTAGATGTTCCTTTTCGTAGATAGTCACCTCAGTCAAAAAAATAAGAAATAAATAACTTAGAGAGCCTCTTAGCCATGTTCAAATAATGTATTCTTTTTTCATGTTCGACTAATGTATTCTTTTTTAATAAATATTCTATCACATTCCCGAAAAGGGTTAAACTTATAACGAGTAGACGTATTTTCATTTATTTTAATGAGTTCGAAAATACAATTGCTCGACCATATTTTTATATTTTGGAAGCCTGAAAAGAGATAAAAGAGTATTGTAAGGGGTTCATTTTTCTTGAATTTATGGAGCCCAAAAAAGTGATAAAAGTATACTCGGCTAAAATGATCCATAAAAGCATGAAAAAATGCGTTAAAATACTATCAACTTGCTCAAAACACCATAAAAAGGATGAAACATACTTGTTTCATGATAAAATATGAGTGATTACTAGTTGAAAACATTAAATACAATAAAATAACGAAGAAACAACGATAAGTAATGAAAATCTCTATTCATTTTTACCATTTGACATCTACCTTAAGGAGTGAGAGCTTTGAGCCCTTTTCTCCCTCGATATTCTATGTTTGATTGCGGTTAATCTGGTATATCATTTCAAGCATTGTCAATTCTAGGTAGGAGCTAATACCTTTATCTTTCAATAGGTAAAAACAAGAAAATACATGCGACACTTGTAAAAAGTGAATGACGAACCAAAAAAATACTTTTATAGGAAAATATAATTTAACACACTAGCAACCATGAAAATAAAAAATAAAAACAAAATTCATAGAGGTAAAATGAAAAAATGCGATAGAAAAAATGAAAAAAGATGACAAAAGAAAAACTCACCCGGAAAAGCACCACAAAATCCAAAAAAGGCTTCTTTATCTTCTCGACAATGCTAGAGAGTCAATATCCAATATGAAAATGAGTTATAGGGGCATCCATTATATATAGGTTGATTATGGTTTATGATGTGCATGTGTAAAATCAATGAAAAAATGACACTTGTAGGAAAGTCTAAAACTAGAAACTCTGTCATCCTTTGAGAAACTAATAATGAATCCATATTTTCTAGGGTTGTTTTTGCTTATTTAGTTTTTTCCCTTTCGGGAAAATTACCATGCACACTACTCAGAAATATGGCATAGTTACCAAGAACTGGGAAACTTATCAGCTTAGTGCATTACGTAGTTTTTGAGCTTAACGTTGGGTTTCCATCCATAAATGTGCAGTTCAAAAGCTCAAGGCTAAGATTCCACTCTTTGTTGTGTAGTTTCCATCATTAATATAGAATTTCCCTCCTAGATTAGGAAGTTTTAGGAAGCAAGCCCAATAATGATGCAAGGTTAAGGAAAAGGGCTAATTTTGACTTAAAAGTTTTAGATCGGGATAAAAACAAGAAAACACAAGCACAACATAAAAATACAAGTCTCAATCACATCATGAATACTTGAGGACAGTGAAATAGTCTCTATTGTGGATAGAAGGGAGGCTCTAAAATCAAAGAATGGGAAAATTCTTGGAGGGTTGTTGTAATAGCTACAACAGATTCTTGATGACATATGTAAAATTTGATGTATCTTTTATTACCTATGTGATGAATGATTTAATGTAGAGCCATTTGTTGATACCCATCAACAATGGTTCTTTGGGAATCTTTTTAGCATGAAAAGGGATTAAGAAAATATTCCCCTTGTCACCTCTCTTATTTCTTCCAGTGATTGAGGGGCTTAATGGATTATTAATTAAGGAGAAGAGAATATGGACCTTCAAAGGAGTTCAAGTCTGGATGGATTTATATCTCTTTAATTCCTTCTCTGTAGATGATATATTATTATGTTTTGATTGTAGTATACCTTGCCTAACCAAGATCTGTAATATTTTTAATTTGTATTGTGTTGCAACGAGAATGTTATTTTTTTCTCAAACTCTTTCCCTTTATGAGGGTGGGTTTATAAAATGGGCTAAAATATTTAAGAGTTATATAAACATCCAAATAATTATTTGAAACAAGATTGAAATTATCTTCTACATAAACGATAAAAACAACCAATATGTTGGACTTACAAATATTTTCTCAAATAAATTATTGTATGCTAGATGGCTATGTCATGGATCTCAAAATGGATTCTTGAAAATATTGTAAAGACAAGTTTTTGGTTTTGATGATGATTATCAAGTGAAGAAAAGGTAATTCCATTTATATGATGGAAGAAACTAGTTGTATGAAAGTTGTTTGATGAATTTGGTCTAAGAACATTTTCCTTTTCTGGAAATATTTGGAGACTAAGAGTGTTTGGAGGCTTATTCTAGGTGAAATTTTTTGTCAAGTGGTGATTTAAAAACATATTTTCCAAGAAATATTTGAAGAGTGTACAAGGGGGATGATGAATCTAAGCATAATATTTTAGCGAAATGGAAGATAATTGTTAAGGATGTTCCTTTGATATCTGGTGTCCTAGATTGTATGGTGGTCAAGGGGAATCTAGTTTAAATTGGGGGGAAGACATGGATTGGGAGTGGAGGAGAGTACCCATTACAAAAAAAGATTTAATTACTAGGAGGCAAAGTGTTTTTCAATGTTTCCCACATTTTATATCCACTTACAAATTTGAAATTTTTTATAAAAAAACTAGGAATCGTAAGCAACGAAGAAAACCTATAGAATGGTTTTATATCATATTAAAAATGATTCATGTTCAAATCATAAAACAATAGGAAAATATAATATGTTAGTTTCTCCTCCTCGCGTTTACATGCCTAAGATTGGATATATGTTTTTAAGTATAGAGGAGGAAATAAAATGACTTCAATGGTTTTGTTGTTGTTTTTTGATGTTGAAATTCCTATGTAGGTAAAATATATGCATGTGAAATTTAGTTATGAAAAAATTATTAAAAATTATATAAGAAGAATTGTGAAGGGCTTAGTAGATGTTCCCGTTGCAAAGTCAATGAGGAGACAAATAGTCATTCGATCATGGATTTCAACTATTTAAAATAACCTTATTCATATGTGAGCACTCTAATAGGGTTGAAAAATGTTGAGAAATGGGATTTTATTTAAGTAAGCTCGATGAATTAGACAAGGAATGAAAAAAAAATTTTAAGGTTCATGAATTAAGAGTCGCCTAGGAAATGGTTAGCTAAGTCCCTTTCAATTTTTGAAGAAAAAAAGATTGTTGAGAAGTGTAGCAAGAAAGTATCAATTTGACTTTGCCTTGGTCAAATTGATAAAATTAAAATTTCCACATCGACAAGCAACTTGGAGGTATTTAAATGAGGTATAATGGATCTTGTCACTCAGCTAGCTCATAAAATTCGAGTTATAGGGCTTGAATATCATTTATGCACGTGCGATTACTAATTTGTAGCTATCCAGTTCAGTTAATTCCATTTTTATTACATTAAACTAGTTCTAATTATTGATAAAACTAGTTGGATGTCACTTTTGCAGTGGGACAATAGTCTAACTCAATGATCATCGAGTAAAGTGATAAAGCAACCAAAAATAACTAGTGCATGGAGATAATTCAGGTTCCTGAGTTGTGGTGGAGATTCCAGGGTAGTGTAACATCATTTGTAGACTATTATTGAGTTTACAAGTGTTGCATTTAGTCATAGACCAAAAATTTCTAATTGCACAATCAGTTGGACGAAAATTTCTAAAAAATAGGGGACTAATTCCTCATGATTTTTACAAGGAAATAGGGGCTCAAGCAGAGGTAGAATTTGAGTAAGTCTGCGTCAGACCTTTCATTAGGCGGAGAAAAAGGTTATTCACTTACCACTTGAGCTCATAGTCAGAAATAAATTATAACACATTCTCTATTCATCTGATTAATGCAAGAAGTATTAAGGGGTTTTTACCATTTTGTTTCCCATAGATAAATCTGTGTACTTTCGTACGTGATTGATGCATGTTTGTGAATGTTGTTCTAAATTCTGAATTAATTTCCATAGAGTAGTAGATTATAATTGTGTCTCATGATTAAATTAAATTTCTTAAGAATTTGCAATTCTATCACCATATTTCAACATGGTATCAGAGAAAGATTCACATTAGAACAATAATTTTGAATTTGTTCCTCACGAGGTTCGAATTTGCTACTTGATTTTAGCGGTATTTCTTTATAGTTGGGAGAATGACCTTCAACGAACTAAGATTAGATTATACCTGGGAAGGAAAATCGAATTTCATTTCCTAGAGGGATCTCATGGAGGTAGTGCTTGATGAAAATGATTCCACAACCATGATCAGATGATTCCCACAACCTAGACCAATGGTAGAAATATTGAGCCAAGGTGAGGAGAATAATCTTGGAGGGTGTGCATGGCCACATTGTCTCAAATATCCATGGAAAAGAAACTCCCTTCGTAATGTGGAAGGTGCTCACAGAGCTATTCAAGAATATTAGTGACCATAAAAAGCTAGCCCTCAAAGACAAACTTCGAAACATCAATATGCAGAAGAATGATATTATTATGGAGCATGACACTAGGTTTAAACAAGTTCGGGATGAGCTTGAAGGGGTTGGTGTGAATGTTGCAGAAGGTGACGTGGTGAGCCTAACTCTTTTGCATAGCTACCAGGACTAAGTGAACAGGAGGGAGGCAGTGTTTGAAATTTATAGTTATATATATCGTGAAATCAATTGATGGTTTATGTTATTCATAGCCTTTTTATTATCTGTGTTATGCAAACATGAAAAACATTCCTTATGTTACTCTAAGGAAAAAGGAGGAGGAGTGATTGAAGTCTATATTATTTTGAGGTTTTTAATCCGGAATGGAGGTCACTGGTGTGGAGAGTGGTTGTACAGGTTATTGATGTTTTTTTTTTCATACCGTGATTTAGTAATTAGTTTTGGTTTTTTATTGTTAAAGTTTTCATGTTGAATGATTAGCAAAAAATAATGTGTGTCTTTGAGATCATATACCTTGAGTTTGTAATCTTTGTCCCTTGGGTTTACAATGCCTTGGGATTTTAGTATTAATCCCTTTTGTGTATTATTTATTTTCATTTGTAATATTTATCATACTATTTATATAACTTGGTTTATATTATCAATTTGTTGCATTTATTAATGTCATGATTCATATTCGAAGGGTATAATATTTTTCAAATGTTTTAGTGTTTCTCCATGCCTTCGAGAGAAAGATGATTAGTTCTATATAATTATTGTTGTTCCTTGCAATTTTTTTTTATGCATCTTGATAAAAAAAAATTCTTTCTTTCTGATCATTTGAATATATTTTTTGTTTGATAAAGTCATTGAATTGAGTGTTTGGAATATATTGCATGGGTGTTTGATTTCTTGGTGGTGTTGTGGTTGTTTGATTGATTAAGTGTAACTTTGTCATGCTAACTTCTCTCCCTTTTTTAAATGTTACATTTATGACCATTAAATTTTTTATGGTCTATAAAGAAAATATATAAGGGTTTATATAACTTGGTTTTATAATTATAATATCAATTTTCTTTATTTTATCCTTATTTTGAATTGTATTAGATTTATGTTCAATAAATTATTATTTTTTTCTACAAAAGAAAATACAAAAATGAAAAAACTGAACTATTTTGTGTTTCTATATATTTGTTTCCTTTTTTCCTTATGTACTAATTTTTATTCTATCTTTCTGTCATTCAAATGTAGATATGGACAACCATGATGAAATTTATTACATTAAAGTGATCAAATATATTGTTGTAACCATAAATTTGGTTTCGTATATGCACAAAAAGATAGATAAGAAACATGGCTTCCATCCTTGTTTTATTTATGAGCATATTTGTGTCTTAGATGTAATGAAATCGGACGTGGAAACCTTGTATCATTTGCACCAAAGAGAAGTTATGATGAAAAGAAGAAGGGATTGGTTGGAAAGCGTTAAGTATCATGAGAATAATCTTGTTGATCTGAATTGGTGATGCTTTTGTCACCATTCAAGGTGTATTTTGGAAGATGATCGGATGAAAATAGTTGTGTTATGATTGAATATTTGAATTTCATTTTTGTTGTACAATTTACATATGTTAAGAAACGCAATATATATATATATATATATCTGTGTGTGTGTGTGTGTGTGTGTGTATTTCAATAAAATGTCAATAATTTTTTTTTTTTTGGCTTTAAAAAGAAAGAAATTTGATTTTGTTGTCATTGTTGTTGCCATGTCTTATATTGTTGGTCAAATTTATTTGATTTTTTAGTTTTCCATTGTTGATTTTTTCATAGCATTTAATATTTTTCCATTGTATTGAATATTTGTTCTTGCGTTTGTGAAAAAATCGGCGTTCTTGTTAATATTGTTGAATTAAATTTGGTTTATAATATGTGAGGGTTTATTTTTTTGTTTCTGTCGATATACATGGCTTTAAAATCTATCTATTGGGTTAAACATTTTTCCATTTTCTTTAAAATTTATTGGTTATATTGGGTAATTTCTTCGCTTTAATTTTAGTAGTAATAAATAATAATATTTATAATTAATAGTAGTAATATATTTATTTTATATTTACTAAGACAATGGATTGATATTGTAAATCCAAGGTGTTTTTATCAACCCCTTTGGTTTATATTTCTCTTTGATCCCTTTGTACAACTTGATAATCTCAACCATGGTCAACCATGGCTGAATGTCCCATAATGAATAATATTGTCTCAATAGAAAAGTCAGCCTTGGTCAACAATTGCCTGATGTCACATTTTGACAAAGCTTCTCCCAAATCTAGCCAACCATAGTCGAGCTTTGCATTGTAAAAATACTTCTCTAGTCCAAAATATACCATGGTGAACTCTTTTAAAACATGTTTATTTAAATGTTTTAATATTTATGTCTTGGGTTTATAATGTTTATTCATTGGGTTTAGTATTATTATTATTATTATTATCCAATTTTAAGGTCACGACGAATCTAGACACCAAATTGCTATATGATACCCCCTTGTTTGTGGGACAAGGGACCCACCGTCGTGCAGTGATTTTACTACTAATTATATGAAGGTATATATACTCTACCCCCTCTAGTTTTGAACTTCTGACATCTTAGGAGGAAACCCATGTGCTTAACCATTAGGCCCACTCAAGCTCTATTCGCTTGGGTTTATAATCCCTTAGGTTTTTAATTTTCACCCTTTTGGTTTATAATATTTATTGAAGGGTTTATATAGCTTTGTTTTATAATATTATTTTATTGGGTACACAAAAAGTTTGGGCTGTAGAATTAATCACTTGGGTTAATAATACTTAATAATAATAATAGTGGTGATCCAAGGGAGTGATATTGTAAACCTACAGGGTCATTATTATCCCAAACATATCATCAAGCCAATATTTGTTATTATGTGAACGATTTTATGAATATTTTAGAGTTTACATGTTCATTTAAGGGTTTATAATATTTGTCTTGGAATTTATATACCTTCGGTTTATAATTTTTGTCCCATGACTTTATTATGTTTCGCTTGGGTTTATAATGATATAGTAGTAATATATTTATTCCATATTTACCAACCCAATGGATTTATATTTGAAAGACAAAAGGTTTTCATCAACCCCTTTGGTTTATAATTCCAAGGGGTTTCCATTATAATCCCTTGATTCTATAATTCCTTGGGTTTTTAGTCTGATGTTGCATTCTGACAAAGCTTGTCCCAAAGGTAGTCAACCTTAGTCAACCATATCCCACCTTTGCATTGTAAAAATACTTATGATATCCAAAATCTGTCATGGTGGTCTCTCGTAAAACTTGTTTATTTAAGGGTTTTAATTTTATGTCTTAGGTTTATAACATAAATCAATTATGTTTATTATTGTTCGCTTGGGTTTATAATACATTGAGTTTTTCATTTTGATCCCTTCGATTTGTATTTTATTTGAGTTTATAATAATTTTCCAAGGGTTTTTATAGCTTGGATTTATAATATTAATTCCTTGACTTCACAAAATGTGTGGGTTATAGAATTAATCACTTGGGTTAATAATATTTATTAATAATAATAGTGGATACCAAAGGGGTTTATATTGTAAACCTACAATTTTTTTATGATCCCCTTGGGTTTATTAACCCCAAGGTATTATAAAGCCAAAATTTGTTATTATGTAAAGGGATGTGTGGATACATTTGGGTTTACATGATCAATTAAGGTTTTATAATTTTTATCTTTGGGTTTATAATATTTGTCCCTCAATTTTGTTATTATTTTCTTGTGTTTATAATTCCATAGTAGTAATATATTTTTTGCATATTTACTAACCCAATGCATTGATATTGTAAAGCCAAGGGATTTTTATGAACACCTTGGATTTATATTTCAGTTTCAATTATAATCCCTTGGGTTTACAATTCCTTGGATTTTAGTATTAAAAATGTAAAGGATTATAAATCCTTATTTTGTTATTATGATAAGGATTATCTATTTGTACACATTAACATTCTCAACCATGGTCAACCATGGTTGAATGCCGCATAATGACAAAGATTGTCTCAATAGAAAAATCAATCATGGTCAACCATTTTCTGATGTTGGATTATGACATAGCTTGTCCCAAAGGTTTTCAACCATAGTCAACCATATGCCACCTTTGAATTCCTAAAAGGCTTTTGTTGGTCAAAATCTATTGCGATGAACCTTGGTCAAACCTGTTTATTTAAGGGTTTAAATATTTATATCTTGTGTTTACAATATTTCTCCATTGGGTTTAGTATAATTTTCTTCAGTGTATAATCCCTTTGGTTTTTGGTTTTGATCCCTTCGGTTTATTATTTCTTTTTCGTTTATAATATTTATCGAAGGGTTTCTATAACTTGGTTTTATAATATTAATTCCTTAGGTTCATAACATGTATGGTGTGTAGAATTAATCACTTGGGCTAGTAATATTAATTAATAATAATAGTATATTCCTAGATGATTGATATTATAAACCTACATGATATTATACATCCAACAATTTTCGTGTGTGAAGGATTGTATGAATATTTAAAGCTTCCGTGTTCATTTAAGGGATTATAATTTATCTTAGTATTTATATACGTTGGGTTTATAATATTTCTACCTTGGGTTTATTATTATCACTTGGGCTTATAGTTTCATTAACCTCTTGTCCCTTCGATTTTAAATGTTAGACATTCACAAACCCTACATTAAATTTATTGTGTACTTGGTAGTTCAATAATCTACCTTGTTATTGTCGCTGTCACGTGTAAACATTACTATACATCAATGTATTTTAATCATTGTTGTTGTCATGAATAAACATTAGTATACATCTAGACACTAATTATCGCGTGTAAGCATTACTATACATCTATACATTATTATACATTTGTGTGCATAATAGTAATGTGTATGTACTTAAGTACATTAATAAATATAATAGTATATATATAGTTTAATACATTAATGTACATTTCAATACATTCATATACATTGTATATAGTGAATTTCATATAAATGTATAAGTTATTGTCATGTGTAAATATTACTATATATCTATACATTAATATAGATTTGTGTGCATAATAGTAATGTATATATACTTAAGTAAATTAATATACATATAGTGTATATATATTTAATTACGTTAACGCACATTTCAATACATTAATATACATAGTATATAGTGAAGTTCATATAAATGGAAAAGTTCATATACAATATTCTATATTGATGTGTATTTATAAATGTGTTTGATATATGCCCACGTTTATCAACCACATTTATTAATATGGTTATGTTAGTATATATAGAGTTATGAAATTTAATGTGCTTAATATTTTATTTAAGTATTATTCATTTTTTAAAATAAATTAAACTGTATTAATTATTAAAAAAATATTTAAAAGTAAATTAGTTTAAATTGAAAATAAAAAATGAAATAAAATTTCTTATTTGATAAATAGAGGTTTGCCATATGCAACTATACTCATTATGTTAATCTCAAATTCCTAGTTTATTTATTTATTATTTATAGTTTGGTTATTTTATGTTTTGTAGTTTTTATGGGCACATTTTTGGCCAATCTTTTTGGAAAAATAATAAGAATTTAAGATAACAAAAAAAAATTATTTTTTAAAAATTTATTTTACTAAATTCCTTAAAAAATAACTAAAAATTAAAAATAATTGAAAAATATAGTTTTACCATTAATATATATATATATATATATATATATATATAGATATAGTTATGATTGCAATTATTTAATGAATTGTCTTTAATAAGATTTTTTCAAATGATGGATTTAATATGTGATGCAGACAAAATAACATTGAGAAATAAATAGTAATACTTTAATTGTTTTATGTTTTTGACATTTTTTTTTGTTTTGTGTCATATTTAAGTCAAATTTGCATATAATCAAGTTCAACAATTTTATTGAAAACGGATTTATTTATATATTTGATACCTAAATTTAAAAAGAAAAATACAATTTAACTTTAAAAAAACATTCACCTAATTCCAACAAATTAACCATATTTTAAAATAAAAATAAATTTAAACAAATGAAATTAAAATAAAATTTCCACATTAGTATTATTCTGGTGTTGATAGCCATTCTAGTTTAATATGATTGCATGGAGAGGTACTCTTCAAATGGAAGAGATGTAAAATTATATTATTTTGTAAAAGAGAGCTTCGCAGCTTAGTAAACGCTTAAACACATAAACATGTAAAAGTAACCTTAAATATTAACATAAAGGTAATGTTTAACATTTAACATTATTAACATAAAGGTAATGTTTAACATTTAACATTTTTAATGTAATGTAGAAACGGTTTAAAGAGAAATCTAATTATTACTATGTATAAATAAAATAACTCTCCAACTCAAAGAGATATGTAAAATTATATTATTGTGCAAAGGATAGCTTCACAACTTAGTGAACACTTAAACACAGAAACATGTAAAAGTAAACGTAAATATAAACCTAAAGGTGATGTTTAACATTTAACATTTTTAATGTCATGTAGCTGTTATTTAAAAATAAATCTAATTATTACTATGTATAAATAAAATATAAATTTAAAATATAAACACGGTTAGAACACTCAGAGAAAGAGGTATGCTCAATAAATAAAACTTCTTTTTATATTTACTCCATAAACCTAAAGAAAACTAAAAAAATGTGTTTTATTTAGGTGAAGTCTATGGGAAACTACCATGGGCCAGATACCGTATTTATAAAAGGGGTATGGTAAATAATTAAAAATCTAATTATATTTTCTCTATGATCCTTTTTATAATTACCAAGAATAAAAAAAGAGGTTCTATTTAATTGAATGCTATGAACCAAATACCATGGGAAAAACACTATTAATACCATGAAAAAAACATTATTAACCTTAATATTAATATTAAAATATTATTATTATCAATTCAACATTCGTATTAAAATATTATATAATAATATTTTTAAATTTAATAAATTTGGATCCCTAAGGTTATTGGACTATTTCACGTAAAAATGTAAACACCTAAATGTAAATGTTAATGTAAAGATAATGTTTAATATTTAACATCTAAAATTTAATTTAATTAATATAATGTATAGCCTAATGAAAAATCACTTCTCTCGTTAAATATATAAATTTAAAAAAAAAAAACAAATTGCCCGATTGTAATTGTGAGGAAACATCTATATGATAGTGCAAAGAGTGAAATAATATTTATGAGAACGGATTTCAGGAGGCGTGTGAAATGGAAAATAATATTAGTGGGAAATGATTCCAGTGTCGATACGAAGTGGGATTGATTTTTTAGGTGTTTGATTTCGATTGCTCCTGAAAATAATATTTGTGGGAAAGGATTTCAGTGTCGGTAAGAACTTGGATTGGTTTTTAGATTTTTTATTTCGATTGACTCCATGGGTTTTATTTTGTGTAATGAATCACTCTTACCACCAAATTAGAATGATTTAAATTATTATTATTAATTCAACATTCATATTAATATATTATATAATAATATTTTTAAATTTAATAAATTTGGATCCCTAAGGTTATTGGACTATTTCACGTAAAAATGTAAACACCTAAATGTAAATGTTAATGTAAAAATAATGTTTAATATTTAACATTTAAAATTTAATTTATTTAATATAATGTCTACCCTAATGAAAAATCACTTCTCTCACTAAATATATAAATTTAACAAAAAAAAAAAATTGTCCAATTGTAATTGTGAGGAAGCATCTATATGACGACACTGTGAGTATAATTGTATTTCTGAGGAAGCATATCTATGATAGTGCAAAGAGTGAAATAATATTTATGAGAAAGGACAAGAACTTGGATTGGTTTTTTAATTTTTTGTTTCAATTGACTTCATAGATTTGATTTTGTGTAATGAATCACTCTTACCATAAAATTAGAATGATTTAATTTCTTCTTTTGCAATTTAAAGTGGGAATCAAATATCAGTCATTTCTTTTATTTTTATTTGAATATCTGAGCCTAGTTTACCATGTTTTACATGGAATCGACATATTTTTTAAATCATCTCAAATATGAATTTTAGAATCAATAATAAGGCTTTATGTTAAGATGGATCTATGCTAGTGTTATGTCAAGTTATGTTATGTAAACAATTTGAATTGGTCAATTACATAACAATAAAATTAACAATAAAAATAAAAATAATAATTATAATTATTAACTAAAATAATTTTAATTGGTCAAATTACATAAAAATAAGAATAAAATAATAATTATAATTATCGGTTATTAATAATTAAACTAGCCTAGATCCATCTTAACTCCTTATCTACCAAGCCTTACGAGTTATCAAATCTCTTTAGATGCAAACCTCTTTTAGACTATAAAATGAATTGATTCCTCTACCCTTTTGGTAAATTTAGATTTAAAATGCATCTATCACAATAAAATAAAAGTAAATAATAGTGCATAGGAGCATACTATGGTACAAATATTGTAACATACTGTTTAAAATTTTGACTAAGTTAAATCAAATAAAATTAAATAAATAAATATGAATTAAATAAAATTAAAAAGTTAATATAATGTAAACTTTTTAAATAGGGCGAAATGAAAATAAAAATAATCTTATAAAAATAAAAATAAAAAAGACTCATAGTATAATTAGAGTAAACAAAAATAAATAAATAAATAATGTAAGTAATACAAAAATAAAAATAAATCTATTAAAGTAAAAATTGTACATTATTATTTATTTTTGATAGATAGTTAAGGTAACATTGTCAGTGGTTTTTGACACTAAATATATGAGAAACCATGATGTTGATCCGAAATATTCATATAAAACACAATCTATTTAAAAAATAAATTAAACCAACTTTTATCTAATTCAAGTGAACAACTATCTTCTCTCAAATATCTATTAACCAAACCTATTAACCAAAGTTGGTATCAAGTATCTCTGATTCACAATGTGAAGGTTTTGTATGTAAGTGAAAGATGCTTTCCCATGAAAATATTAAGAGTTTATTTTCACAATGTTAAGGTTTTTTATGTAACTCAAAGATGTTTTCCACGAAAATATTAAGATTTATTTTCTTTATTTATGTAGGGAACAAAAGACTTATGGGACATCGGTGGGCAGAGTGGCCACTTCGTTATCTAGTGATGGCGTGATGCCGGGCTTTTGGATGAGAGATCCCGCCACTAGGTACTGGATTCCGCAGGACCACCTCAACAATGTCAACATTGTAGAGCATCGAGAAAAGGTCGATTCGTCTTGAAAGTAGAAGATGACATACAATACACGATAATATTGCGTAAAATAACGCCTGTTCTCCAACTGCAAATCATTGTTTTGAAAACAAAATTTCAAGTAATATAACTTCCACTGGTTAGTACAGATTTATTTCAAATGACTTGAATTATAGAAAATCTTATATCTTTATTTATTTTCATATTCAAAGTCACAGAGGCATTTATTAGAAGTTCGGTACATATTTGTGTTTGACAATAAGATATGAATGTTATTAGCCTTTACGGCGCTGGATTTTGTTGTGGATTTCAATCTGAGCACTCACGAGCAGGCATGGAGTAGGATTCGACACAAAAATTATTTTTCATAAGTAATTTTCTATAACATACTCCCACACATAGCCAATAAAAAAAATTAAATTTAACTTTAACCTTTTACTCTTTTATCTATATCACTAAATGACCATGTTTAATATCCTCATCTCAAACACTAAACTCTTTTAACTTTACGCATAAAGCCACATCCATTCAACACATCATAAACCTTATGATTGTTTAAATAATTAAGTATTATAGAAGTCTTTTCATGGATAATTACCCTTTCCCAATTTCGTGAAGTAACTCGTTAAACTTTACGCATAAAGCCATATCCATTTCCCACATCATAAATCTTATGATTGTTTTAATAATTAGGTATTATAGAAGTCTTTTCGGGGATAATTACCTTTTCCTAATTTCGTGAAGTCACTGTATGTCCCTTTTATTAAGTGTTTGTACTGTGTTGTACCATTTCAAATCTGGTGTTTAAACTACTACAAAACCTTGAAAAATATTTGCCATTTCATTTCGTTGCATTAAAGTTATACATAAGAGTCTTGAATTCATTATTTGTTCGGCGGGGTTAATGTTTAATACGGTGATCTTGCCATCGGGTGGATTTATTTGATTTGATCTGCACAGCCAGCAGATAGACAACTGTAAAACCCTACCATCATTGATCTTCTTGGACTAGATCTAGGGCTCAGATTTACTTTAGGGTTTCGGTAAGTTTTGGGTAATGCTACCCTATCCTAATTGTCCCATTCGTTGTTTGGTTGTTGCTGTAGCGCTTTGCAACTCACTCTTCATGGCCACAGCTTCAGAAGTTTTCCTTACAGTTTCACACATATTCCATTATCGAAACCTCTATCAACGGTATGTGCTATAAAGTTGTTTAATGTTGTCTACTTCAAATTCTTAGAATTTGGTTGTCTTGGTCTTCGAGGGTTTGCAGGATTATTTTCTTTTTGCTTCGATTGCATTTTACTTGTCGGCATTATGATGCAACTTACTTCTGGTTATTTCTCCTTTGTTCTTATTGCTATCCGTCGGTAAGCACTAATTTCTTTGTTTTCTCTTACTTTTTTTCTTGGCCAAAGCAAGGTATTGGTCTCGCACCCCGGAGGATGTGTCTTCGACTCCTCTACCATTTTCTCAGGCTTCTTACAGGTAAGATAGTGTCATGGTTTTGCGAACCAACAAGTCTATTATAACTTGTCGATTAGTTTACTAGACCAAATATAATTTTACTCTTTTTCATTGGTTGTTTCGAAGGGTATCTTCATTGCCCTTGCACACAAGTATTTACATACAGGTAAGACTAAAATTTAACCCTATTGTTTTTTCTTCATTAATTCGGGTAATTATCTCATATTTATGGTTTCTAACTCTTACAATTTTCTTGCATAGGTATGCGTGACCACCCAGAATTCTGATTGAAAGTTAAACTGGTTGATTATACTGAGTCCCTACTGACTCGACTTACCAATTTCAAGGTACTCATTCCGTTGCTAGGTCATAATATTGCCGTCCTGTTTTTAGTTAGTTAATGGTTACAAAATTTTAAGGGTTTGCTATAGATTTTGGTAATGAGGGTTTCATGCCTCTATTTTCAAGCCTTAGTTTATCTCTAGCTAGGTTTTACGGCCTTGACACTGTGTATCATTTTCCGTTTTCAAGAGTTTTTTTGAAAGTGTATACGTATATTTACTGTCAATAAAATTTGTATGTTATTCGGCCTCCAAGGCCCTTAGTTTCAGTGTTTCAGCATTTGACATTTAACTTATTCAACTCACGCTATATTTTCATCAATAAATATGTATATTTACACTTTTTATATCTAAATGATTCCTGTTCTTACTGGGTTTATAAATCTAAAGAAGAAAATGTAGTATTTCAATATTTTCGATTTTTGTCTTTCACATTTGCGTTAATACAAAAGATATATTCCTTCTCAGTTAGCAAGGTTTTGCTCTTCAGAAATTTGGTTTATTTCCGGCAGAAAAAAGAAAGGTTTTCAATGACATTTGTACCTAGACTTTGAGCAGTACCTAGAGTTTGAGCATAACTATATTCTTTTTCCATTTCCTTTTTGTTGTCTTTATTCATAGATCTCTGTTTCTATATTTGACACAATTTGGGTTTATTAGAATGATACTGTCTCCTCCATGACTCTCTTGTCCTCCATTATCCCGTGTATCACACTTAAGGTTATATTTTCCTAATTTTCTACAGTTATCTTCTTCTGTACATTTAACATTCCACATGTAATTGTTTAAAAAATATTCTTTCGAGTAGAATGTCCAGACCATTCTTTCCATGTGTATCATAGTTGCAGAGGAAAATTTACTCAAAGCTTTCACACTGTTCTCTCTATGTTAACAATCCTCTGTTGTTAATTACTAGTTAGTAGCTTATATCTCTCACTCGCTTCATAGTTTGTTTACATATATTTTGATAATATTTAAGACAGAAACAGTCTAGTGGTTCTTTAATTAATAAGAGTAAAAAAAGTTTTCCTCATTTCATAAATAGATTACTGTAAAAACTACAACCAAATAAAGATAACTAGTTACGTGTTAAAATCAACAAAATTCATTTACTTATTTGATTCTCAGATATTTTTGATGTTCCTCCCTTCCTCGAGAGAGTCAATTAGGTCCTCGTCTCTCCCCCGTGCTCCACACCGAATCCAGGTGAGTTGATAGTAGTTCTGGAAAAGACCTCGAGACTACCAGTCCAGTTTTCTAATCCAGGAACAATCATAATTCAGAGTGATTCCACTGGTCTCTACCAGCTCAGGAATTCCACTCAATTCCCTCTCCTAAGTTACCCGACATAACCCCTCTCCCTCACTGGGATGCACCTTTATCCTTAGAGGGTTGGGTAGCTATCTAAGCTAATTTTTTTCTGTTCAACTACTTCTCAGTTTCTTGGAATACTTTCACATTAGTATTTTACCTTTTTATGAAACCACTTTCTAATACATAATTTTATTTAATTAACAAAATTTATTTTCTATTTATTCAGTAATAATTCTCATGAAATATTAAATGTCTTAGTTTCCTTAACATAAAATAACGAAATCATTAGTTGGCACTTAAGCCAGCTGTCACAACTTCCCCCTCTGGAAGTGAAACAATACTCGATGCCCTCATTTTGCTTCAACAAATAGTTTTGGGTAAACATCCTGAACAAAACCTTTATCCTCACAGGTAGCTTCATTCGGGCCAAAGTGCTTCCACTGCACCTTAAGCTGGGTGATGACTCGTTTCCAGAACATGATTTCTCTGTAGTTGATTATATGTTGAATCTTGACTAGAAACACGTCATCCAGTTCGACCTACAATCAACAAACTTTGAATTAATTTCTCATAAATTTTAACATTCGAAATTAAGTCTTGTATTCATATCCTACCTGAATACTTTTCTAGTGAATTACATGCTTTGGGTCATGTACGTATCGCTTTAGTAACGATACATAAAATATGTTGTGTACACGGATGTGACTAGACAGTGCCAATTGATAAGCCACAGGTCCTACCCTCTCCAATATTTGGAAATGCCCACAAAACCTGGGAGCCAACTTGGCACAAGAGGCCCACCTTAAAGTGCTTTTCTTTGGTTTCATCCTTACGTACACATGATCTCCCACCTCATATTCACGATAAGTCGTTTTCTTATCTGCGTTCATTTTTTTTCTATCCTAAGGTGCCTTCAAATTTTTCCTGATATTCCTTACTTTTGACTCCATCTCAAATAACATTTTCGGTCCAAGGATCAACTTGGTTTTTGGGCTACTCCAACTAATAGGAGTTCAATATTTTCATCTGTATAATGCTTCGAATGGACTCATCTTAAGGGATTCCTGATAATTCTTATTGTATGAAAATTCTAATAGATTCAGATATTATTCCCATATACTTGGTTGCTGCATTACATACATGTGTAACATATCCTCCAGAATTTGATTCACTCACTCAGTTTATCCATCTGTCTGTGGATCATAAGTAGTGCTAAAATTAATTTGGGTCCCCAATCCTGTAAATAGAATTTTCCAAAATGTTGAAGTAAACTTCTCATCCATGTCAGAAATGGCAGTCTTTTGGAGACCATGTAGTCTAAATATTTCTGGCATAAATATGTCTACTATTTTCACTTCCTTATAACTACACTGTACTGGTATAAAATCCGCCGTATTTCTTAGTCAATCTACTACTACCATTATGGATTCATTATCCTTCTTTGACTTTGGTAAACCAGTAATGAAGTGTAAGGATATAACCTCCCACTTCCATTCAGGTACTGGTATAGGCTGCATCAGTCTGGCTGGATGTTGATGCTCCACTTTCACTTGCTAGCACTCCAAACACTTGTTTAGATATTTTGCAATGTATCTTCTTATACCTGGCCAGAAGTAGTTCTTCCTAATTTCTATTAGTTACTTCAATTCAATTTGATTTGAAACATAAATCCTCTCCTTCAAACTTAGCAACTGATCCTTACTAATTCCATAATCAACAGATTTTTCTTGTTTTCTGGCCTCCTTTGCTCGCTACCATATAAATTTGTCTGCAGGATCCTTCTCAACTTCCACTTTTATTTGTTCCAGAAATTTGCATTCAATCTAATTATAGTACAGTTCAAAAACGCTATGCAAATTTCTACTCAATAGATCTGATTCTCTATTTTCATTACCTTTGACATTCTACATATCAATGCCAAATTCACTTAGAAAATAATTCCATCTTGCCTAGCGAGAATTAAGATCAACTTCCTTAAATAACTGGTTAAGCTGCTATGATCGGTTTCGATTACAAATCTCTTACCAAGCAAGTAGTGCGTCCATACTCGGAGTCCATGCACTACTGCTGTCATCTCCAAATCATAAGTTGAGTATCATTTTTTATGCTCTTTTAGCTTACGTCACTCATAGGCAACTACCTTACCTTCTTGTGATAGAATTTTCCTAACTCCTTATTTACACACATCTGTGCAGAATTAAAACTCCTTATTGGGATCAGCTACTCTCAACACTAGAGCTGTAGTCAATAAAAGTTTTAACTTTTCAAAACTATTTTGACATTCCTTCGTCCATTTAAATATTTTTCCCTTCCTTTGTAAGGAATTAATTGGGAAAGAAATTTTTGAGAATGCTTCAATGAACCACCGATAATAACTGGAGAAACCCATAAATGATCGGATGTCTCCTACATTTTGGGGTACCTTCCATTCCATAATCGTCTTTGAGAAGTATTTACATACGGGTAAGACTAAAATTTAGCGCTACTATTTTTCCTTCATTAAGTCTGATTATTATCTCATATTTATGGTTTCTAACTCTTACAATTTTCTTGCACAGGTATGCGTGACTGCCCAGAATTGTGATTGGAAGTTATGTTAATTGATTATATTGAGTCCCTACTGACTCGACTTACCAATTTCCAGGTACTCACTCAGTTGCTGGGTCATAATACCACCGACCTCTTTTTAGTTAGTTAATGGTTAAAAAAATTTAAGCGTTTGCTACAGATTTTGGCAACGAGGGTTTCATGCCTTAGTTTCCAAGCCTCTGTTTATCTCTACCTAGGTTTTACGGCCTTGACACTGTGTATAATTTTTCGTTGTCAAGAGTTTTTCCAAAACTGTATATGTATATCTACTGTCAATAACATGTGTATGTTATTCGGCCTCTAACTCCCTTAGTCCCGGTGTTTTAGCATTTAGCATTGAACTTATTCAATTGACGCTATATTTTCTGCAATAAATATGTATAATTACACTTTTTCATTCTATATGATTCTTGTTCTTACTGGGTTTATAAATATAAGGAAGAAAATTTAGTATTTCAATCTTTTTGGCTTTTGTCTTTCACATTTGTGTTAATTCAAAAGATATATTCCTTCTCAGTTAGCAAGATTATGTTGTTCATAAATTTGGTTTATTTCCAGCAGAAAAAGTAAGGTTTTCAATGACAGTTATACCTAGAGTTTGAGCATTAATATATTCTTGTTCCATTTCCTTTTTGTTGTCTTTATTCATAGATCCTTGTTTCTATATTTGACACAATTCAAGTTTGTTAAAATTATATTGTCTCCTCCAGGACTTTATTTTCCTCCATCATCCAGTGTATCACTCTTAAGGTTATATTTTCCTAATTTTCTTCAGTTATCTTCTTCTGTAGATTTAATATTCCACATGTACCTTTTTAAAAATTATTCTCTCCAGTAGAATGTCCGGACCATTCTATCTGTGAGTATCATAGTTGCAGAGGATAATTTACTCAGTGCTTCCGCACAGTTCGCTCTGAGTTAACAGTCCTTTGTTGTTAATTACTAATTAATAGATTATATCTGTCACTCGCTTCTTAGTATGTTTACATATATTATGATAATATTTAAGAGAGAAACAATCTAGCAGTTCCTTAATTAAGAAGAGTAACAAATTTTTTTCTCATTTCATAAATACATTACTGTAAAAACTATAGCTAAATAAAGATAACTAGTTACTTGTTATAATCAACAAAATCCATTTACTTATCTGATTCTTAGATACTGCTGATGTTCATCCCTTCCTCAAGAGAGGAAATTACGTCCTCGTCTCTCCCTCGTGCTCCACACCTGAGCCAAGTGAGTTGATAGCAGTTCTGGAAAAGACCTCGGCACTACTAGTCCAGTCTTATAATACAGGAACAATCAGAATTCAGAGTGATTCATTGGTCTCTACCAGCTCAAGAATTCCACTCAATTCCCTCTCCTTAGTTACCATATAGAACCCCTCTCCCTCACTGGGATGCACCTTTATCCTTAGAGGGCTGGGTAGTTGTCTGAACTGTTTTTTCTCTATTCAACTACCTCTCAGTTTCTAGAATACTTTCACAACAGTCTTTTACCTTTTATAAAACCACTTTCTAATACTTAATTTTATTTATTTAACAAAATTTATTTTCTATTCATCCAATAATAATTCTCATGAAATAGTAAATGTCATAATTTCCTTAACATAAAATACGAAATCATTAGTTGGCACTTAAGCCAGCTATCACATTTTGTCATTTAAATATATTCAAAATTTATGGTAATTGAAAATGTTAAAACAACTTTTATTGAGTTTTTGTAGATGATTATGAGTAGCATTTTTAAATTCCACTCTTAACAATTTGTTTTTAAATAATGTTAAGAATCGAACAATGGAGGTTACAATTAGTACATATAATTTTATTAATGATTGTTTTTCAAATCATAATTTAATTAAAAAATTAGTATATGATTAAAATATATTCAACAATTATCCATATTAGCATAATACATACATGTAATACAATGTAATGTTTGGTCAACATTTTCAGTACATTAAAAAAAATGAAGAAAAAAAATAATATTAATAGGTAATTTTAATTAAGAATTGGACTAATTAAACTATATTTTTACTCTAGATCTATTAAGAAGAATTAAATTTATTGAAATGGAAAGAAATTTTATCCTTCGAATAATGAATTTGGATTAGTTCATGTGAAATAATAGACTTTCTTTGTCAACTTACGTGGTCGAGATGGAAGTAGTGCTAGTTTCCATTCCCCGAGCTGCACTTCTTAACAAACAATGAAAGCTAAAAATTGGAGCAGAGATTGCTTTTCTCAATATTAAAAGTAACTAAATAAATTACATTTTAAACATCAATAATAAATGATTGGAGTAGAAGTATATTAAATTGAAGCGAAATTGAATTGTCTATGACGCCTATCAAACAAGAGAACTAATTGTGATCACACCTAGCACACAATGATATTAATATCTCAACATCCCCTCCTAACCTCAATTGTTACATGTAGATGCAGTTATAAAGCCTAATTTAGAGGAAATATGATATATGGAACCACAAAAAGAAGTTCTATGTCCCCATCATTGACAATATCACATAAGAAATGGAACCGAGTGTTAATGTGCTTGCTCTTTTTGTGGAAACCATGATTTCTTGATAAGTAAATTGTTGAATTATTTTCAAATTAAATTTGCGTTTCTCCTTTTGAACATTTGATAGATCTTTTAAAACTATTCTTAACCATACTGCTTGACAAGCTACTAAATTTTCTCCTACATATTATATCTTTGCAAAAGATATTGAAACGATTGATTGTTTCTTGGTTCCAAGAACAAAAACATACCCTGAGGAGCTTTTTTGATCATCTAAACTTCCTGCATAATTACTCTTTGTATAACCATAAAGTGAACAATTTTCATAATGTGTATAGAACACACCATAGTCTATGGTCCCTACAATAGACCTTAAGATCATTTTTGCAGCGTTCCAATGAAAAATCTTAGGTCACTGCATAAACTTGGAGACAAAACTTGATGCAAACATGATATTAGGTCTAGTTGAAGTAAGATACAACAAACTGCCAACTAGAATTTTATATAATGGGGGATCAACTGGTGGTGCTACATCTTCTTTGCTTACTTTGGTGCCTTGAGTAATTGTTGTATCAACAGGTTTGAAATTTGTCATTATGAAATTTTGGATAATGTGAGTGGCATATTTTTGTTACAAAAAAAGATGCCTTTACCAGATTGGTGAATCTCAATGCCTAAGAAGTATTTTATGACCCTTAGATTTGTCATATCAAACTTTGTTTGCATTATTTCTTTAAAATCTTCTAATATCATAATTCCTATATAAACAAGGTCATCTACATAAAGGCATACAATAAGAATTTTACCTTGATAACAAAGTTATCGATCAAACGAGAAAATTACTGATTACCGTTTTTTTCGAAATAGCAAAAAAACACTCGATTTTGAAAAGTGCTGAAGCAGAATCACCCTTTTTTTGGAGCATATTTTTGGCACTTTAAATTTTCTTATGGTTTTTGTTTTAAATGTCATCATTTTCATGTTGATTTTGAAAAGTGGTGATGCATAATCATCTTTTTTTTTGGATCATATTTTTGGCACTTTAATTTTTCCTTGATTTTTTTTTTTCAAATGTCATGATTTTCATATCAATTTTGAAAAGTGCTATGCAGAATCAACCATTTTTTTAGAGGGTTGATTTTTGACACTTTAAATTTTTTCATTTATCAAGTATAAACATTTGTTTTAAAATGTTAGTGATTTTCATGCTAATTTTGAAAAGTGTTGATGCGACATCAACCCTTTCTGTTTAGAGAGCTTAATTTTTCCACTTTAATTGTTTTGATTTATTAAGTATAGATATTTTTTAAAATATTGGTGGCTTTCATTTTCGTAATAACACAAAAATAGAATAAAAAAACATGAAAAAAAATCAAATAATATATATAAATTAAAAAATAAATAAATAAGTCAAAAAAAAAAAAAAAAAAAAGAAAAAAAGGGAATTTTTTCAAAAATACACATACTTTAAAGGAAAAACAAAACGTAACCATAAAAGAAAACATCACAACCCCAAAAAAATTAATTTAAAAAAATACGCATATTTAAAAAAAAATAAAAAAAAATAATTAAAAAAATTATATTTAAAAATTTAAATTTAAAAAAATAAAAAACAAATTATAATAAGTAAAATAAAAAAAAACTAAAATAATAAAACCTAAAAAATTTAAATTAAAAAAAAAAAAATTAGAAACAAAATTACAATAAAATTTTAAAATAATTACAATTTAAATATATTAAAAAAAAAAAAAATTTGAAAAAAAAAAATTCAAATAGTTAAAAAAGGAAAATTGATTGTTTTAATATTTTTTAATTTAAAAAAAAAATTATAAAAAATTAAAAATTTATAAAAAAAATTAAAAATTTAGAAAGAAATCGAAAATATATTAAAAAAAAAACAAACAAATAAACAAATAAATAAATAAAATTAAAATTTGAAAATTAAAAATTAAAAAAAAAAATTAAAAATTTAATTAAATTTTAAAAAAAAAAAGAAAAAAACTTGGGCTCGCCTCTTGTTGGCTGCGGGGCATGGACGCCATGTGTGTAGGGAGTGGTGCTGCTCTACACCCTCCGAACGACCAGGACCGCAACCACCAAGGGGCATGAAGTTCGATTTCCAGAATCAACCTCCTGACCCCTTGCTGGGCATGGGGTATCATTGTCGGGCAGGAAGGAGCTGCTAATCGATTTTGGGAATCGGCGTCCATGGGACATTGCCATCAGGCAGGAAAGGAGCGATGACGCACCCCCTCCTGACCGACAGCTACCAAGGGGTAGGCCACATTTTTCTTTTTTAAATTTAATTAAATTTTTTAATATTTAAAATTTTTTTGTTTTATATAATTTTATTTTTAATTAACTTTAAAAAAAATTAATATTAATTTTTTTTTTTAAACTTTTTAATTTAAAAAAAATTGTTTTATTTTATTATTGGTTTTAAAATGTTTTTTTTTTTAATTTTATTTTGTTTAATTTTTTTAACTAAAAAAAATGGTTTTTTTTAATTAATTATTTTTAAACTTTTTTTCAATTTTATTTATTTATTTATTTATTTTTTGTTTTCAATTTAAATTTTAATTATTATTATTATTTTTTAATTTTAAACTTTTTCTTTTAGTTAAAATTTTTGGATTCTATTATTTAACTTTTTTTCCTTCTTTTAATTCCATTTTTAATTTTTATTATCTTTGAATTTTTTATTTTAATTATTTTATTTTATTAATTTAAAAAAAAAAAAAATTAAAGTTTTTTTTGGGGTACATTGTAGTTTTATTTTTTTAAATTATGTGTTTTTTTAATAGTTTCTCAGACTTTTTAAATTTTTTTTTTTAAAGTTTTATATTTTTACATTTTTTTTTCAATATCGTTTTTTCAATATAAATTTTAATATTTGATTTTTTTTTAATTTTTTCATGGTTTTTTAAAGTAATTTTTAATTTTTTTTATTTTAATTTTAATTTTTTTTTCTATATTTTTGTTGGGGGCTTAATTTCCTTAAATGTTTATTTTAAACGATTTCTTTAAAAGTTGTTTTTTGATTGGTTTCGTTGTTTTTCTTATGTTTTTCATTAATTTATTTTACTGTTATTTTTGTTTATTTAATTTTTCTTTTAAATTTATTTCAACGATATTATTTATTTGTTTCTTATGGTATTTTTTTCCAAATTTTCAAATTATTTTTGTAAATTATGTTATATATATATATATATATATATATATATATATATATATATATTTATTTATTTTTTAATAAGTTAATTATTTTTTTTTAAACATTTTTATGTTTGATTTATTTATTTTTTGTCTTTTTATATGTTTTTTATACTGTATTTTTATTACATCATGTTTTTAATTTTTTTTTATGTTTTCTACATATTTTTTATTTTGACACACACACAAATATATTGTGATTATGAAGACATTGAAAATAATAATAATAATAATATTAAAAAGTAATATATATATATATATGTTATTATTTTTTAATATTATTATTATTATTATTATTATTATTTTCAATGTCTTCATAATCACAATATATTTGTGTGTGTCAAAATAAAAAATATGTAGACGTAATAATTCTAGGAGAAGATTTTTTTTTCCACGGTGTACTTTCTTGGTAGTCAATAGAAATGATAGTTTGTTTCTTGCATAAACATTAATATGTTAATTAGTTTTGATTTATTAAATTCAAAATAAATTTAATTTTAGTATTAAATTATTATTATTATTAATATTATAAATGAAAATAAAATTTAAAAATATATATATTTTCAATAATGAAATATAGGTTTTAAAAACAATTTCCAAATTTCAAAATCTTAAAATTATTTAAAAGCAAAATATTTATACAAATTTCCATGGCTGAAAATTGTTGGAATTTTAAGAATTTTCATAGAGGTGATATGTTATCTTTAATTTCATCCTTGGAGTAAAAGGATTTTCAGAGACATGATATTTTCTCTTTAATACCATGACTAAAAATTGTTGGAATTTTAAGAAATTTTATATTTTATATTTAATGTCATGTCTATCGTTGAAATTTTAAGGTTTTTGACAGTCATGATATTTTAGCATTAACCTCATTATTAAAATATGTTGAAAATTTACCCTAAAAAAATGACATTATTCCAACATTAACACTTTTCATTTTCAAGGTTTTTTTGCACACAAAAAATTGACGACGTTATTCGAGCATCAACACTTTTCATTTTCAAAGTGTTTTTGCACACAAAAAATTAGCAATGTTATTCCAACATAAACACTTTTCGTTTTCAAGGTATTTTTGCACCAAAAAAATGGATGACGTTATTCCAAAATCAACGCTTTTCATTTTCATGGTGTTTTTCACACAAAAAAAATGGGCTTTACTTCCACTTTTAAAAAAGTTGAAAATTTACCCCCAAAAAAAGGTTATTTCAAAATAACATTTTTCGTTTTCAGACAATTTTTCATGTTTTTTTTTATGTTTGTTTTCATAGTGTTCTCGTTTTTAGGTAACAGTTCTCATTTGATCGGTAACTTTGTTTCATGATTTTTGTGGTATATGACGGCTTCTGCAAAACCATTTTTTATGAGATAAGTGTCGATGTCACTGTACCAAGCTCTTGGAGCTTCTTTCAAACCATACAAATATTTCTTCAATATGTATACCTTATGCTCCTATCCTAGAACTTCAAAAACTAGGAGGCTACTCTACATATACTTCTCCTACAATATACCATTTAGGAAGGAAAATTTTACACCAAGTTGATAGACTTTCCATTTGTGTTGAGTTGTTGTGGAAAAAATTGTTCTGACAATGGTCTAACCTTTCTACTGGAGCAAATGTTTCACCATAGTCAACACCAAACTGTTGTGAGAATCCTTTGGCAACCAATATTGCCTTAGGTTTCTAAATCTTCTCTTTTTCATTAAGCTTGTTCTTATATACCCATTTTACACCAAACTCGTTTTGTCTCTTTCAAGATCAACTAATTCTCAAGTTTGGTTCTTCATTATGGTAACAATTTCTTGGTTCATTGCATCAACCCAATGCTTTTCTTTAACTTCTTGTTCAAAATTTTTTGGTTGAGATGAAATAAATGCAAGCATATTCTACTAGTCAAATTCATGCTCCTGCTCATATATTTCTCTGATTCTTCTTGTTTTCTGATCGCCTTTTGAAGATGTTGAATCACTAGTGCATTCACTATTTCTTTTAGTTTGGTTTTGTGGATGTATCCACTGCTCTGTTGCATGATGAGTTTCTGATATTCCTCTTCTTCAACCTATTCCTTTCTTGTTGTTTCCTTCATTGCCTCTTCCTCTGCCAAAAGAAAGTTATGATTTGAAAGCTTGTACAATGGAATATTCTACCAAGTTTAGTCATGTTTTGTGTGTGAGAAGTGATGAAGTCAACTTTTATACTAAAAAAGTTGTAAAAACATTGTATTTCAGAATGGTTGTTACAATGATGTCATATTTCTTGGGGAGGATTCGAAGAAATTTTTGGACAATCTTCTTATCTGTAATGGCTTCATCAATAAGTTTGATCTATTTGAATATTCTCATGACTTTAGTCATGAACTCATCCACATTCTCTACGTCATTCATCTTTAGGGTTTCAAAATGAGTTCTTAATTTCTACAATTTAATTGTATTCAATTTATCAATACGCAACTTCCAAAATATCCCAAACTGATTTTCCTATTGATGTGTCGGTTATCTTGTCAAAGATAGAATCATTGAATGAGTTTTGTGTCCAACATTTGGCTTTATGATCTTTCTTTCTGAGTTCAATATTTGGATTCATTTGATTATTGGTCATGTTCACCCATGGTTCTTGGGTCAGAAATACATAGACGCCCTGAAGTGTATCCCAACACTCTTGAACTTGCATAAAATTCTTTATTCTTAAAGACCACAACTCGTAATTTTTTCCAAGCAAAATCAAAATATGTGGCAAAGAACTGGGGGAATCCATTTCTTCAAATATGAATTTGTATACTCTTTAAAAATATTAAAAAAAAAAAAAGCTCCTTAAAAAATATAGTACCCTCTCTTTTTCAAATTCCCTATTTAAGAATTTTTTTTTTTTTTTTAATTCCAAAACAAAGTCTTTAAAAAAAAAACTTTAAAATCCATTTTTTCAATAGAGCCAATGTAGTACCCTCTCTTTTTCAAATTCCCTGTTTAAAAAAAATTATTTTTTAATTCCAAAACTAAGTCTTAAAAAAAAACGTTAAAATCCCTTTTTTCAATAGAATAGGCTTCCTCTGATTTAAACAAAAACCCTTTAAATACCTTCAAAACAATCTTTAAAAAAAAAATTTAATTCCCTTTTAAATTAATACTTTCTCCTTTAAACAAGAGAAACATTTTTTAACTTTTTTAAAAAAGGTTTCAAAACCTTGTGAACCTACCATGAGACAATCCTCGTAAAAAACATCATGGAACCTTTAAAAAAAAAAAAAACACCACTGCATGTTTTGAGAGAAATAAAAAAAAACTTATGTACCTTTGACTTTTGGTGCTTTTGTGCTTCGTGCATGAATTCACCAAAGGTAAAGTCAACTTAAAATAATGGTGTCAATCATCTCAAATTAGAAGAAATGGTGCAAACCTTATGTATCTTTGGTCTAACGTAAATTGTTAAATCAAAACTTGTAGACGTTAGTCTCTGCTACAATCGCCAGAGTTAGGATCCATGAGAGGTGGTTAGTCCATGTCGCAAAACACATGGGGAGAATTGAACCCAATGTCCAATAATCTCCCCCCCAACATGAGCCAGGTGAGTTTCGAACTCGAGAACTGTCGCTCTAATACCACTTGTTGGAATCAAGATTGTCGTTAGACCAAAACCTGCAACCGTTAGTCTTCGCTACAATCGCTAGAGTTAGGATCCATGAGAGTCGGTTAGTCCATGTCGCGAAGCACACGGAAAGCATTGAACCCAATGTCGAACAATTACTTTACGTTCAAAAAAATAGAGCAGACTTTGTTCTTTTCCTTCTAGCCCATTTGCCCAGTTTTTATGTAATTGCCCAGTCTTTATGTAATTTTATGTGCAAATGTGTGCAGTGTTTCAAAGTGGGGTAAAAACAAATCTAATATCTCTACAAATTCATAAATTTGAGACGATTTGCACCATTTCTTCTAAGTTGAGTTGCGAATATGACGCATTGAGTTGGACCCTTACTTTGTGCTATGATACAATGATCAAGAATGAAAGTGAAGCCCCATTTTGACGTAATTTTCTATGCAAATGTGTGCAGTGTTTCCACGGGTGGTCAAAACCAAAATCCAATATCTCTACAAATTTTTAAATTTGAGACGATTTGCACCATTTCTTCTCAGTTGAGCTTTGAATATGACGCATTACTTTGTGCTATGATACAATGATAAAGAATGAAAGTGAAAAAGTAGAGCTGTGAATATGACACATAAATTTGGAGTCTTACTTTGTGCTACGATACAATGATAAAGAATGAAAGTGAAAAAGTAGAGCAGAGGTTGTTTTTCCTAACTAAATTACATGGTAAAAATTGAACATCAATAATAAATGAATGGAGTACAACTCCATTAAAGTAAAATTAAATTATATATAACACGGATCAGAAAAAACAGCTAAATGTAATGACACCTAATAGAAAATGAGATTAATATCTCAACACTTCTTCTAGCAGTCTTGACGGTTATTACAACGTCTCCGTCTTCCCTAGTAGTGGAAACGCTTCATCTTTGACTTTCCTTCGACTTATGTTTTTGGTTCAATATTTATATATATATGGGGCAGTCGATGGTCATTAGATTACTATTACTGTAATTTGATATACTTTTGAAATTGAATTATCACCTTTTACATTCATTTTTGTACCAGTTATGGTAAAAATTTTAAATTTATAACATGATTTGATATACGGAAGCGACATGCTCAAGAATTGGTATATTAATGCAAACACGAAAGTTTTAGTTTGCGTCATGGATTATTTATATCGTTGTAAAGATAAATTTAACGAGTATCGCAGTGTTGGTGTACATGCACCTATATTAGCTTTATTTCAACTCTAGATATCGCATGTGATGTGCACTTGGCTTAGTTAGTTAACTTACTACTTGCATGTGGTGCATGTGCACATTAGCAGAACATAAAGCATACTTAACTTCAGTTAGCTTTAACTATCCATAGTTATTTCTTGTACAACTAAGCTTAACTTAATTGCCTTATATATTGATTCTCATCCTAATATTGATGAATTAATTTCATTCTCAATTCTAATTGTTTTTCTTTTTCAACTTGGCAAGTTTGTGCAATTATTATTCAACTAGATCCATATTTGTTCTCTAATAATTTTACATGGTATCAAAGCTACAAGGGTTTGGAGAAGTTGCATGAACAACCTTTTTGCAGGTTTGAAGAGCATAGAATTGGAAATTGTTCAAATATTTGATTTGCAGATCCAAATATTAGAGAATTTGCCACAATGGAGTTCTCATCTTCAACGATTCTGACTCCATACAATTACCATGAATGGAAGCCAATGATTTTGCTTCATCTTAGGAGCAAAGGATTGTACCGAATAGTCATGGGAATTGAGACAGAACCAATCTCAGAGAATAAGAAGTCAGATTGGCTTAACAGATCTTGCATGGCTTATGGAAGATTGTTTCCATCTATGTCTTGTGATATTCTTTATGAGATCATAAATATTGAATCACCACACAAAATTTGGGCTACATTGAAAGGATTATATGGTGATGAAAATGATCTATAAGAACACCATTTGGAGGAAAAGAGATCGACTTATTATAGTAGTCATGAAAGTGGTGAAGACCCAAAAAATGTGGAGGAGTATTCTCAAGACAATGTTGAACAAGAATTTTTTGCTTCTTCTATTGTGAATGGACCTGTTGCAGATGAGAATTTCATCTTATCCAATAACAAAAACATTGCATATGAGGAGATATATTCCTCTACTAATGATGAAGACACTACTTTGAAAATCATAAAAGAGGACTTTGATTCCTCTAATATTGACGCAGATTTGACGTGGTCTCAATTTAATGATGCTCCACATTCACTCTAAGTCGCAGAGCCATGCATGCCCATGCATGAATTTAAGGAGGCATTTATAGCACCATGTATGCACATGTATGAATCCACAAAGGCATCTCGAAGGCCACACATGCACATGCATGCATCCCTAGAGACAACCATTCTCATGCATGCATATATGGTACATGAATTTGATCGTCAAATGCATGACGAAGTTGCAGGGAATCGATATTGGCATACAACCATGTATAAGGAAATTCATTCCTTGATCCAAGGATGGGAGTTGATAACTCTACTTCCAAAAATGAAGCTTATTCCTCCAGATCCATGAGGGAGATCATCGGTCTTTAGTACTTTCCGAGTTCACCAAGACTTTCACTAAGCAAAAGTTTTAATTTTTGAGAGATCGTCTCGGGGTGAAGTACATGACTGCCTAGCAATTGTCTTTTCTCTACTTTTCAATTATATTTTAAGGGGGGGTTTTTCTTCCCACTGGGTTTTCCCTCCTTCCTATTTTCATGGATTGTATATGGGTACCTAAAATGCCCATGTTGCCTGGGCTCATTCATTTTGCATCACACTCACCCAAGTTATGCTTAAGGGGGGGTGTTGGTGTACATGCACCTAGATTAGCTTTAGTTAAACTCTATATGTGCACTTGGCTTAGTTAGTTAACTTACTGCTTGCATGTGGTGCATGTGCACATTAGCAGAACATAAATCACACTTAACTTCAGTTAGCTTTAACTATCCATAGTTATTGCATGTAAAAATAAGCTTAATTTAATTGATTTATATATTGATTCTCAACCTAATATTGATGAATCAATTTCATTCTCAATTCTAATTGTTTTTCTTTTTCAACTTGGCAAGTTTGTACAATTATTCTTCAACTAGATCCATATTTGTGTTCTAATAATTTTACCTGCCATGTCTTGAAATTTTAGGAGGTTTGGCTGTTGGGGAACCATTTGGCGTCTTTGTTTACTCATTAGTTCTCATTTTTACCTGAATAATTGGGGTGGGTTCATTCCAAACTGGCAGCCTTGCTTACTCAAAAATTGGTGGGATGGAGTGGGCATTATGAGCTATATTCCATTCCATATGTGTGCCGAAGTCTCAAGCGTGTCATTGCAAAAAATTTCATTTACGTCAATGTTTCATTTTTCGTTTACGTCGATGTTTCATGTTGCAGCGAGCAACACAATATTCCATGAAACCTTTCTAATAATACAGAGATTTACATTTAGTTTACATTTTTAGCAAATGAGTTGCATCAAACTCCATAAGCATTTGGAACAATTAAAAAAATTAATGCAATGATGCTAAAAAAACACAAATATTGTTCGAAAATTTGTTTGGGATGGGATTGAAGTAGCATGTAGACCATTTTATGACAAATTGTTTGGGATTGTAGTAACCTGCAGACCATTTTATGACATTTCTTACAACAACACTGTATAACATTTATTTCACCCATTTTATAAAAAATTTCTCTAAGGTTGTTCCATAGGAATAAATATATGAGTTCTAAGGTCGTTCCATATGTTGAAATGTTACTTTCAATAGTCCTGTGCAGAGCCACTTTCCATTTTAAATTTCCAGTTTTATGTCCTCCAGCCGCTGTCCAAATGCAGTGAGCAGTCAATTCCATTGTTGATTCGGCGCCAGTCCCTGCACAAGTCGAAATCAACGCAAAAAAATATAAAATAGAGGTTACGACTTCTGTGGTTTGAAAGAACAGAGGATTTCCTCTTATACACAAGACAGAGTTTAATTTTTGAACGCGGGAAGACATGCTAGTTTAAATTTTTTGTGGTCCCACAGACCACATCAACAATCCACGGGAGCAGTGGTCCTCACAGTCAACAAGTGGACACATGGCAACATTTTATTGGAACGGATTTTGTTTGGGTCGTTCACATTGCAAAGAGCCGAATCCGATGTGTTCACTGAGGTAGATTGGATAAAATTTCGGGTCACAAATACGCTTGCGTAAACAGGCCCAAACCGGACCCGTTACAGTTTATAGGGCGGATTTAATAAGGATTTCCCGTCACAATTTGGCTAACATCAGCGCCCAAATTCGTAACACGAAATCGCCTAGTTCAATTTGGTTAATAATTTTTCCAAACAGGACCCGTTGTAGCTTATAGGGTGGATTTAATAAGGATTTCCTGTCACAATTTTGCTAACGTCAGCGCCCAAATTCGTAACACAAAATCGCCTAGTTCAATTCGGTTAATAAGTGTTTAGAAGTCTTGGCGGAGATTTTGGTTTAGTGGTTTGTGTAATCGCGCAATGTTTTTAACCATAGCCATATATTATAATCGAATATAATATATATATTATAAATGATATGGGCCCGAGAGGCAAATTATTTGAGGAGTAAGTTTTGAATAGCACAGCAGTGCGGGTTTTTTTTTTTAAAACAGAGAGACAATGTGTTAATATTTCACGCAACAGTGTAGTTGTTTTTTTTTTACATACACACAGTGAATGTAATTGTGCATGGCCGTGCGTATTATAGAGAGACAATGAGTTTTTTATATGTACTGCATTTGTAGAAGTCATAATTTTAAATCCCTCTGAGTGAGGAAGCATTATAATAATTTTTTTTTAAAAGGAATAGAAGTTTGTTTTGAAATGGAAACTCTATCTCCTGTCAATAAATTTTAATTTCTCTGTGTTAAAGAGGAGAGTATTACTCTCTCCATTTTTGTTGTGGAATTTTCAAATATTCCAACACCATAAGAATAAAAATACAAGTTCTGTTCGTTCCATAAAAATAAAAATACAAGTTCTTTTCATTTACAATCGTAACCAAGGGAAGTCTTAGAAATCTGGGCCATTGAAATTTTTTCATATAATGTTTTCTGTCGCTGGGAAAATCATAACCATCTTGAGTATCGTATCGATGGTGGAGGAGTCCGATAAATTATTCTGCTAAAATCCTTGAGTTTATGGAAGAAAAACTACATATACTATTACTATTTTTTTTATGTAGATTCTTCTGATATAGAAATTTCAATGTAGAAAGTCAAGAAAAATGCATGAGACTGAATATAAAATACATGAAATACATGAACACCTCAGAATTCGTTACTCAGAATTAGTGAGCATTATTATTTACAATTTGTTAAACTTGTATAGATTGGAATTAATACATTCCTGAGCACTATTGATGCAGGAATTGGATGGTCTAGAAGCCAGGATAGCCAACAATTTCGATGTAATTTCACGTACCAGGTGGTGTTATAGAGAAAGAGATGTAATCATATCAACATTGAACGCAATATTAACAAGCGTATTGCAGGTACTGGTGGTCTCATAGAGATAGAGAAAGAGATGTAATCCCAACAGCCTTCAATACAAAATTCACAGGTGTTCAAGTCAAGTAAAGTCACGGGAGTATCATTTTATTTTTTAGCTAAGTGGGGTTCCCACTATAACTGAGAAACTAACGTTGAGAATGGATTTTTAGATGGGGTTCCTGCTAGAAACGAGCTCCTTAGGTACAGTTTCTGGTAACATACATTATACGTAACATTAGTGCATCTAAAACATATATTCTGAAATATTGAAAATCTAAGAGGTGATACCTTGTTGAGGATCGTAGGGTTGTGGAGGAGGATACCCATAAGGTGACGACTGCTGAGGTTGGTAGCCCAGGGAGGATATGCCTGCGCCATCAACACTGACACTGCACTGACACTGCATTGTTCGATCAAAAAAATTTGGAGCCAAACAATCGCCCAAGATTTATAGAAATTTTGGTTAATCTGAGGAGGTCCGCTTCTGCCAACACTGAAGAAAAAATACTGCACATAAATAAGGACCAACAGAATTGATAAAATAAAATACTGCAGAGAAATAAGGACCAATAGAATTGATAATATAAAATATTTGGTCGGTTCTACAGAGTGCTAAAGATAAAATTTCTTTGAGATTGATCTTTCTAGACTAGTTTAATTCTCTTGAAACTTGGCTCGAACACAGAATATATAGAATATAAAGGCATATTGTAGGTACCTGGAGGTCTCATAGAGAAAGAGACGTAATCCCATCCGCGTTGAAGACATAAGTAAGACTCTCCCTATCAAAATTAGCTCAATTGAAAGGACACAGAGCATCCTTGCCTTTACGAGCTTCTTTCTTAGTGACAATAGCTCAGCTCAACTGAAAGGACACAGAACATCATTACCTTTCCCAGCATCGTTCTTAGTGACAATAGCTCAACTGAAAGGAGACAGAGCATCCTTGCCTTTCACGGCTTCCTTTTTAGTGACAACGGTGGGACAAGTGGCAATGTCCCAGCTTCTTTCTTAGTGACAACGGTGGAAATTAATCTTAGTGACAATGGTGGCAATGTACTTGCACAGCTATTTCAAGTGGAATGTGAAAGTGAGAAACATAAGTGGCAGGATTCTTGGTTACGAAAAAAATTTGAATATAAGTAATTCAACAACTTCGCCTCAACTATACTTTGGATATAATCAATTCAACAACTTCGCCTCAACCATAATTTGCATAAAATGATATTGTGTCAATATCCTACATCAGGCCAACTGAAGTCTGTAATAAGAGGTTGAACCAAATACTTAAAAATTTCTTGAAGTAAATTTGTAACATTAAAGTTTGGTTAAAATGTGAAAAACCTAAAAAAAATTTGATCACCATGTAAATTATTGCCGGTCAATTTATCAATCGCTCGCTATAGTTCAGGCAAGGAATAATAATATAATTACTGGCCTCACCTTTACTAAAATATAACTAATCCATGAGGAAAACTAAACCGTTTGTGTTTTCATTAATATACCAGTGTTTTAACATGTGAGTTCTAGATACTAGAGTAATATATCTCTCTCATTTCAAAATTTCAATTTTTTTGCTGGAACTTTATAATATACCAGTGTTTTGACATGTGAGTTCTATGTAGCAGAGCAATATTTCTTGTTGGAATTATTGAGGAGTTCCAAACAAACAGTGGATAGAATATAAACTCCCCTCTAGAACACAGAGATGTTTAAAAAATAAATTTCGCTTGCTGACAGGTGACAGAGATGGCATGAAAATGCTTTCTTCAATTTGATTAACAGAACTTAAAAACAAAACTGTTACAAATTTCTTCCTCAACAGTGAGGGATTCACAAAATATGATTGACTGTTACTGACGCAGTGCTTCCAAAAACAAATCTTTGTCTCTCTCTGTCTCTTAAGAACGCACAAACAGTGCTATATTCTTCTTACTGTGTTTTCTTTTGCCTGCGGGCTCTCACACAACGGTTACATCAATACAACATATTACAATTACAATACTCTCTTTTTCTCTCGGGCCTTTTTCACCCTTTTTATATAGCACAGCGGATACATAAACAAATAAATAAAACCAAAATACAAAGGAAAACCTTTGCGGACATAAAACTTTTAACATGGCGCAAACGGCAGAACAATCAAACTTGCGACAGTGCGATCTGCGATGGCGCATATCGCAACTTTCAAAACTGCGATATCTTTTGGCCGACGAACAATGGATCTGCGATTGTGCGATCTTGCGATGGCGTGACAATCGCACATCGCAACTTCAACATTTGCGATGACACATATGGATGGGCGATAACTTATATAATAGAATTGCGATATTTGCGATGTTGCGATGATCGCACATCGCACATCGCAGACTTCACATCTACAAGACATTTAGCACTTCAAAAAGTGCGATTTACGATTCTGCGCTTTTGTGCTCAAGTGGTAGGGACCACTTGTCCTTCCGCTTCATAAGTGACTTCCGCCTGTTTTAATTCAGTTTCATTCATTTGGCTGTTGAGGCTTTAAACGCCTGACTTGACTGTTTTAATGAAATCTGCTCCTCCGTAGACAAAATATTCATTTCTTCTACTGAAGTAACTTCTCGCCCATACTTCAAAATTAATTCCTCTGCTGTCTTACTTGGCTGTGGCCCATCAAAATTTAATTCTCCTCCATTCCTCTTTATTATACGGTGCTGTGCACTCAATCTTTGCTGCGCTGCTGCTGCTGTACTTTGTTCTTTGTTCTTCCTGCCCAAGGCACGGCAGGTGACTTTAATATTTCTAACACTCCCCCTTAAAGTCAGCTGCTGGGTTATGCATCATACCCAAACATTTTCTTAAAAATTCAAATGTTTTCTGTGCCAATGGCTTTGTCAAAATATCTGCATATTGCTCCTCTATTTTACAATGCTGTAAAACAATTTCTCCATTGTTCACCAATTCTCTGATATAGTGAAACTTTGTGTCTATGTGCTTCGTTCTCTTGTGAAACACAGAATTCTTTGATAATGCAATAGCAGAGCTATTGTCACAATAAATCACAGTGCCCTTTACCTATTCTTGGCACAAACTTCTTAACATTCTTCTCATCCAAATTGCTTGACACGCTGCTGCTGTAGCTGCCACATATTCTACCTCTGTTGTAGACAATGCTACAATAGGCTGTTTCTTGGAAGCCCATGAAATGGCTCCTGAACCCATATGAAAAACATAACCGAAAGTGCTCTTCCGATCATCTACACTTCCAGCCCAATCATTGTCAGTGTATCCAACCAATTCTGAATTTTCTGAAGTAGTATATAAAATACCAAATCCTTTTGTTCCTTTCACATGCCTCAGAATTCTCTTTGCTGCTTGCCAATGTGCTTCTTTTGGCTTCTCCATAAATCTGGAAATTAAACTAACAGCATGCATAATATCTGACCTAGCTGCAGTCAAATACATGAGGCTGCCAACTGTTCTTTTGTACAAACTTGGATCAACATGCTTGCTGTTGTCATCTTTTCTCAACTTCAATCCCATTACTATGGGAGTAATTGCAGTTTTACACTCCTGCATATTAAATATTTCTATAACTTGATTCACATACTTTGCTTGAGATATAAAAATCCCTTTTTCACTTTGCTCCACTTCTATTCCCAAGAAGTATCTCAACAAACCCATGTCAGTCATTTCAAATTCATCTTTCATGACTATTTTAAAATTTTCAACAAGGTAATCATCATTACCTGTAAAAATTAAATCATCAACATATAAAACAACAATCAACATCTTACCATCCTTTTCTTTGATGTAGAGGGTGGGTTCTCCCTCACACTTCTCAAATCCATTTTCCAGTAGATAGGAGTCTATCCTACTGTACCATGCTCTTGGAGCTTGCTTCAGCCCATAAAGAGATTTTCCATTCTTATGGCATCTCTATGCTCTTGAATTTTATTCTCAGTGGTACGAGAGGTTGCTCCACATATACCTCTTCCTATTAAACCTCATTTAAAAATGCAGATTTTACATCCATCTGGTATACTTTCCATTTGTTTTGTGCTGCTATGGACAGCACTGCTCTTACTGTCTCCATTCTTGCGACTGGTGCAAAATTTTCTTCATAATCAATTCCTTGCTTTTGCTTGTATCCCTTGACGACAAGTCTGGCCTTGTGTCTCTCTATTTTTCCTTCAGCATTACTTTTGGTCTTATAGACCCATTTAACTCCAATGACTTCTTTGCCTTCTGGGAGATCAACCAACTCCCATGTTTTGTTCTTCTCTATGGCATTAATTTCATCATCCATAGCTTCTATCCATTTTCTATCTTTAATAGCATCTTAAAAATGAATAGGATCATCAACTTGACAGTACAATGCAAATAATGAATTCATACCTTCATTTGTTTCTCCTTGCTCATAAATTTCTCTAAGGCTTTTGAACCTTGTTCCTCGTTCACTTGGTGTAGACGTGCTTGATAAAGCACTCATTTCTGCTCCATGTGGTGTGCTTGGAGATGCACTCCCGCTTCTTATCAAGGGTGTTCTCGCTGTTGCTTGAGGTGTCCCTTGCTGTCCTTGTGCTGGTGGAGGTTGTGCAACATATGGGTTATTAATTTCAACCACATCTCCCTCATCTTCATCATGAGACAAATGAATTTTAACATTGACTGTTTTCTCTATGCTTCCATCCCATGCTTCCTCTTCAATGAATTGCACATCTCTGCTTATCACAAAGTTCTTTGTGGATGGGTTATATAATCTGTACCCTTTGGAATCCTCACAATATCCAAGGAAAATGCACTTCTCCCCCTTACTATCCAACTTCTTTCTCAATTTTTCTGGAATGTGTACATATGCCACACATCCAAAACTCTCATGTGGGTGACTCCTTGTTTTCTGCCACTCCACGCTTCTTCTAGAACCTTGTTCATCACAGCTTTTGTAGGGCATCTATTTAAAATATACGCAACACAGTTTGTTGGTTCTGCCCAATACTCATTTGGCAAGTGCTTCACCTTTAGCATACTTCTAACCATTTCCATTATGGTTCGATTCTTCCTTTCAGCAACTCCATTCTATTGCAGTGTGTACCTTGTGGTAAATTTCTTGTGTATGTCGTTCTCTCTGCAAAACCGCAGAAAATCCTTTGATATATATTCTCCTCCTCTGTCGGTTCTGAGGACTTTAATATAATGGCCACTCTGCTTCTCTACAAGAGCTTTAAAGTGGAAAAATTTATGAAAGACTTCACTCTTGTATTTCAAAAAATAAACCCACACTTTTCTTGTGAAACCATCTATGAAGGTCAGCATGTAGTTGCTTCCTGAAACTGATGCTGTCTGCATCGGCCCACATAAATCTGAGTGAATAATTTCTAAGGGTGCTTTTGCCCTTATGCTTTTCCCTGAAGGAAAATTTTCTCTGTGTTGCTTTCCCAAGATGCAACCTTCGCATAGGCTGTCAGGTTTTTCAATCAATGGTAAACCTCTTACCATTCCTTTTCTGTGGAGCAAATTTAATCCTCCGAAATTGAGATGTCCAAATCTCAGATGCCATAACCAATTTTCATATTTTTCTTCCTTCTGGAAGGCTTCTTGTGTTACAGCTGCTATACTTTTTCCTTTTCCTTTCAAGTCAATGTTGAGCTTGAGTGGAAACATCCTATTGCTGGTCATTTGAATTTCAGCAATAATTTTTTTACTTGGAGGAATATCTTTTATGGTGCACACATCATCTTTAAAAATTACATTGTAACCTTTGTTTATGAGCTACCCAATGCTCAAAAGATTACATTTCAGACCTGGAACATAATACACATCAGGAACAAATTTTTGCTCCCCATTTCTTGCTCGAATACTAACTCTACCTTTCCCTTTGACAGAGATCTTAGTATCAGTCCCTCTGGTCACTTCAGACTTCACTTCTTCATCTAGATTGGAAAACATTGCTTTGTTTCCAGTCATATGATTACTACAACCTGAATCTAAGAACCAAACATTATCATTTCTATCTTGTGCTACATTACAGGCTAATAACACATTACTTGGGTTCTTTTCTTCTTTTGCTACATTAGCATTTTGCTTATTCTTCATGTCATTCTGCTTCTTTCTACATTCATTGGCATAGTGCCCATATTTCTTGCAATAATGACATTGGACATTGGATTTGTCATACCTTTGTCCATGAGCATGTTGGTGTTGGTGTCCACCTTGCTGGCTGTTGCTTTGGCCGTGGCTCTGAATTTGACTGTTGCTCCTTCCATGTGAATGTGAAGGGTTGTTCCTTCCACCTCTGCTCTGGCTTTTGCCTCTTCCTCTTCCTTTCCCTTGACCTCTTCCTCTTCCTGAAGGAATTTGGGTCTTGAAGGCATGCTCAAGAGATGAGTTTTCATCTCTGCTCAATCTCTGTTCATGAGTTATCAACGAGGCATGAAGTTCATCAACTATGAACTGTGAGAGATATTTGGTCTCTTCTATGGTGGTAACAATTACATCAAACTTTGAGGGTAAGCATCTCAAAAATTTCTCCACGATTCTTATTTCTTCAAGAGTTTCTCCATGGGATCTTATCTGATTTACAATCCCAATCACATGTGTAAAAAATGTGTCTACACTATCTGACTCTTTCATGCAAAGAGTTTCAAAATATCTTCTCAGCAACTGAAGTTTTTCTGTCTTAACTTTCTGCATACCTTGATAGGCTACTTTCAGAGTTTCGCATGCCTCCTTGGATTTCTTAGCTGCTGCTATCCTCGGAAACACACTCTCATTTACAGCTTGATACAATAAGAAGAGATCTTTAGAGTCTTTCTTCCTATTATTCTTCAACAAATCCTTCTCTGCTTGAGTTAAGGAATTAAAAGCCTGCTCATCAGCTGGTTCTGTAAAACCATCTTCTACTAATTCCCATAAGTCTTGTGATACAAACAAGGCTCTCATGGTAATGGCCCAATAATCATAGTTCTTTCCATTAAACTGTGGAAGTTGAACATTTCCAAGACTCATTCCAGTACTTGGTCCAGCCATTGCTTCTTAAACTGAACTCTTCACCTAAACAAACTGTCTTTCCTTTTTCTGAAAGAACAAAATCTTTAAACAATAAACAACTGCACTTTTATCTTTGAGAAATACCTGACTGTGACTTCTGTCGAGCTTTTCACGCTGCTGGAGAAAACACTACAACAAGTCTTCTTCTTCTTCAGCTTCTTTGAAACCTTCAAAGAGCCTGAACTAGCTCTGATACCATGTTGGAATTATTGAGGAATTCCAAACAAATAGTGGAGAGAATATAAACTCCCCTCTACAACACAGAGATGTTTAAAAAATAAATTTCTCTTGCTGAAAGGTAACAGAGATGGCATGAAAATGCTTTCTTCAATTTGATTAACAGAACTTAAAAACAAAACTGTTACAATTTTCTTCCTCAACAGTGAGGGATTCACAAAATATGATTGACTGCTACTGATGCAGTGCTTCCAAAAACAAATCTTTGTCTCTCTCTGTCTCTTAAGAACGCACAAACAGTGCTATATTCTTCTTACTATGTTTTCTTTTGCCTGCGGGCTCTCACACAGCGGTTACAGCAATACAACGTATTACAATTACAAAACTCTCTTTTTCTCTCGGGCCTTTTTCACCCTTTTTATATAGCACGGCGGATACATAAACATATAAATAAAACCAAAATACAAAGGAAAACCTTTGCAGACATAAATTTTTAACATGGCGCAAATGGCAGAACAATCAAACTTGCGACGATGCGATCTGCGATGGCGCATATCGCAACTTTCAAAACTGCGATATCTTTTGGCGGACAAACAATGGATTTGCGATTGTGTGATCTTGCGATGGCGCGACGATTGCACATCGCAACTTCAACATTTGTGATGACACATATGGATGGGCGGTAACTTATATAATAGAATTGTGATATTTGCGATGTTGCGATGATCGCACATCGCACATCGCAGACTTCACATCTACAAGACATTTAGCACTTCAAAAAGTGCGATTTGCGATTTTGCGCTTTTGCGCTCAAGTGGTAGGGACCACTTGTCCTTCCACTTCATAAGTGACTTCCGCCTGTTTTAATTCAATTTCATTCATTTGGCTGTTGAGGCTTTAAATGCCCGACTTGACTGTTTTAATGAAATCTGCTCCTCCGTAGACAAAATCTTCATTTCTCCTGCTGAAGTAACTTCTCGCCCATACTTCAAAATTAATTCCTCTGCTGTCTTACTTAGCTGTGGCCCATCAAAATTTAATTCTCCTCCATTCCTCTTTATTATACGGTGTTGTGCACTCAATCTTTGCTGCGCTGTTGCTGCTGTACTTTGTTCTTTGTTCTTCCTGCCCAAGGCGCGGCAGGTGACTTTAATATTTCTAACATTTCTCTCTCATTTCAGAATTTCATTTTTTTTGTTGGAACTTTATAATGGGTGATTACTTTCACAACATTGACAATGAAGAATTAAAAAGAACAGAAAAAATGAAAATAAATGTAGGTGTAAGTTTAAAAACAGTGTGAAACGCTATTATTCAATTGCAAAAGCATATCGTCTTAAAGTAATAGTAATCTGATGGCCGTCAGCTGTCCCAGATACAGATCTAGAGCTTGAAGCCAAAGTGCCAGAAGACCAAGACAAAGAAGAGGCATTTCCAAAGGGAGCTCTTGCAATTTATAGAAGTTGAAGCCGGAGCACTGTGTTACAGTAAAAGTAATCTAATGACCATTGCCTACCCCAGATTCATATCCAGAGCCTGAAGCCAAAGCGAAACGGTTTCCGCCACCAGTAGCAGAAGAGTTTCCATTACCAGGGGAGCCGACGGCATTTCAATTTAAAGAAGTTCAGGAACCCCTTTTCGAAACTGACTGATGACTTCCAAGACTACGAAAACTGGAGCTGGAGACATGACAACTAGAACTAGTTCCACCATTACCAGTGTGTTGACTTCGGATGACACCTTGCAAGGGAAGGAAACTTTATTTATTCAACAACATTAAGAAAATAGTGTAAATAGAACAACGGAAAAAAAATGGGAGTATCACAGATGATATAACATCATCATCTAATCATCCTCAATCTGAAGGATAAATTTCACAAATTTCACCACACCATTTTAATAAAAGTTTTACTAAAACGGAAATCTCTTATTCCTTTGTGGTACCAATTATTAAGTATCAAAAATATAAATAGAGAATGACACACCAGATATATTGACAATAGAAATGACTATTTATTATTATCGAAACTATTAAGGTAGATTTACACTTTAGAATTGATCTTTTTATGGAAGGAACCCACTCTGGTTCATTTTGGTGATGGAAAAAAATCTAATGAATTAAGTTCAATTACATTGATCATTTACATTTAATATATAAGGAGCTCTTCATCATTATTTATAATTAAAAAGAGAATTTTAATAATAACAAACTCTTAACTATTTAGTGGACCTTCTTTAGTGATGTCTCATTATGTTTATTCACTTCCAACTACAATAGTGAACCACATCTAATAGTATAGTGGATCTAGTCCACCTTACATTGAATCAACTCCATTATTCTATTTTCATTCCCCTTGGGATCCTCCATGTGTACCCAATATAACCTTTCTTATGATTAAACTATAATGTTATAAGCATGGTGCTCAAAATATTGAAATGATTCGAGAACATCATAGGAAAGCTACAACAATAAAAATTGTATACATTACTATCACATTGAACACGGGATGTACCATGCAATACCTGACATGAGAAGAACAAAAAAATAAAATGATGACTACGCCTTGCTCTTTTCTTCTCAAATCATGTTATGCAATATATAATATAACCTGGACTTAATATGAAGTTACAAAACATTGTGGCATGCGAAGGATTACTTGAAGGTCTTTGCAGTGCTAGAGGTAATAATGTTCATTTAATATGTAAGAATCCATAATGGATAAATTGAAGCTCAAAAGTTCAAAACATCTTTTTGCAAGAATACACTCTAAAAGTATCTAGAGTAGATTTAAATTTTATCTCTGGTTAGAAACATGCCTTCATATGGAGCCGACTTGTAATTCTTCTTGAATTTCTAATTCGATCATTTTTATTTGCGGAACCTTTCAGTGTTATATCATGAAATTATTGATAAATCATAAAAGGTTGCAGCAACTCTAGGCATCGAAACAATTACAAAAGTTAACCCCAAAGATTAAGTGTTATTATCTACACATTAGAAATCAAATTTAATTTGTGCATGCTACAAAGACAGGAGTTTCTCCTCACATATTAATGGATCATATTCGATAATTCCTATTATTTGAACCTTGTCATAAGTAAACCAAAGTTAAACCTTCAATCGTGAATATTTTATCACATTCGTGAAGTACATTATAACAATTGCAAAACATTTTCATTCATTCTTGGTGAAAATACAGGAGGCTGAGAGTAAATGATTAGATCGAAGTGTACAGTTGTGGCTTTCACTCATCTAAATGGAAACCATGGGAATCCAACCAAAAAGAAACGACATAAATATGAATTATCACTTTCAAACTAGGCATAGAATGAATACCATGGTCAAAGGAAAGACTGAAAAGCAACTTGGACAACCAACACATGCTAACTATTAAACTAGAAAATTTCAATCTCTCCCACAAAATACCCTAAATATATTTTAGTCTTCTATATTGAAATTTTTTTTGTCAGATAACTTATGGCTCTCCAAAAAGAAAAAAATCTAAATGGCTAATATGATCCATCATCTAAAACCTTTCATCACTATCAATCTATGATCTAACAATCAGAAACACCAAAACTTTTGGATAGCATTACGAAAATATACTAGAACATCTAGATAACATATGGAAAATATATTTGAACTTATGCTCATTGCATATTGTCAGAGTATTTTGGAATCTGACCACTAGGAGAGATGTAAAAGAGCTAGCTTCACTCATATCCTTCAAACTATAAAAACGTTCCAAAATATTATATACAAAGTGAAAGGTGCCCCTCTATATACTATTAGGAAAATCCACCTGAAAATCAACCATGAGGAAAATATCTTTAAGGTCCAATATATATCTCGAATTTTGAGTGTGTCGCTATTCGGCTAAGGAATTATAAATTTTGATTTATTATGAAATATCAAAAGTATGATTTATTTTCTTAAAAAAAAAAAAAAAAAAATTCCTAAAAATATACTTGAACTTGTCCTGATTACATATTTCTAAAATATTTCAGAATATGAGAGAGCATATCTAGATGAATTGACCTTGCTCCTCTCTCTAAATTAAGGAATATGCTATAATCAGAGGGAGAAGAACCATGCCAATTAATTTAGTTTACTCATATCTGTTAGAGTCTAAAATATTATCTTAGTTTTCAACCATGTCATAATACGGAGTCCAAATCAATATGGATAAAAATTCTTAATAAATGAAAACTTTTAATGAATAAGAACACCAAATGTTTGTTTATAAATGCCTTGTTCCAGTAGGGAACGATTGAATCCAATTCACTTTTAAAATAGGAATCAACGTCACTTATGTGCTAATCGTCTTCATTGTTATTGTCAAAATCAATCATCATCGAAATCATCAATATTATAACCAACAATGAATTGTGATCCATCATATTTCCTTTAACTCAATCGAGCATAAGTTCAAGCAATAAATGAAATTTCGGTGTCATGCAAATAAAAATACATGCTCTAATTATAACATTAATTATTCGTAAACAAAAGGTTTACGAATTAAAAATAGGAGGGAATTATATCCCAAGACATCTAAACTAAAAATCATCTATGAGTTTTAAAAGCATTAAATCATAAGCAGTAGTGAATTTCATCCATCCTTATAACTACTCTAAACTATACTTCGTTATATCTAAATCTAGAAACGTATAAGTTTCATTCAAGAGCAATGGAACATTAAACCAAAAGAATATGTTAGAGATATATGAGTTTGCAACTAATAAGGTCACCATATTCTTGAATTGTTTGTTTCAAGGAAGATATGTAGAAAACGTAGTTCATAGCTATGTGTTGTAGCAGCTACAACCACCTTCCACAGGAGTTTATCTTGACCTTATCAGGAAAAAAACTGAGGGGGGGAGGGAGAGGCGATGAATCAATATTTAAAACCCATACAAATTATTCTTTTTATTTTCTGAATTATGTACACGACTTGACTGAAGTCAAATACCATATATACATGAATGTTATTAAGGAAACTAGTGTATGCTCTGTAAACTTATAATCGAGATAAATTTTCAATTACTTGACTTAGACGAGTGCATCATTGATTCATCAGATATTTAGTAAGGAGCAAACTTATCCAATAAGAAAAGAGTAAATCATCACACATAAGAAACACACATGAACACTAGGATTTAAGGTGGGAATCCAATATGGGAGAAAACCACCACGGCTATCGTCTCTGTCTTCAATATTTATTGTATAGAAAAATGCTTACAATTTTGTACTAGCTCAGAATCATACTAGCATGCAGGAGCCCAGCTATAGAAGGCTGCAAAATTCACTCATTCTCCAACACCAAATGGAAGAGATCTTCGATCCCCTGATCTTGTTTAACAGAACCCACTGGAAGGGAGATTGAACCCCCTGATCTGATCACCAAATATTACTCACAAGAAGCTTCAACTTCCTCACTAAAGGCTCCAACCCTCAACACCATTCGTGGACCATGTTTCATAAATTTTCACACTTGATCCACCTTATTTAATACATCACAAATTGTAGACCACTTTTCATCACATAATTCATGCCAAACCCTTTAACATCATATAAGAAAAATATGAAAACTGAAATAGATTAGTATAATGAAAACATTCATCCAATTCCTAAACACGACCACTGAACCAAACGATCACCAATCACTTGAATATTGAACCAACCATTGAAGAAAACAATCACTTAACCAATCGCCAACTCAATTCAAACATAACAGTGAGATCACTGTAACGAGAACAAATAACTGAATCCATAATAATGCATCAACACACTGAATGAACTGCAACCCTGATCATTCATAAACTAAAAGGTATGTGCTACTTCACTTAAGGAAGCTCACGTGTATATGTGTTTTTCTATAGGGCAACCTGCGTACAGATCTGAATATACTAAGCTCTAAAATTGTTACTCTGAATCAGTCACATAATTGAACATAGTAATTTAGCTTAAAAATCCCCGAACCCTCATACAGTTAGTAGCATAAAAAATATTTTCAACATGGAACCATTTTCAAATTCATCATTCAATGAGTTCTACTTTATACATTATCATCCAACCGAGACTAAGATGAAGAAATCATTGAAATACAACAGAGATACATCGACACTAATCTGATTGATCAATAGTTTATCAGTAGAAACACTTCCTTTATGCACATGTCTTTGATTAAACAAACCCACATTACGCGACTTCACCATGACCAACCTACGTACATATCTACAAATTTTGACCTAAAATTGCGCAGCTCGTCAGAAATTTAAAAAGACCTATATCATAACATTGAGAGATAAAAACATGCATCAATACTTAGATGTAGTCAATCCATAACCAAATCATACAATGGAAATTCATTTCATGTCTCGTGATTAGGATCCATCATTGTAGTCATCAATTCATTATTATTTTAGATAAACTTATCAACTATAGCCCTTACAAGGCAAATATACATCAGATAGATGTATTCATCAAAAACCGTTACACATGCACACAAATCACTTTTATCTTCACCTCCTTATATAGATTGATCCTTAGCCAATACCATGAGCTAAAAACATGCTAGTGTCGGTGGTAATCTTGGATGAGATCAAATAGTTGCTACTTGATCTAGGTGGCTCCAGAGACACACACGGGATAAAGAGGCCTTGAGAAAGCTGAAAAATCAAAGTGTTTGAATTGATTTTGAACTAGGACTGAAGCATAGATCTCATCATCCTGATTGTAGTGGTGTGAATAGTTCGTTAAACTGAGCTTGTATGCGAAAGTTAGAGCTGGTCAAAGTTTCGGGTTAACTTGGTGACTGAGCAGGCTTAAGGAAGGCACAATTTTGCACTTTTTTGGCCACCTTAGGCTGGATTTCAGGAAAAATTGTGGGGTTGCTAATTTGAATCCTTATGTCAAATTAACGAATTTTTAAAGGGACATAAGTTGTTATAAATATATATATTATGGTTGTTGCAATTAAACGCTGACGGAAAGTTGGGAGGGGTCACCCAATGTAGGCCCAACCCCCCATTAAAATGTGTTTGCTATTTAAAATTAAAACGCACCCCAATAAAAAAATGAACGATATTTGGGGGAGGCGGGGTTTTATCCCCTGACCTCCCCTTAACAGATTACTTTGTTTGCCATTACACCAACTGACTGCCTTGTGAAATCTGCCTAGGATTTTATACTTAATCATCTCTTTTCAGGAGTCTGCCCATGCCATGGAGGAGAAGAGCACGCACACGGATCAAGTAAATTTTCAAGTGGAACCATGAGCGTGGAGTAGTAATTATGCAAGCGGAACCATGAGCCTTGAAATTTTTCAAGGGAGGTAATTTTTCTCGATGTTAGAATATAGTCAAATTTACTGTCATTTTTCACGGTTTTCCACAGGGAATGTAATGGCGAGGTCAGATTCGCCTTTTGAGTTGCAAATTTGTAGTCCACCCATGGAGCAACTACATGGAGGAATCTAGGGGGAATCTAAAAGATTCCTTTTTTCCCCAGATCTTCACTTTCTCAGAACAGTTGATTTTGCACTATTCGACGTCACGAATCTGATAGCATATTCATATTTTTCATTTGAGATTTATATTTTTCAGTCACTTTTTGAAGTGAAGTTGTAGTTGTCAGTTTTGAATGAGTGCATAGTCGATTTCACACCTTTCGACACCACGATTGTGATGGTGATTTTATATCCAGCCGCAAAACAGTCTGTTCTTCAGTCATCTTCAGCATGAGGTACATGATGAGTTGATTTCATGTACTTCTTTTTTCCCGAGATACTTAGTGCTGTACATATCCATGTTGATGTATGAGTCATGGGACCTTGTCTTGTTTTGTTATTGATGTACTTTCTATCATGGAATTGTATTATATTTGAGATCCCTTGATTCCATATTGGCCGGATACTCATGTATGTTGTTTGAGATCCGTTTTATGCCATCTTGGCGGGATACTCCGTGTCACACATATGTCATTGAGATCCCGTATTTTCCATGTTGGAGGGATAATCATAGTCTTTATGTGTGAGGTATGGTTATACTAATATGAGTCCTTTTTTTTATGCATTAGAGTGCCGTAGTGTAACATCTCGTAGAGAGGTCTAGCCACTCCTGCGTGAGGGAATTTTCCATATATGTCAGAGAAAACACATCCATGTACATATTCTTCTTACAACACTTAATGGAGTGGCCTGCACCATCTTCACATTAAGGCCCAGAGATGTAGTCCCTCCTGGGAGAAGTCTGTTATCAAATGACGTGTTCTTATGATTTTTTCTCCTTGACATGGCATGTTTCTCTTCTTTACACCATGCACTTGTTCATTTAAGTTCATTAACACTTTAATTAATGTAATTCTAATTTATCAGCTGAAGTAAAAGGCCTTGGTTTAGGGCAAGTGAAATTTACCCTGGATCACTACTATGCTTAATATTGTGCGCTAATCCCATGGTAAGTACCCTTGGTATTTATTTATCATATTTCGCCAAATGTACGTGCCTTTGGTTCTTCATATCCATGTGTGTACGCGATTTTTCTTAACCGAACCTGCATATACACTAATTTTCTTCATCAAACCTACATACGTACATGACTTGGATTCATTGAACCTGCGTATATTTCCTGGAAATTTAGCTTCATCATTCCTCTGTCACTGCCTGGTATTTCTTTCTATGCCACATATGAACTATCTTGTAGATACATCAAGTTTACATCTTCATCAATTAGGTGTCTCTCAAAAGGAAACTCATCTATTAGGTTTCCATGAAGGACAACACATTACATCATAATGCCAAAAATACCCCCCTTTGGTCTTGATCGCAACCATGTTGGTGTATGATCACCACAATCTATAGATACCTGTAAGACACATCAACCTAAGAATTATTCAATGACAAAGTTACTCTCCCCCTTTGACATCAAGGGCAAAGGGATGACCAATGTTGAAACAACGTTTCTCTTTTCTTATATATAGAAGAGCTCTATAGATCTTATCTGCACTATATTGACCATGATCCCCGTGAGCACATGCTAAATCTTCAGAAAGATTTTCAATGAAGTAAATGACTCTATATCTCAAATGAGTAATGCCTTTCCTCTCACCATGGAATCATACCTACATAGATCACCTAATTAAGTGGGGTTACATATTTGACTCATACACCTAACTAAGTGGGATTACTTATTTGACACATCCACCAAACCAAGTGGGATTACATATTTGACATAACATTAAAAGTCCATACATGAATGAATATAACAAGGATTACATCATTGATCTTTACATGACCTTTACATAAAATGATAGCTATGAAATTTATAACCCAGACAAAAACACCTCAATAGTGAGATATGAAGACCATGATCCACAACCATCATATACCGAATAAGATCTACACCATAAGTATTTATCAGCAATACCATGAGTAAATTTCAATATCATCAACCGATGACCAAGTCTACAGCACAACATCATAATATATTTTCATAGATATCATCTATCAACTCAATCTCTTTACTTCATTAAAGACAACTTTCCTTTTTACCTTTGTAGGAATAACCCCAACCTATGTTCATCCAGGAAACATATGTGGAACCAAATATATCATCATGAAATAAGATAGAGCAGTGAAGCATCATATCATATTGCATGAGTAACACCATAGACATGCATCAACAACATATGTGAGAACCAATCAGTAAGAAAATACAATGTATCCATGACTCCAAGTATCATCCAACAGTTCTAAAATAAGCATATCAATAACCATGTCTTCATGATATTTGTAGCAACATCATATTCTCGCCCCAATACTTAAGAAGAGTTATCATACCAGAACCACTTCATCAATAGTCAATATGTATCAACCAATTGTCCCTGTGATCTCTTATCACAAAGGTCTTCATGTTTTAGATTTATTCCATCTGTATAGTCACGTTGTAACATATGTAGGAATCGAGCACAATAGGCATCATTCACCATAATAGTCATCAAAAACAATATCTGCATGTTCTTTCCTCATATCTGAGACATTAGTCATGCATCAAATCCATGTGCACAGATAAATATAATCTTCTAAAAAATATGATTAGGTCTCATCCACAATTTCATCATAAGTAATCCATGGATCATGAAAATAGTATAACATCATTCGAACTACTACATGATCATCACAAGTATTAAATACTAAGAAAAAATAATGCCAACAATGCATCATTAGCAGTAAGGCTAATGCTCCCCCTAAAGTTGTGTTAACTATTCACTGTCAACTCTGACCACATGAACTCATTCATGAAAGCATCATATGACCATTAATGTAAAAATCATAACTCAATACCACATCAACAGACTGTAACTGTCAACATATGACCAAGAAAATAAATTCATAATTGTCAATAGCATGTCAAAGACTAATCTTGAGTCTATCCCACTTTTTTTATGTCAGTGAAAAAAAACATACGCGGTTGTATGTAAAGGAACTCACATATATACACGACTATATTTCATGTAACCCACGTACAGAAAGTGGAATACTAAAAATTTCACAGCTTCAGCTCCCCCTGATCTTGTACAATCTATACTTGTCTTCTGCTAACACATTAGATACACTGTCAGAAATAAAATAAAAATAAAACTAACGAACCAATCTTCATATATTTCATTTACTGATAAAAATATTCTTTCAATAATGATGGACTGCAATGACAACTATATTCTTTCAGTCTGAGTCTGAATCCTCCTTATATCTGTGAAAGGTCAGATCTTTAATCACATATAATTTATCATTGTTTATCTATGTCGTTGCTATGACCTTTCGAGTTTCTTCATCCATGACCTTTCATCTGGTTGTTGTGAACTCAATTACATTACCCTTATCTACCATTTGACCTACACTCAATATGTTTTGTTTTAGGCATTGAACTAATAAAGTATCAATTGCATTTCTATTTTTGTTAATTATGGATCTACCTTCTCCCAAAATTTTTTCTCAAGCATCACTTGAAAGAATAACCTTACCATCTTGATTTTTATTGAGAGACTCCATCTTACTCTTATCACCAGTCATGTGATGAGAACATCCGATGTTGATTTACCATTCATCCTTAATTTTAAAAGCACATAGAGCAAGACCGCACATATCTCTTCTTATTTCTGCTTATTAACAGGAACATTGGTGGATCCAGGTTTCTTCAGTTTTATGATATCATATGTTTGTCTTCCATTTTTTCTTTGGTGATTCATTTATCTTTTCCTTCATTATTTTTCTACATGCCCAAGCTTGTTATAATAATAACATCTTATGGGACCAGAAAAGCGAGCACAGGAGTCATAATATGATTATCACATGCAATCAAAACCTTTATGACCATTCTTTTTGCACAAAAAACAATATCTATTAAAGAAACATGACTACCTTGTAGGTGATGGTCTATCTGTGTAGTGTCTATTTGTGTGAAACCGAAATGATTTTCTTCTACAATTAGCGGAAACATGTCCATAATTATGACATATAAAGCATTCAACATTATTCATCTGAGGAGAGAATCGATTGATACTTCTATAGCTAGGTGTGAATGGTTTCCTTTGAGGATTCATGATCCTTCGTTGTTTATCAAGTTCAATTTTTGTCTCTTTAAATTATTCAGGTTTTTCTTTGATATCCTTTGAATCTTTAGCACTAGCTTGTGAAATTCTTCTTTAATAGTTTCATTAAAATGAAGAGAAAATTTAATAGAAGGAGACCTTTGACTACTAATAATATTATCTACAATCTTACTACTATCTTAAAATCTCAAATGTTTATCTGTTTCTTATAATTTAACTTTTAAAATTTTTACCTCAAACTCCATTCTTTGGAACTACTTCTTCATACCTTCTTTGACCTGCATTCCTTCTTCTACTTTCTCTTTTAATGTGAGAAACTCTTCTTTCATCCCATTTTCTTGTTCTTCAAATGTTTGAAGTATTTCTTCATTCCTCTAGTTTGATTTTTCAACATTTGATTTGAGAGAGATGATTTATGCTTGAAGTCCTTCACTGTGATTGGTTACATCATTTTGAAGCCTTTGAAATTGGTATATATTTTCTTTATTGATCTTCTCAATTGAGTTTCTTTCCTGTAATTTATTATTCAATGTAGTAATAAAATCTTTATAGATACTTTCTCTTTCATTAAATAAAATATTCTGACCTTAGATTTTATTTTTGAGCTTTGAAAATTTTTCTTCTAGATCCATAACATTACTTTCACTTTCATATTCAGTATTGCATGAACAAGGAAGTGGATCAGACGAGAAACAATCAATACTTTTTTTATCTTCTTCATTTATTATTGCACATGTTTTCTAAGTTATATTCGTCTTTTGATTTCTTCCCATTTTGAAGGATCTCCTTGAAGTGATCAAACTTCTTCTGAAGGACTTTCTCTGATACCAATTGTTGGAAAAAATATGGATAGGGGTGGGGCGTGAATCAGTATTTAAAACTCACACAAATTATTATTTTTCTTTTTTTAATTTTGTATGCGACTTGACTAAAGTAAAATAGCATATGTATGCATTTTTTAATAATGAATCTAGCATATGCTCAGTAAAATAATAATTGAGATCAATCTTCAATTACTTGACTTAGACTAGTGCATCACTGATTCACGAGACATTTAGTAAAAAACAAACGTGTGTGGTAAGAACAGAGTAAATAATCACACATAATAAACACACATGAACACATGGATTTAAGGAGGAAACCCAATGTGGGATAAAAACACCATTGTTGTCAAATCTGTCTCCAATATTTTTATGTAGAAAACTACTTACAATTTTGTATTGGCGTAGACGCATACCAACATGCAGGCACCCACTTGCAGAAGGCTGCAAACTTCACTCGTTCTCAAGCACCCAACTAGAAGGGAGATCCAAAACCATGATCTCGTTACCACCACCCAATATAAGGGAGCTTAAACCCCTAATATGATCACTAGCTATCACTGGCAGGAAGCTTCAGCTTCCTCACTGAAGGCTCCAGCCCTCGATATCATCCATGGACCACGTTTCATAATTTTTCACACTGGATCCACCTTCTTTAATACATCAAAACTTGTAGACCACATTTCATCACATAATTTATGTTGAAAACGTTAACATCATATAGGAAAAATATAAAAAATGAAACTGATTATTGTACCCAAAAAATTCATCCAATTCCTGAAAACAAAGGTTGAACCAAACAATCACCAATCACTTGAATACTAAACCTACTGAAGCAAACAATCACTTAACCAATCACCAACTCAATTCAAAGAGAACAGTGAGATCATTGTAACGGGAACACATAACTGAATTCATAATATTGTAACAAAAAACTGAATCAACTGCAACCTTGATAATTCATAAAGAAATAGGTATATGTTACTTCACTTAAGGCAACCTGCGTGTATACACGTTTTTCTATAGGGAAAACTATGTACAGATATTGATATACTATGTTCTAAAATTGTTACTTTGAATTTGTCACATAATTGAACAAAGTCATTTATCTTACAAATCTTTAAACCCTCTTACCATTAACAACATCAAGAATCTTTTCAACATGCAACCAATTTCAACTTCATCATTCAATTAGTCCTACTTCAGACATTATCACTCAACACGGATCAAGATGAAGACTTCATTGACAAATAGCAGATATACATTAGCACTAACTTAATTGATTAGTCATTTATAAGAAAAAACCCTTCCTTTATGTATGCGTCTTTGATGAAATAAACCTACCTTTAAATGTGACTTCATCGAGACTAACAAGCATAACGATCTACAAATTTTGACCTAAAATTGTGAAACTCATCAAAACTTCAGAAAGACCCAGATCATGACATTCAAAGATAAAAATATCCATCAATACATAGATCTAGTCAATCCATGTGCAAACGATACAATGGAAATTCATTTCAGGTCTCAGGATCCTGATCCATCACTGTATACATTGGTGCATTATTATTTCAGAACAACTTGTCAACTATAGCCCTTACAATACAAATATACTTCATATTGACTTATTCATCAAACAACCTTACACATGCACACATAAAACTTTGATCTTCACCCCCTTATATATGTTGAGCCTTAGCGAATACCATGAGCCAAAACCAGACTAGTGTCAGTGATAAAATTGGACGGGATCAAATAGTTGTTATTGCAATTAATATTATGGGCTAAAACCATGGTAAGGACCTTTGGTATTTATTTATCATAGTGCACCGAATGTACGTGCCTTTGATTCTTCATATCCACGTGTGTACATGAATTTCCTTAACCGAACCTGAGTATACAATACTTCGCTTCATCAAACCCACATACATACATGACTTCGCTTCATTGAACCTGTGTATATTTCTTGAAATATTACCTTCATCATTCCTTTGTCACTTACTAGTATTTCTTTCTTTGTCACATCTAAAATGGCCTTTAGATACATCAAGTTTACATATTCATCAAGTAGGTTTCTCTTAAAAGGTAACTCATCGATTAGGTTGCCATCAAGGACAACACATTACATCATAATGCGAATAGTATTTTCGTTAAGTGTTCATGATTTGATGAAGACTTATTCTTTTCATATGTTCTTATGTTTGTTTTTTTCATACTTATCCAATATTTTGAATCCCAAGCTAACCTTCTAACTTAGCCTTACACCAGTTTTGGGGTTTCCTCCAGAAACTACGCAATCCATGAGGGAAAGCCATCCTTAGTGTTTGGAATTGTGAAATCAAAACTGGAAGCTCTTCCTTGATCTTGATAAATTCTTAGTATTGGATGGAAACCCTACACTAAGCTTAGAAACTGTGCAATCCATCCCTTGAGTTCAGAAAATGCATAATGCACTGAGCTAGAAAGTTGCCCAATTCCCCAAAATTATGCAATCTTCCCTGACAGTGTGCATGGAAAGTTCATGAAAAATACGAAAAGTAAAAAGCATACCTAGAAAATAGTGATACATTAATAGTTTCTCGAAGGTGTCACAACTTTTATTTTTAGAAATCTATACCAAGTGTATCTTTTTCCTTGATTTTAGGAATACACATCATAAACCCATATTATGCGGAATATACGACCGTGGATAGAAGTATCTTCCCCAGACTGGGTGGCCTACCCTAGAACAAAATAGAGACAAAGAAGTTATTGTTTCCCTTAAATTAAATAGATAATGGGATGAAGCCTACCTATAATCTAACATATGCTTCGTCCCTCTCTTGGCTTGAATGCTCCAAACCTAGCCGTCATCATTATAATTATAACTTGCACAACCAAACAATACTAGCCAAATATTTATGACATCTATGTAGCATAATATAATTACTTCATTTAATGGATCAACACGGAATAAAAATACATGAAATTATGACATCATATGTAGAAGAAAAGAACCCTTTCCATTAATAGAAATGGTGTGAGGTACAACCAAACATAGGTGTTGATATTCTATAATAGCTCCTCCAAGTTGATTTGTCCTTCTTTGCCACATATTGCACCTCTAATCACACTAATCCATGGAATAATGACTCTTCATAGCAGAAGAATGAGGATAGAATCTATTTCCAAAAGCCAACCTCTAGCTTGTCCATGGACACAAATATATAGAAGAGGGTGTTAATTTGGGAGTTCATACCCATTTACCAATATAGGCTTCAGATCCACTCTTGATGGGAGGATGTGATCAAATGATAAGGGACAAAAACTCCAAGGTAGCATAGGATAGGATTCAATATTTTTATCTTAGGTAAATATTTGTAACAAATCTTAAAATATTATTGAAGAAGAGGCCAATGATGTAAAATTGTCTTCAAGAGAGAGGAAAATTTCCATTGATGTATGCAAGCACCAAGTTACCCAAAGGTTGTTTCTAAGTCAAATTCTTGGATAATGAGTTGATGTTGAAAGGAAACAACCCATCGCAGGAGGGCCTTGGTCTATCCCCCATCAACGACAAAAAACAATTATCATGATTAGGGACATAAAAAAAGATGATACAAATATATATTGGGGATGGGATACATGGAATGAAAGCTTAAGAGTATTATAGTAGATATTGAATGAATGACTTCTCTTGAACACAACATGAATACTAAATGGAATTGGCAGCATTCACCCAAAACAAAAAATGGAGGCTTTGAAATGGTATGATGAACCAAAATAAAAGCATATTACCCACCCCAACACCCATGAAGATGAAGTGGGAGAGTGTTGTGTTCAAGAGCTCCTCGCTACCATTAACTAATGGAGTACCCTCTTTTACCAAATTCCTCAACCATACTGGCGAGTACCTCTTTATTTTTTAACAAAATTTAGGGTGATATCATATGTTTGATCTATAAGTTCATCCTTTAGATGAATCCCTCCAATAATGTTTAGCGAACCCTAAGAATGAGTCATTCGGCATTGTCATGTTTGACAAGCTCATCGTTTATTGATGTTTTAACGAGTCCAGTGAAGGTAAAAATCGACATATTTTTCATGCTTAGAGAGTTTGAAAAATAAGTGAAAAATAAAAATCTAGATGTTCCTTTTCGTAGATAGTCACCTCAGTCAAAAAAATAAGAAAATAATAACTTAGAGAGCCTCTTAGCCATGTTCAACTAATGTATTCTTTTTTCATGTTCGACTAATGTATTCTTTTTTAATAAATAGTCTATCACATTCCCGAAAAGGGTTAAACTTATAATGAGTAGACGTATTTTCATTTATTTTAATGAGTTCAAAAGTACAATTGCTCGACCATATTTTTATATTTTGGAAGCCTGAAAAGAGATAAAAGAGTATTGCAAGGAGTTCATTTTTCTTGAATTTATGGAGCCCAGAAAAGTGATAACACCCTTATCTTTCAATGGGTAAAAACAAGAAAATTCATGCGACACTTGTAAAAAGTGAATGACGAACCAAAAAAATACTTTTACAGGAAAATATAATTTAACACACTAGCAACCATGAAAATAAAAAAGAAAAATAATATTCATAGAGGCAAAATGAAAAAATGCGATAGAAAAAATGACAAAAGATGACAAAAGAAAAACTCACCTGGAAAAGCACAACAAAATCCAACAAAGGCTTCTTTATCTACTCGACAATGCTAGAGAGTCGATATCCAATATGAAAATGAGTTATAGGGGCATCCATTATATCTAGGTTGATTATGGTTTATGATGTGCATGTCTAAAATCAAGGAAAAAATGACACTTGTAGGAAAGTCTAAAACTAGAAACTCTGTCATCCTTTGAGAAACTAATAATGAATCCATATTTTCTAGGGATGTTTCTGCTTATTTATTTTTTTCCTTTTCGGGAAAATTACCATGCACACTACTGAGAAATATGGCATAGTTACCAAGAACTGGGAAACTCATTAGCTTAGTGCATTACGTAGTTTTTGAGCTTAACGTTGGGTTTCCATCCATAAATGTGCAGTTCAAAAGCTCAAGGCTAAGCTTCCACTCTTTTTTGTGTAGTTTCCATCATTAATATAGACTTTCCCTCCTAGATTAGGAAGTTTTAGGAGGGAAGCCCAATAATGATGCAAGGTTAAGGAAAAGGGCTACTTTTTACATAAAAGTTTTAGATCGGGATAAAAACAAGAAAACGCAAGCACAACATAAAAATACAAGTCTCGATCACATCATGAATACTTGAGGATAGTGAAATAGTCTCTCTTGTGGACAGAAGGGAGGCTCTAAAATCAAATAATGGGAAAATTCTTGGAGGGTTGTTGTAATAGCTACAATAGATTCTTGATGACATATGTAAAATTTGACGTATATTTTATTACCTACGTGATGAATGATTTAATGTAGAGCCATTTTTTGATACCCATCAACAATGGTTCTTTGGGACTCTTTTTAGCATGAAAAGGGCTTAAGAAAATATTCCCCTTGTCACCTCTCTTATTTCTTCCAGTGATTGAGGGGCTTAATGGATTATTAATTAAGGAAAAGAGAATATGGACCTTCAAAGGAGTTCAAGTCTGGATGGATTTATATCTCTTTCATTCCTTCTCTGTAGATGATATATTATTATCTTTTTATTTTAGTATACCTTAACTAACCAAGATCTGTAATATTTTTAATTTGTATTGTGATGCAACGAGAATGTTAGTTTTTTCTCAAACTCTTTCTCTTTATGAGAGTGGGTTTAGAAAATGGGCTAAAATATTTAAGAGTTATACAAGCATCCAAATAATTATTTGAAACAAGATTGAAATTATCTTCTACATAAACGATAAAGACAACCAATATGTTGGAGTTACAAATTCTTGCTATTGAAAGGATGACCTCTTTTAGTTAAATATTTTCTCAAATAAATTATTGTATACTAGATGGCATGTCATGGATTTCAAAATGGATTCTTGAAAATATTGTAAAGACAATTTTTTTTTTTGATGATGATCATCAAGTGAATAAAAGGTGATTCCATTTATATGATGGAAGAAACTAGTTGTATGAAAGTTGTTTGATGAATTTGGTCTAAGAACATTTTCCTTTTCTAGAAATATTTGGAAACTAAGAGTGTTTGGAGACTTATTCTAGGTAAAAAAATTTGTCAAGTGGTGATTTAAAAACATATTTTCCAAGAAATATTTGAAGAGTGTACAAGGGGGATGATGAATCTAAGCATAATATTTTAGCAAAATGGAAGATAATTGTTAAGGATGTTCCTTTGATATCTGGTGTCCTAGCTTGTATGGTGGTCAAGGGGAATCTAGTTTAAATTGGGGGGAAGACATGGATTGGGAGTGGAGGAGAGTACCTATTACAACAAAAGATTTAATGACTAGGAGGCAAATTGTTTTTCAATGTTTCCCACATTTTATATCCACTTACAACTTTGATAATTTTTATAAAAAAACTAGGAATTGTAAGCAATGAAGAAAACCTATAGAACGGTTTTATATCATATTAAAAATGATTCATGTTGAAATCATAAAACAATAGGAAAATATAATATGTTAGTTTCTCCTCCTCGCTTTTACATGCCTAAGATTGGATATATGTTTTTAAGTATAGAGGACGAAATAAAATGACTTCAATGGTGGTGTTGTTGCTTTTTGATGTTGAAATTCCCATGTACGTAAAATATATGCATGTGGAATTTAGTTATGAAAAATTTATTAAAAATTATATAAGAAGAATTGTGAAGGGCTTAGCAGATGTTCCCATTGCAAAGTCAATGAGAAGACAAATAGTCATTTGATCATGGATTTCAACTATTTAAAATAACCTTATTCATATGTGATCACTTTAATAGGGTTGAAAAATGTTGAGAAATGGGATTTTATTTAAGTAAGCTCAATGAATTGGACAAGGAATGAAAAAAAAAATTAAGGTTCATGAATTAACAGTCGCCTAGGAAATGTTTAGCTAGGTCCCTTTCAATTTTTGAAGAAAAACATATTGTTGAGAAGTGTAGCAAGAAAGTATCAATTTGACTTTGCCTTGGTCAAATTGAGAAAATTAAAATTTCCACATCGACAAGCAACTTGGATGTAGTTAAATGAGGTATAATGGATCTTGTCACTCAGCTAGCTCATAAAATTCGAGTTATAGGGCTTGAATATCATTTATGCACGTGTGATTACTAATTTGTAGCAATCCAGTTCAGTTAATCCCATTTGCATTACATTAAACTAGTTCTAACTGTTGATAAAACTAGTTGGATGTCACTTTTGCAGTGGGACAATAGTCTAACTCAATGATCATTGAGTAAAGTGATAAAGCAGCCAAAAATAATTAGTGCATGGAGATAATTTAGGTTCCTGAGTTGTGGTGGAGATTCCAGTGTAGTGTAACATCATTTGTAGACTATTATTGAGTTTACAAGTGTTGCATTTAGTCATAGACCAAAACTTTCTAATTGCACAATCAGTTGGAGGAGAACTTCTAAAAAATATGGGACTAATTCCTCATGATTTTTACAAGGAAATAGTGGCTCAAGCAGAAGTGGAATTTGACTAAGTCTACGTCAGAGCTGCTCATTCAGTGGAGAAAAAGGTTTTTCACTTACCAGTTGAGCTCATAGTGAGAAATAAATTATAACACATTCTCTATTGATCTGATTAATGCAAGAAGTATTAAGGGGTTTTACCATTTTTTTTCCCATAGATAAATCTGTGTACTTTGATACGTGATTGATGCATGTTTGTGAATGTTGTTCTAAATTCTGAATTAATTTTCATAGAGTAGTAGATTAGAATTGTGTCTCATGATTAAATTAAATTTCTTAAGAATTTGCAATTCTATCACCATATTTCAACATGGTATCAGAGAAAGATTCACATTAGAACAATAATTTTGAATTTGTTCCTCACGAGGTTCAAATTTGCTGCTTCATTGTAGCGGTATTTCTTTATAGTTGAGAGAATGACCTTCAATGAACTACGATTAGATTATACCTAGGAAGGAAACTCGAATTTCATTTCCTAGAGCGATCTCATGGAGGTAGTGCTTGATGAAAATGTATTTCTAGAATATTTCAAGACATACATTCCACAACCATGATCAGATGATTCCCACAGCCTAGACCAATGGAAGAAATATTGAGCCAAGGTGAGGAGAATAATCTTGGAGGGTGTGCATGGCCACATTGTCTAAAATATCCATGGAAAAGAAACTCCCTTCGTAATGTGGAAGGTGCTCATAGAGCTATTCAAGAATATTAGTGACCATAAAAAGCTAGCCCTCAAAGACAAACTTCGAAACATCAATATGCAGAAGAATGATATTATTATTCGAGATGAGCTTGAAGGGGTTGGTGTGAATGTTGCAGAAGGTGATGTGGTGAGCCTAACTCTTTTAGGCCTTCCAAAATTTTTTCATAGCTACCAAGACTAAGTGAACAGGAGGGAGTTAGTGTTTGAAATTTATAGTTATATAGAGTGAAATCAATTGATGGTTTACGTTATTCATAACCTTTTTATTATCTGTGTTAGGCAAAAATGCAAAAAATTTCTTATGTTACTCTAAGGAAAAAAGACAAGGAGTGATTGAAGTCTATATTATTTTGAGGTTTTTAATCCGGAATTGAGGTCACTGGTGTGGAGAGTGGTTGGACATGTTATTGATGGTTTTTTTTTCATACTGTGATTTAGTAATTAGTTTTGATTTTTTATTTTTAAAGTTTTCATGTTGAATGATTAGCAGAAAATCATGTGTGTCTTTTGGATCATATACCTTGAGTTTGTAATCTTTGTCCCTTGGGTTTACAATGCCTTGGGATTTTAGTATTAATCCCTTTTGTGTATTATTTCTTTGCATTTGTAATATTTATCATACTATTTATATAACTTGGTTTATATTATCAATTTGTTTCATTTATTAATGTTATGATTCATATTCGAAGGGTATAATATTTTTCAAATGTTTTAGTGTTTCTCCATGCCTTTGAGAGAAATGTGATTAGTTCTATATAATTATTTTTGTTCCTTGCAATTTTGTTTTATGCATCTTGATAATTTGTTTTTCTTTCTTTCTAATCATTTGAATATATTTTTTGTTTGATAAAGTCATTAAATTCAGCGTTTGGAATATATTGCACGAGTCTTTGATTTGTTGGTGGTGTTGTGGTTGTTTGATTGATTAAATGTAACTTTCTCATGCTAACTTCTCTCCCTTTTTAAATGTTACATTTATGACCATTAAATTTTTTATGGTTTTTAAAGAAAATATATAAGGGTTTATATAGCTTGGTTTTATAATTATAATATCACTTTTCTTGATTTTATCCTTATTTTGAATTGTTTTATGTTTATGTTCAATAAATTCTTATTTTTTTCTACAAAAGAAAATACAAAAATGAAAAAACTGAAATTATTTTGCGTTTCTATATATTTGTTTCCTTTTTTCTTTATGTACTAATTTTTATTCTATCTTTCTGTCATTGAAATGTAGATATGGACAACCATGATGAAATTTATTACATTACAGTGATCAAATATATTGCTGCAACCATAAGTTTGGTTTCGTATATGCACAAAAGAATAGATAAGAAACATGCCTTCCATCCTTGTTTTATTTATGAGCATATTTGTGTTTTAAATGTAATGAAATCGGACATGGAAACCTTGTATCATTTGCACCAAAGAGAAGTTAGGAAGAAAAGAAGAAGGGATTGGTTGAAGAGCATTAAGTATCATGAGAATAATCTTGTTGATCTGAATTGGTGATGCTTTTGTCACCATTCAAGGTGTGTTTTGGAAGATGATCGGATGAAAATAGTTGTGTTATGAATGAGTATTTGAATTTCATTTTTGTTGTACAATTTACATATGTCAAGAAACACTATATATATATATATATATATACACACACATATACATATACATATACATATACATATATACATATATACATATCTATATATTTCAATAAAATGTCAATAATTTTTTTTTTTTTTTGGCTTTAAAAAGCAGGAAATTTGATTTTGTTGTCATTGTTGTTGCCATGTCTTATATTGTTTGTCAAAATTATTTGATTTTTTAGTTTTTCATTGTTGATTTTTTCATAGCATTTAATATTATTCCATTGTATTGAATATTTTTTCTTGTGTTTATGAAAAAATCGGCTTTCTTGTTAATATTGTTGAATGAAATTTGGTTTATAATATGTGAGGGTTTATTTTTTTGTTTCTGTCAATATACATGGCTTTAAAATATATCTATTGGGTTAAACATTTTTCCGTTTTCTTTAAAATTCATTGGTTATATTGGGTAATTTCTTCGCTTTCATTTTAGTAGTAATAAGTAATAATATTTATTATTAATAGTAGTAATATATTTATTTTATATTTACTAAGCCAATGGATTGATATTGTAAATCAAAGGTGTTTTAATCAACCCCTTTGGTTTATATTTCTCTTTGATTCCTTTGTACAACTTGATATTCTCAACCATGGTCAACCATGGTTCAATGTCCCATAATGAAAAATATTTTCTCAATAAAAAAGTCAGCCTTGGTCAACCATTGTCTGATGTCACATTTTGACAAAGCTTCTCCCAAATCTAGCCAACCATAGTCGAGCTTTGCATTGTAAAAATACTTATCTAGTCCAAAATATACCATGGTGAGCTCTTTTCAAACATGTTTATTTACATGTTTTAATATTTATGTCTTGGGTTTATAATGTTTATTCATTGGGTTTAGTATTATTATTATTATTATTATCCAATTTTAAGGTCACGGCCAATCTAGACACCAAATTGCTATATGATACCCCCTTGTTTGTGGGACAAGGGTCCCACCACCGTGCAGTGATTTTACTGCTAATTATATGAATGTATATATACTCTACCCCCTCTGGTTTTGAACTTCTGACATCTTAGGAGGAAACACATGTGCTTAACCATTAGGCCCACTCAAGCTCTATTTGCTTGGGTTTATAATCCCTTAGGTTTTTAATTTTCATCCTTTTGGTTTATAATATTTATTGAAGGGTTTATATAGCTTTGTTTTATATTATTATTTTATTGGGTACACAAAACGTTTGGGTTGTAGAATTAATCACTTGGGTTAATAATATTTAATAATAATAATAGTGGTGATCCAAGGGAGTGATATTGTAAACCTACGGGGTCATTATTATCCAAAACATATTATCAAGCCAATATTTGTTATTATGTGAACGATTTCACAAATATTTTAGAGTTTACATGTTAATTTAATGGTTTATAATATTTTTCTTGGAATTTATATACCTTCGGTTTATAATTTTTGTCCCATGAGTTTATTATGTTTCGCTTGGGTTTATAATGATATAGTAGTAATATATTTATTGCATATTTACCAACCCAATGGATTTATATTTGAAAGACAAAGGGTTTTCATCAACCCCTTTGGTTTATAATTCCAAGGGGTTTCCATTATAATCCCTTGATTCTATAATTCCTTAGGTTTTTAGTCTGATGTTGCATTCTGACAAAGCTTGTCCCAAAGGTAGTCAACCTTAGTCAACCATGTCCCACCTTTGCATTGTAAAAAGACTTATGTTGTCCAAAATCTGTCGTGGTGATCTCTCGTAAAACTTTTTTATTTAAGGGTTTTAATTTTAAGTCTCAAGTTTATAACATAAATCAATTGTGTTTAGTATTATTCGCTTGGGTTTATAATCCATTGAGTTTTTATTTTTGATCCCTTTGATTTGTAGTTTCTTTGAGTTTATCATAATTTTCCAATGGTTTTTATAGCTTGGATTTATAATATTAATTCCTTGACTTCACAAAACGTGTGGGTTGTAGAATTAATCACTTGTGTTTATAATATTTATTAAAAATAATAGTGGATACCAAAGGGGTTTATATTGTAAACCTACAATTTTTTTATGATCCCCTTGGGTTTATTAACCCCAAGGTATTATAAAGCCAAAAAATTTTATTATGTAAAGGGATGTGTGGATACTTTTGGGTTTACATGATCAATTAAGGTTTTATAATTTTTATCTTTGGGTTTATAATATTTGACCCTCAATTTTATTATTATTTTCTTGTGTTTATAATTCCATAGTAGTAATATTTTTTTTTCATATTTACTAACCCAATGCATTGATATCGTAAAGCCAAGGGATATTTATGAACACCTTGGATTTATATTTCAGTTTCAATTATAATCCCTTTGGTTTACAATTCCTTGGATTTTAGTATTAAAAATCCAAAGGATTATAAAGCCTTCTTTTGTTATTATGATAAGGATTATCTATTTGTACACCTTAACATTCTCAACCATGGTCAACCATGGTTGAATGCCGCATAATGACAAAGATTGTCTCAATAGAAAAATCAATCATGGTCAACCATTTTCTGATGTTGGATTATGACATAGCTTGTCCTAAATGTTTTCAACCATAGTCAACCATATGCCACCTTTGAATTCCTAAAAGGCTTTTGTTGGTCAAAATCTATTGCGATGAACCTTGGTCAAACTTGTTTATTTAAGGTTTAAATATTTATATCTTGTGTTTACAATATTTTTCCATTGGGTTTAGTATAATTTTCTTCAGTGTATAATCCCTTTGGTTTTTGGTTTTGATCCCTTCGGTTTATTATTTCTTTTTTGTTTATAATATTTATCGAAGGGTTTATATAACTTGGTTTTATAATATTATTTCCTTAGGTTCATAACATGTATGGTGTGTAGAATTAATCACTTGGGCTAGTAATATTAATTAATAATAATAGTATATTCCTAGATGATTGATATTATAAACCTACATGATATTATACATCTAACAATTTTCTTGTGAAGGATTGTATGAATATTTAAAGCTTCCGTGTTCATTTAAGGGATTATAATTTATCTTAGTATTTATATACGTTGGGTTTATAATATTTCTACCTTGGGTTTATTATTATCACTTGGGCTTATAATTTCATTAACCTCTTGTCCCTTCGATTTTAAATGTTAGACATTCACAAACCCTACATTAAATTTATTGTGTACTTGGTAGTTCAATAATGTATTTTAATCATTGTTGTTGTCATGAATAAACATTAGTATACATCTAGACACTAATTATCGCGTGTAAACATTACTATACATCTATACATTATTATACATTTGTGTGCATAATAGTAATGTGTATGTACTTAAGTACATTAATAAATAAAATAGTATATATATAATTTAATACATTAATGTACATTTCAATACATTCATATACATTGTATATAGTGAAGTTCATATAAATGTATAAGTTATTGTCATGTGTAAATATTACTATATATCTATACATTAATGTAGATTTGTGTGCATAATAGTAATGTATATGTACTTAAGTAAATTAATATACATATAGCATATATATTTTTAATTTCATTAATATTAATATGGTTATGTTAGTATATATATAGTTAGTGAAATTTGATGTGCTTAATATTTTATTAAAGTATTATTCATTTTTTAAAATAAATTAAACTATATTAATTATTAAAAAAATATTTAAAAGTAAATTAGTTTAAATTGAAAATAAAAAATGAAATAAAATTTCTTATTTGATAAATAGAGGTTTTCCATATGCAACTATACTCATTATGTTAGTCTCAAATTCCTAGTTTATTTATTTATAGTCTGGTTATTTTATATTTTGTAGTTTTTATGAGCATATTTTTGGCCATTTTTTTTTGGAAAAATAATAAGAATATAAGATAACAAAAAATCAATTTTTTTGAAAATTTATTTTATTAAATTCCTTAAAAAATAACTAAAAATTAAAAATAATTAAAAAATATAGTTTTAGATTGCAATTATTTAATGAATTGTCTTTAATAAGATTTTTTCAAATGATGGATTTAAGATGTGATGTAGACAAAATAACATTGAGAAATAAATAGTCATACTTTAATTGTTTTATGTTTTTGAATTTTTTTTTTGTTTTGTGTCATATTTAGGCCAAATTTTCATATAATCAAGTTCAACAATTTTAGTGCAATACAATTTTATTGAAAACGGATTTATTTATATATTTGATACCTAAATTTAAAAAGAAAAAATACAATTTAACTTAAAAAAAAAATTCACCTAATTCCAACAAAAACTGTAAAATATAAAATAATTAAATATCTCAAAAAAATAATTGTGAGCAAAAAAATTACAATAATTAGTGCATTCCTCTAGTTCATTTAACATTTAATTGTTCATATGTGATTTGTGGAGATGTGATTTTTGATATTTGAATTGGTCTAAATATAATAAAATTAACCATATTTTAAAATAAAAATAAATTTAAAGAAATGAAATAAAAACAAAATTTCCACATTAGTATTATTGTGGTGTTTATAGACATTCTAGTTTAATATGATTGCATGGAGAGGTACTCTTCAAATGGAAGAGATGTAAAATTATATTATTGTGTAAAAGAGAGTTTCACAACTTAGTAAACGCTTAAACACAAACTGTAACATGTAAAATAATTAAATATCTCAAAAAAATAATTGTGAGAAAAAAAATTACAATAATTAGTGCTTTCCTCTAGTTCATTTGACATTTAATTGTTCAGATGTGATTTGTGGAGATGTGATTTTTGATATTTGAATTGGTCTAAATATAATAAAATTAATCATATTTTAAAATAAAAATAAACTTAAACAAATGAAATAAAAATAAAATTTCCACATTAGTATTATTGTGGTGTTTATAGATATTCTAGTTTAATATGATTGCATGGAGAGGTACTCTTCAAATGGAAGAGATGTAAAATTATATTATTGTGTAAAAGAGAGCTTCACAGCTTAGTAAACGCTTAAACACATAAACATGTAAAAGTAACCTTAAATATAAACATAAAGGTAATGTTTAACATTTAACATTTTTATTGTAATGTAGAAACTGTTTAAAGAGAAATCTAATTATTACTATGTATAAATAAAATAACTCTCCTACTTGAAGAGATATGTAAAATGATATTATTGTGCAAAGGATAGCTTCACAACTTAGTGAACACTTAAACACATAAACATGTAAAAGTAAACGTAAATATAAACATAAAGGTGATGTTTAACATTTAACATTTTTAATGTCATGTAGGTGCTATTTAAAACAAATCTAATTATTAATATGTATAAATAAAATATAAATTCAAAATATAAACATGGTTAGAACACTCAGAAAAAGAGGTATGGTCAATAAATAAAACTTCTTTTTATATTTACTCCATAAACCTAATGAAAACTCAAAAAATGTGTTTTTTTAAGGTGAAGTCTATGGGAAACTACCATGGGCTAGATACCATATTTATAAAAGAGGTATGGTAAATAATTAAAAATCTAATTATATTTTCTCTATGATCCTTTTTATAATTACCAAGAATAAAAAAAGAGGTTTATTTAATTGAATCCTATGAACCAAATACCATGGGAAAAACACTATTAATACGATGACAAAAACATTATTAACCTTAATATTAATATTAAAATATTATTATTATTAATTCAACATTCGTATTAAAATATTATATAATAATATTTTTAAATTTAATAAATTTGGATCCCTAAGGTTATTGGACTATTTCACGTAAAAACATAAACACCTAAATGTAAATGTTTTTTTTTTTTTTTGTAAGTATCACTAATTCTATTAATAATTAACATAGTAATACAGAGCTACCACTGTCCTAGCTAAGGTAATCTGGGCACAGGGCTTGATTGACAGGAGAAACCATGTTTTGGACTGCCCAGCATGGGGAAACCAGTCGCAGAAGATTAACATTCGCCGCCCTTGTGAGGGAAACCGGCATTACATCCCAATAGTTTGTAAAAAAAACAAAAATTTTAACAAACCTCTCTGCAAGCAGAGGGTAAAAGCATAAGAAAACCAGAAAGAGCATGAAGACCTTGAACCTGTAAAACCAAAACATCTGAGAAGTCTTCTGATCACTGAGCATCGGTGTCGGAGGGTGGTTCTTCAACGACTCTGCAGCCTCAATCGTCTCTGCCTCCCTCATCTTCCATAGAAGGTGGTACAGTGTCTTTATCCATGTGCTCGACATTCTGAACCTGCATAGCAACGTTTGGGACAAGATTTAGCTGGGCTAAGTCTGCCGGAGCGGGACCGAGACCGGCGGGGACATGGAAGGTGACGGAGGGCCCAGGAGCGGAAGCTGGAGGAAGCACAAAATTAGTGGACTCTTCGCAGACCAACACCGTAACAAAGAGAAATTGAAGGTGAACTCAGCACGTTGGGAAGTCTGGTGGAGGAGAGAAGATGAAGGCAGGCAAGGGGCGGAGGGAGCTTCAGGAGGGTGCACCGGCGGTTCAGGAGGAGGCACGAAATGATGGCCACGAGGTCTGCCTCTGCGGCCTCTGAGTTCCGAAGAGAAATCCGAGGAATATTCAGAGACAGGGGACGACGGAGAATGATGACTTCTGCCACGAGTAGAGCCTCGACGATGGCGCATGCGCTGGCGTAGGCGAGGCATGGCGAGGAGAGTAGAATGCAACGGGCAAGAAGGAAGAGAATACACAGAACCACTGGAACAATGCAGCGAATTGGAGAAACAGAAATGACTCTGCAAGAAATTAAAATCTGGAGTGGTTTCCAAACAACAAACCAATTCACACCTTCTGTCAGTCTGCGTTCACGCACTGGGCATCGAGCAAGCAGACGGGCAAGAAACACCGTGAAACTCAACAGCAGAGAAAACCGGGTAGGTGCTATGCATATAATCCCTGTCCATGCTGAGAGCCGAGGCGAAGCCGATAATGAACCTCCTGCAAAGACGATTCCAGAGATAGCATTTAAGATGGCGTGGGGTGGCGGATTGAATGTCGCAGTTATTATAGGTGTGAGAGGCCACATGGCCTGCCCCAATGTGCCGCCTTGGGAGGCGACAAGGGACTTGAGTCCCATCACTGTGAACTAGAGGCAACCGCATCCGGTGTTGTGTAGTCCTGTTGCACCAGTGTGCTGCATTCTTGGAGTTTTGATGCTTCATTGATAATGTTGAGAGGTCCCTGAGTAACAGTTGCAGAGCTGTCTACTCCCAAATTAGCAAGGAGGTCCGCGACTTTGTTGCCATTGCGTCTGATATGGGAGAAGGAAACAACGTTAAAACTTTTGAGCCAAGCTTCCATGAGTTCCAGTCTGGCCACTAATCTCCAACATGTGGAAACCTTGACGGCAGCGGAGCCTATTAGAAGATGTTGGGCCATGTTAATGAGAACTTGTGAATCTACTTCAACAACAAGAGGGAAGAAATTGTGGCACTGAGCTAAGCAGAGACCTTGCCAGAGACCTTCCAGCTCCACTGAGTTGTTTGTGTCCCAACCGAGATGACCATAATAAATGAGCAAGGTAGATCCTTTGGCATCTCTGAAAATTCCCCCAAATCCAGCACACCCTGGGTTGCCCTTAGAAGCCCCATCAAATTTTAATTTGACTACAGCAGAGGGTGGAGGAGACAAACTATCATGGATCTGTGAATTGAATCTAGCAGAGGGGGAGGAGATAGGGTTGATTTTGAGTTGCCAGTTCTCCTAGATAGCACGTTCCTTGGGTTTGGAGGGGAAGTCTTCTTCTTTCCAAGAGATGAGAGCAAGCGTCTCTTGGAGATTGTTGCAAAAGGTGTTCCAGATGATCTCCATGGGTGAGGATTGGTTTCTGAAAACCCTTTTATTCCGTTCCTTCCAGATCGTCCAAAAGAGAAGCCCAGGAGTGAGAATCCATAGAGTGTTGCGAAGAGCACTAGAGAAGGGAGTCAGGGGCCAGTTGCGAAGGTGATGGATCAGATCGTCTGTGGGTTTTTTTTTCTGACAACGAAAACAAAATTTCTCCCAAAGAGTGTTGGCCAAATTGCATGAGATCATCAGATGTTGAGCAGTCTCAGTGCATTGTTTACAATTGGGGCATTGAGACGGTCCAATGAATCCCCTTCTGATTAGGTTATCCCAGGTAAGAATCCTTTTGTGACTGAGAAGCCAGAGGAAGGTCGAAACTTTGGGCCATACACCAGGAGCCTAGACACGCTGCCAGACTAGATCTCACAGATTGGAGGAGGCAAGAAGGAGGGAGTAGGCTTCCTTGGTGGAAAAAACCCCTTTAGGAGAGTGTCCCCATCTGAGTACATCCGGATCGTCAGTCCATCTGATTTTTCTGTGGCGGAGTTCAGCGTTAATGGTGGCGTTGATGTCGTCCTGAGCGTTAGGAGCAATGAGAGTAGCCTGTTTCCACTATGTGTATCCATTGTCATTCTCCTTAAGCCAGTGTTGATTAACACGATCTTCCTGCTGAATTATGATATTGCCACCATGAAGATTATTGAGGATCTCCAAGAGCTTTGGTTGTTGTTGCTAGGCGTCCGTCCAAAATCTGGCGGTGCTACAATTCCGGATTTCCCAAAAGCTATGTTGTTGAATTAGGTCGCTATGCTGCTTGGCGACATTCCAAATGAGAGAACCAGAGAATTCAGGGAGAAGTTGGATCAGTTCCTCAGGACGCCGATTATTGGCATATTTTGCATTCCACAGTTTGCCCCACGGTGTATCCGGCTTTGAGGTCCATTTCCACCACAGCCTGGCCCCCATGACAATGTTACTGTGAGTAAGGTCCCTGAGTCCAAGGCCCCCTGCTTCTTTTGGAGTGCAGACAGTGTTCTAATTAACCAGAGCCCATTTCCGATTTTGACCAGAGGAGCCCCATAGAAATCTTCGTTGTAGCACTTTAATTTGCTTAAGGACCCATTTCGGAGCAGCCAGCACAGAAAAAAGATAGAGAGGCATAGACTGGAGAACGGATTTAATGAGAACAAGTTGACTGGCCATGTTGAGGGTTCTGAAAGTCCAGGAGGAGAGATGGGCTTCAAGCTTCTCAAGCAGGATGTTCCAGGAGGAGTGTTTGATGGCTGAATCAATTAGGGGAGCTCCCAAATATTTGGCAGGGAGAGAGGCTATGGGAAAGCCTAAAATATGGGCTATGCTGGCTTGAGTGACAACAGGGGTATTGAAGAAGAAAATTTGAGATTTGGCGTGGTTAACAAATGTTCCCGAGGCTTCAGAGAACGTTTTCAGGAGGGCTTTGAAGATACGGGCCTCTTGGACAGAGGGATGACCAAAAAGCATATTGTCATCCACAAATTATTGGTAGGTAGCGGGAGGAAGGCCGTGAAGGGAGATACCTTTCAGAAGCTGGACACGAGAAGAATTTTGGATGAGTCGACCCAGACCTTCAGCCATCAATACAAAAAGAAAGGGGGACAGAGGGTCTCCTTGCCGAATGCCTCTGGTGGGAGAGAAAAGAGGAGAAGGAATCCCATTAATCAAAATTGAGTAAAAGGTGGATGAGATAAGGTTCATGACCCATCTTATCCACAAATGATTGAAACCAAAAGCTTCCAAAATCCTCTGAATATATGCCCAACTGAATTTGTCGAAAGCCTTAGAGAGATCAATTTTGAGTAGCATACCTACTTTTCTGCTGATCTTTAAGGAGTGGATGAATTCGTGAGTCAAGATGATCCCATCAAGAATCTGCCTTCCTTCCACATAACCGGTTTGTTCTAGAGAGATGAGCATGGGTAGAAGAGGCTTGAGGTGATTAGCAATGACTTTTGATATTAACTTGTAGATCACGTTGCACAGAGTTATAGGCCGAAATTTTTCAGGAGTGCTCGGCTGGTCCTCTTTAGGAATCAGGGTAATAAAAGTGGCATTGAGGGAAGGGAGCAACCAATGCATGGTTCTTGATTCTTCAACTAGATGCCAGACCTCCAGCTTTATGAGTTCCCAAAAATGATGAAAGAAATTGGACATGAAACCGTCCAGCCCAGGTGCCTTACCAAGTTTGGTTTGGGTCAGAGCCTCTTCGACCTCCTGTAAGGAAATGGGTCTTAGTAGCATATGATTGTGTTCCTCTGTAATTAGCTTGGGAATGAGCTGAGTGACCTGGTCAATAGCTGAGGTCCTGCTGGGCTGAGGTTCTTGGAGCACGCTTTTGAAGTGGTTCCGCAATTCGCGCTCCATGTCTTCATGGTTTTCCAACTTCTCCCCTTGCTGATTTGTGATATGACTAATACAATTGTTCATTCTTCTTTGTATGGTAGATCAATGGAAGAATTTTGTATTGCACTCACCCTCCTTAAGCCAACAGACCCTGGATTTTTGTTTCCAGAAAATTTCCTCTTGATTATATCTTTCATTCAGCTGTTGTTGTAGTGTTTGTTCCTGTTTGTCGAGGGCTTCTGATCTGCCTTTGATGATGATTTCCAATTGGATTTCCACCATTTTGAGTTCGAGGGCTTTCTTCTCCTAAAAGATATTCCCAAAGACAACATGGTTCCAGCTTTTTATTTGGGTTTTGAGGTAGCGGAGCTTTTGTTGGAACTGAAACATCCTGGAACCTTGAGGTGGAATGAAACTTTTACAGGTGTTATGGACCATGTCCTTGAAGGAGGGATGATCAAGCCAAAAGGCTTCAAAGTGGAAGGGCCACTTTGTGTGCTGGTTAGGCCTTTGCCATTGAAGAGAAATGGGCCAATGATCAGAACCAGTGATGGGAAGAATGGAAGCTATAATGTCTCTGCCCATATGAATAGCGTTGTCAGAAATCGGGAATCTATCAAGTTTGGAAGCAATGTGATGATTGCCAGATCTTTTATTGTTCCAGGTGTACATCCCATTAGTGAATGGAAGGTCGATCAGCCAACTTCTACTTATGAAATCTCTGAAGTGAGCACTATCCGGTTCCAGTCTCGTGCGTCCTCCTGTTTTTTCCCCTGATTTGGTTATCATGTTGAAGTCTCCCCCTAAAATCCATAGAGGGTGAGTTATATTGGAGTTTAGGACTTCCATTGTGTTTAGAAGCGCAGTATTTCTTGCCAGATCTCGAGGAAAATAAACGTTAGAGAGATGACCATGGATATTGGTACCTATAAGATGAAAAGAGGCTTGGATGAGATTGTGAGAGGCATGGAAGTCCCCAAGCTCGAGAGCTTGCGTATCCCATATTATGGCTAGACCTCCTGAGAATCCGGAGGCATCGACTGCAACATAGTGACTATTGGGCCAGGCTTTGGAGAGGATTTTTCCAAGGGCCTCAGAATTTCATTTAGTTTCTTGAAGAAAGATAAGCTGCGGTATTTCTTGATGTATCATGCTTTTTATCATTTTGTATTTTCTGGGGCTCTTCAGCCCTCTTACATTCCATGATATGAGCTTCATGAGGAAACATTAGGGAGGGGTTTGTAGAACCTCGTGAGCTTGGGATAGCGTCCAGAATCCACCAGAATTTCCCCCAGCAGTATGGTGCACTGCCAGTTTTGTTTTTTTCCCCTCTTCTTAGACTCTTTTATTATCTTCAGGCCATCCCAGTGACTTCCTAATTATATTCCTAACTTTTTTTGCTGTTGTGCTTTGGAAAGAACCACCTCCAAAGTATCTATCTGGCTGGGCTTGATATTGTCAAAGTCCTGTCGAAGGCAAGCATCTTCCAAACTTGGTAGATCCAATTCTCCCAATTCGAAGCCTTCAGAATCTTCATCCATGAGACTGAGCTGACAGCTCTCGGGATTTTCAAGGATAGTGGGGGTGGAGTTTGGCAGCACATGATCAACCTCCATACCTTTGGTATTAGCATCTACAGAACTAGATTCGAGAGGGAGCTTGAAGGACTGGGGATCCCCTTTTTCAGAGGAAGTGGGATTTGGTGAAGAGTGAGGTTGGTTTGGAGGGATGACTTGAGAGGAGGAGTTAGGAAAGGGTTCAGTGGAAGCAGGGTTAGGATCTCCAGAGGGGTCCAGCTGAGCTAGGGTTTCAAAACTGTTACTGGTAGAGGGGGTGGAACCTTGCGGGCCAGAAGATTTTTCACTAGAAGGGGGTCTTTTGTGGTGCTTCTTACGGCTGGAAACCTTGGTGAATCCGTCTGCCTCCGATTTATCGACCACATCAGTGCTCTTGGCTTCAATATTCAGCGGGAAGTCTCTGAACAGGTGCCCATGAGCATGACATCTTCGGCATCTGAAAGGAACATGCTCATAATCTAGGGGCTGAATCCACTCAAAATCATCATGAAATAAACTTACCGCATCAGGAAGTGCTTTGTCGAGCTGCATGAAGATGCAGATCCGCGCATAGGAGGTGTACCGTCGAAGCTTGGTTTCTTCAGAAATATTTATGAATTCTCCTAATCCTTTTCCTATGGCTGTGAGGGATTCCTCACCCCAGTACTCCAAAGGGAGCGAGTAAAGCCGAATCCAAACTGGCGCCTAGTTGAAGTTTTCCTTGTCGGGGTTGAAACGTTCGACCCAATCTCTGAGATACAGTCCTGCGGAGTGGAAAAAATAGGGTCCCCCATCTAGAACTCTATTCCTATCTTCTATGCAATTAAATACCGCGTTAAAGAAGCCTTTCGGCCCTAGCTGGAGCGTGACCTAGCCTTTGGGTTTCCACTTGGAGGCTATCCAGCCTTGCAGGGCCTTTTCCGTGGGCCAGAAGCCAATGAACTTCCCTATGAGCGCATGATCTTTCATATACTCAATCTGGGCATTTATGCGGTGGCTTGGAAGGTCGATCTTCGGTCTCTCCGCTGCAATGGGTTTGCATGTTGCAGAAGCAGCAGCTGCAGGAATCCGAGTGGATTCAGTGGCCTGCGAGTTGGTCAAATTGTTTTTTGAGTGTGTCTCCTCCGTGCTCGGGATGTACTCCTTTCGTTCAACATTTTCGTTGTTCGATGGATCTTTTGCGGGGGGTGGGGGGGGGGGGGGCTGAACGCCACCCCCCAACGTGGTCGCCATAGCTCGTGCGCAGAAACGGTCGGGCGGACGTGCTACCTATCTAAGGAAGTCTTAGCGCAGATCTGTCGGTGGGTACAGCGACGTTGCAGAAGCTTTGTTGCAGAATGGAAGAAACCCTAGCTCCCACCAGTCTCTCCATTTTAATTTTTCTAGGACATTAACACGTTACACGAAGATTCATGATGGCTATTAAAAAATTTAGATAGTATTTCATGGGGAAATTCTACGTGACAGGTGGTGGTGTTTGATATTTTGTAATTAACTTTTGAGAATTTTGTATTTTGGCAGTTGTATAGTTCCTAATAAATTATTGAGTGCAGAAATTTATGATATAATTAGATAATGTATAAGTTTGTTTATCAGTTTGTGTTTTTAAAATTATAAATTAAATTTTAAAATAGAAAAATAATGTTGGTTATATTAAAATAAAAAAGAAATATATTATAAAGTAGTTAAAAGTAAAAAATATGTATGAATGATGTTTAAATTTATATTTTTCAAAAATATTTCAATAAAAGATTTAAATAAATTATTTAAAAATCTATGTCAATTAATTTATGTAGATATCACTTTCATATATATTTATATAAAGAAAAAAATAATATTTATGATTAAAATTTTTATTTGATTTTATATATTGTTTATTTAACATTCAAAAATACAATTTAAACAATAAAAAAAATATATTATATTTTATACTTTAAAAAATTACACATGTAAATAAATTTGATCTCTAAACTTATTACTAAAAATAATCTATACTGGTTTTAAAAAAAGTTAATAGTTTAAATTATCTTAAAATCCACTAAATTTCCACTAAAAACCTTGGAAATTCTCAATTTTCATTGCATTCTTATTGCATGCAATACCTAACGATCGACGATTTCAGCAGAATAGAAAAAGCCCTCTCCCAGCTCCTTGAATGACGATGGAAAATAGGGTTTTTCTTCAAGAAATGAAGGGGCAGACGACCCCTCCGCCTTTCAGATGCCGGTGGATTATCATCGGTGGATTACAAATCTATTCGCAGTTAAGCCATGGGGACCTTTCGCTGGCCTGAACAACATTGATTAAAAAATTAAAAACGGTATATATATATACAAGACACCGTCTAATATATATATATATATAAAGATACATCCCCGGCTTGATTGACTCATTCTGGGCGAAATTTTAAATGTGGGAGCTCTGTATGGCTTATATTTACTCACTGATGCTTTCTCTTAGTATATGAGTTCATTGCCAAAATCTGTTTTCATTCCAATTTGTGTTCGGGGGTGGAACTTGTTGATTTACGTTAATATTTACAATATTATTTTTTTTTGGGTAAGATTTGGAGGATCAGGAAATGGAAACAATATTAATGATTATTGATTATTTAAATTAGTATGTAAGATGTTACTTAATGGGGAAAATAGTTTATGGAGAGATGTCAAATGGCGATGAAAAAGATAGACAATGTGTAGTCGGATCAATTTTAAAAGGAAACATTTTCTCTGTAAGAATTTTAATATTATATAATTTTGTAAATTTTATTTATTAAATATTTTTTCTGCTTATTTTTAATGTTTTTTCCTCATTTTCAGTTGGTATAAGTGTAATATGTAAGATTAGTGTGCTTAGTACCTGCCTCTTATGCAAAAAGTAATCCATAAGAATTATTGAATGCTTGAAAAAAATTCATATATCTAATATTAAAACACATTTAAATACAAGAAGGGAATAAAGAAAGTAATTAGTGGACTAGATAACTTTGGAGCTTACAAAAGTTATGAGTTTATTGAAATATGCTTGTGCACATTTTATTCTATCTTTAGCTTATAAGACCAAATAAGGGGGAGAAATTACAATGTCTAGAATCTTTATACAAAATAATGTATATATATAATATAAATAAAATAAATAATTTTTTTGAAAAGATAATTGTTGTAACAATTTTTTAATTTAACTTTAAATCTATACTCATCTTAATCAACCACAAATATATAATCTATGGTAGAATTTCTATGCCTAAAAAATCAAATTAATAGGAAGTATCTCATTTTAATAGAGTGGGAAAGAATTCATATGTAATAAAATATCTAATATAAAAATTTACAATATCTAGTGTACTAAAATAAAAATAAAAATAGTTACAACCATGCTTAATTGTGAGTGCAAAAGATTTATAAAAATTATTTTTGTTATTTTCTATTTTTAAGTTATGATTAAAATTGCAAAAGACAAAAGGGAAAATGAAGGATAGACTAATTTTTATTTTTATATTGCATTACGATTTAAATTTGAATTGTGAAAATATATAATATAGTTAAGGTTTGTAGAATAAAATGATTGAACCAAGTCCATTAAATAATGAAAATCCAAAAAGGAAAAATATGAGGAAAATAATCAAGGGAAAAATCAATGTAATATGCACCCTTTCTTCTTTTGTCTTTTAAATGGGCTAGTTTCTATAGTTAGTAAAAAACATAATGACAACTATTTTTTTTGAAAAAAATATATTAATTATGGAAAAAGCCATAGATTTGAAAAACAAAAATGGATAATTAATTTAACAATAGTCTAACTAGACTGCCTTTTTGCCCTAAAAATCATTGAAATTCAAGTAAGATTTTAAAAATTCGGGATTTTTGTAAATCTAGATTATAGCTATCAAACTTCAATATTTTGGGTGCTCTAGAGATTTTAGATGGTGTTGAATCCATTTCCACCATAAAAAACATGATTCAAACACTCCTATTGCAAGATTTCTTAAAAAAAATTACTCGGATTCTGGCCAATTTTGTCTGTTAGGGCAATTCCTCTGGCTAAATAGACAACTCCATTAATTTATGAGGACATTTGAAGGTTGTTTTTATTTTTATTTTTAATTTTGAAATTTTGATTTTAAACTACATAAAATTAACCATACATCAATCAAAAATTAGATTCGAATTTTAAAAATTGTAAAAAAAAAAATTCAATTTCTAAAAAAATAAGTTTAATATAATTTACCAAAACTTTAATAAACTTTGGAAATAGTTTCTTAAAAATTGAAAATTAATTAAAAGGAAAATAATTTGGAAGTATAATAATATAAAAATTTGATAATACATAATTTTGTAAATTTTATTTGTTAATTATTTTATCAACTTTAATTTATATAATAAAATTTTCAAATTTAATATTAATATTTTAATAATTATTATTTTATCAATATTTACTACTTATTTTTATTAGATGTTTGATATTGTAATAATAATATAGAATTTTAAATTTTAATATTAATATTTTAATCATTATTATTTTATCAATATTTACAACTTATTTTTATTATATTTTTGATATTGTAATAATGATATAATTTTAAAATTATTTTATTATAAAATATTTAATTAATATAACCCAAGGGTTAGAGTGAGATTGGTAGTATCATGTTACTCCATAGATATACTTACTTAAGAGTTCATAATGCTTAAAGCCAATACAACAATATTCATAACCATGAAGCCATTACAATAATATTTATCAAAGCATTATAACTCTTTATGGTAGTAGCTGAGATTTGAATCTGGGTGGGGAAGATAACAATCATTTCACCCATGCACACAAGACCCTGATTGATAATTTTAAAAAGGATGACATGGGGGTGGACTTTGATCCACATATGTGTGTAGGGGTCATGAAACCATCTAATATGGTCACTCTAATTGCAACCAAACATGTTCAACCGTGCTACCTCAAGGTGCCTCCATGGTTCTAAGGAAGCCTTGATGGGAATTGAACCTTGCCCAATGGTGAAAAAGTCATCGCTTTTCATCATTGGTTCCAACCCCTTTGGACAATGTTTTGGACATTGGGGACCACATGAGCAAAGAAATCAACCTCCCCATCAGTTCGAAGGCAAGAGAGAGGTTTTTGGTACCTAGTTATTATGACTTTGCAGTATGGATGGACACACCATTGTCTTGCATATTAGAGAAAATGCAAGAAAAATTAGAGAGAGATATCACTTTGCATGTGACACATGGTTTCAAAAATATTTGTGGCATTTAGACTATTTTGGTGGAAGATATTAGATGTGGAATCACCTTGGAGATGACTTGGGAACTTATTTCATGTGTACCCCACTATCCTCCAGTATATACATGTCATTTCATCACTTGGTACATTCATCCTTTTAGAAGAGAGTCACACAGATGGTCGTAAGATGGATCGAGACTCTTTAGAGTGGACGTCGTTGTGCATGATGGAGGATGTGTGGATGAATTTGAGTGACATGCAAGGTCATCTCTAATATGCATGAGGAGACATGTGGTGACCTCACCTTGAAGCATGACCAAATAGGTTGCATGCATGGGTTGGCTAAGTTGGAAAGGCGAAGAGACATGACCCTTCACTAGCCTACTACCCATAATAACACTATAAATACACTCAAATCAATGACATTTGAGGAGAAGCTTCAAGGGAAGTTTGTGCTTATTCCTACCTTCATAGTGCAAGGAAAAACCAAATTTGGAACCTCCATATCTCAGTAGGAGGACTTACCAACCTATGAGATAAAGTGGAGGAAGAATCACGCAGAATGGAGGATTTATGAGTGAAGTTCCAGTGTGCCAACAAAGGGGGATATGTGCATGGGTTGTTTGCATGGAAAAGAAAAATAAAACCATAGGTTCAAGAAAAAGTTTGAAAACAAGGGTCGGGTGACTCTACAACTTATTAGGGTGATAAGGAACCTAACCACTCATTTTAGGGTGATTTCTCATCCAATTTTATATTTGATTGTGGGAAAAAATTTGAGAAGATCCACTAAACCTATTTACAATAGGAGTATAGGTTTTTTGATGTTTTAGAGGGCTGGGTTGAGAACACTTTCCCTACTGTAAGGGTGCTCACCTAGGGTGTGTAGGATTTTTGGGGTATTTTTCCATTGTATTGGGAGGTTATGCTTTGGAAGCCTAGACCGAGGATACTTTGAGGATTTTGCCCTTTTTTTAGCAATATCATATTTATATTGATATATTTGGGGTGGACCGAGAGGGTCTCACCCCACACACATTATTTGTGTACATTTTACATGGATGTTTATATGTAATGATGTGACATTTTATTGCAACATTTTTATCGTAGCACACTTGTACATGTGGATGATACATGATGTTGATAGATGAATTTTTTGAATTATACTTGTGTTAAGTTTGAATGTTAATTCCACAAACATAATATATCTAACCCATGATAGAAGTATAAGGGGTAGAGGTGTAGTCTATGAGTGAAGTACTTGTAAGTTGCTCACTGCCATTATGAGGAACCTCACTGATGTTGCATGTTCAGATGAATCAACATGCCTTGACTCGACAGGTGTTATGGGGGCATAAAAATTGGTATCAAAGTTGAAGAATAATAGAAGTGAGGATTTTTTTATGATCTTCACCACACCATCCTTGATGTGGTCGTTAATATCAAAGCTAAAAGAAGGGAGAGCGTGTGCAGTAGTGGTGTATCTCTTCACCAAATGAGAGCTAGTATCAAAGAGAAAAGAAGGAAAAGTGTGTGCAATAGTGGTGCAGCTCTTCACCAACCAAGAGTTGGTATCAAATTTAAAAGAATCAAGAGTGTATGCTACAATGGTGCAATTCTTCACCATCCGAGAGTTGGTATCAAAACTGAAAGGAGGAAGAACATGTGCAACATTGGTGTATATCTTCACCAACCGAGAATTGGTATCAAAGCATGTTTATCATGGATTTATCTTCATCTTAGTTGATTATATATTAGAACATGATTCATACAACTATGAAAATTTAAACTTGGAGGTGCGGACTTAACTAGTTTGGTGACGAGACAAGTTGGGAGTTCTGGTGGCTTGGTGGAGAGTTCAGTATGCAGTAGTATGTTGTGAAAATATTGTCTAGCATTGGAAAGAGGATACCAAAAGGTTCCTTGCAATAGACCAGAGCATGGAGACCTCATATACTTTGACAGAGGAGAAAACCAAGATGATGGTTGTCATGGTTGGTGCACATATGTGTTTTTGTTCACATATGAGCTTGATAGGATGGAGATAGGAAAGGTTGTCTAAGGCACAGTCGGCCTGAGGTCAATTCCTTGGAAAAGGGTGGTGGATGAGGTATTCATGTAGAGGGTGTGTTATGGTTATCCATGTGATTGAGTGACCGAGTTTCTGCCATGACTCAAGGATTGAGATTGTTTAGGTGAGATCACTTGATGTAAAAAGGAACAACATCATATAAGATTGTATAACACCATTGTTTCATTGGACTTATTCCTTGGTGATCTATGAGGGGTTGGAGACTTTCATGGATATATGATCTAGCTAATGAGACAACATGATGATCAAGATGTTGTTTCCTTAGGCTCGAGGGTCCTGAGATTACAGGTTGATGGACTCGTAGTTGTGACTAATGGACCTTTTATGTGGATATATGTGGTGATATTGGAGTATTTTTTTGTTTTTTTATGAGCTTGAATCAGTGACTTGGCCAAAATAAGTGTATATTGATTCAGACATATTATGGAATGTGTCTCTTTGAAGCATACTTGACAAACTAAGATCGAGTTTGAGACACCTTATTCACATGATCCACTAGTAGAGTTGGGTGAATTTGGTTGCAGTTATGATGTTACCTTGGTATGACACTTGTTTCACGGGTTTAGTCTAGGAGACTTAGCCATTGTAGCATGATTTGAAAAATTGCATGAATTATGAGGTTGATTGTCCCATGACCCAAAGAGCCTTCGTGAGTAGGAGGACTTAGACATCTATGGATACCACGGGGGCTTCACTCAATGAAACTATGACATATCATGTGTGTCCATGGCATACTAAAAAATACCCTTAATTTGAATACACATTGGAAAATACCTCTATTGAATCACATTATTTAACCCCATACCAATACAAACCCAATACTCCTTCCCAATTTAAAAAACCCCTACCTTCATTATATATTGTAGGAATCCATTTTTTCATTAACATTTTTTATACCCCTTTAAAATTTTTGTTAACTTTGAGCTCCATTTTTTATACTTGTCAATATAATAGCCCTTTACCCCCTATTACACGCTCAATATATTATTTCATTTTTTACTCAATATATATCCGCCAATATGAATGCACGTGGTATGGTATTTCTACCCAAGTGAAGCCCCCATGTTGGAGACAAATTGGTATTGAATTGAGATGATGCTATGAGTGGGACTTGCCTTCTTCACAGATATGTGAGCATCATGTTTTCATATCTAAGGAGAGATGAAGAATGGAGAGACTTGGCTCATGATAGGAGCAATAGATTTAGATGACAGCTTGATGGAGCACCTTGAGATGAGGTTGCATACATTCGAACATCACAAGAGTATTGCATGATTAGCTTGGTGATTATGAGTTTCCATATCTCTTCATGGACTTGGATGTGGACTAGATAGTGGAGTTTCTAGATGGACATAATTTGGAGGTCTTTTTAATGAGAGGGAAATGGGATGCCTTTGTTCGAGATGGTTGGATCGATGTTATGGATGCACAAAAATTGGACTTTATGAAGGATTTATTGATGGACCAGGACCATTATGATAGCATTTGTGGTTGAGTATGTGACAGATAGCTTGGTAGAAATGACTAATGATGACATAGGGATCTGAATTCTCATGAGTTAGACAATAAAGTTGGAATGATCACCCAATTGGTTAGATTCATGGGGGTATACAGTGCATAGGGACATGTTAGATTTATGTTGGAGTAGGGTAGTAGATTTCACAGGTGGATTAACATATAAAGGTTCAATGGTTAGAATGGTAGTAGTTGCATCTTGATACATTGCAGACAAAGTTTGAAGGGGTAGTCCTTCTATGATGACTTTGGGCACTGTGGTAATTTTGATAGATTGTGATTGATCCCTTGTTGACAAAGAGATTTTGAGGGATCTTCTACATAGAGCCTAATTTCTAGAAGAGAGAGTATGTGTAATGTTCCAAAAATGAAATAATAGTGATTAAAAAAGAAAAATACAATACAACACCGAAATATTTAAACAACAATACAACACCCATAATTTACACCAGAATTGCACCAAAATTCATCCATTTTATTATATATGGAAAGAGTGCAATACATGAAATGTGTGAACCTGGGCTTGCAAAAGCAAGCTAAGCAATCCCAAGTGAGAAATATGATACCCAATTGCAGAGGAAAGGATTCACCTTGATGTTCTGTGCTAGCCCTATTGATTCTGAAACTGTAGGCTGGAAGACACCCCTGTTTGAGCCTCCAAAAGTGCTCAGAAAATTTCGCAAAATTAATCTTGAGCTCTCCACCAAAAACCTAGAAAAACCCAGAAAGGTTTTTTTCCGACCATCGAAACCCAAAATTTAAGTTCACTTCTCCTAACTGACTCCCAAATAATCCTTTTATTTTGGGGCACCAAAAATACTCCAAAAATACTGAAAAATTAGGAGCAAACTCCCTAATCCCTGACCAAAAAAAGCCATAAAGGAATTAGGATAATTCCAACCTCCTAGAATTACCCAATTTTTGGTGCTACACCCTTTTTGGAAGAAATTGCACCCCCCACACTTCAGCTGATAGATTTGGAACTTGGTTCTCCCAAATCTGCAATAGAACTTCCCTGAAAATTACCTCCGGAAAGGTGAGTGAATTTACTAATTTTACCCAGTGTCACTACTGCACAGGCCCTAGAGTTTCATATTTGGCTCTCACTAAAGATGAAAATTCTAGCCCTGAAAATATCTACAAATGCTAATCCAACCAGAGGGAAAATTCTACTAAATTATCAGACCAAAATACCCCTTTTCCCTGCCCTAGCTTAGTGGAATGATTTTGATCCCTGGGTCCTCCCTCGAAATCAAAATTTTGAGAAATGGGATGAAAGGTACCACAATTTCCAACAAATTTACCTCCCAATGAGTTCATAAGTTCATCCTTAGGGTGGCACTCAAATTCCACTGAAAGAGAGGTTGGAGTTCCCACTTGGGAATTCCTTGTGCTAAAAAACATCGGTTGTCTTGGCAACAACTCAAGAGAACTAGAGTTGATTTGTAAAAATGACCAAAAGATCCAAAATTGATGCCCCCAAGCTATATTTATAATTGTTGGCCCTCTCTCCCTTGGTGGTCCCCATGTTCCACTAATTCATGCCCCTTCCTTTCTCTCTCTCTCTTATCACTAGTGAAAATTTCCACTTGAGTCTAATTTCTCTCCTTGTGGTCCCCGCTCTCCACTAAAGCTATGATTTCCCGTTTTCCTCCTAAGTCCCAATGCCATAATTTCCTCCTATTCCAAAAATCATCTCTGATGTAGAAAATCAATATTGGGGATATTACAATCCTCCCTGCCAAAAAATTTATTGTCCTTAAGCAACTACTGATGCCCACCTGCCATGCATATTCACCGTTAAAATTTTAGAGATCAACGGTTCACATTTTTGGTGGCAAACGACTTGATAACCACACCAAACATAGGTGGCTTTTCCTTTTGACATTATTATGTGTCGGTTCACTTCCTTTGTTTTCGAAGGGTTTGCTTCCATAGCAATACTCAAGCTCTGGCTCTGCCGGACTATGAACCCATCCAAACTCAAGAGTTTTCCAATGGCGAAGGGCTCAGGGTTTGTATTATGGCAAGGAAGAGATCTTTGTTTCAATCCACTGGGGTTTTTCTGGTGGAGTTCAACCTTTGTCGCGATGACAAACCCATGGTTTCTATCTTTGTACACCACTCCGCTCAAGTGATCCTTTCATGCTCATCGCATCTACAACTTTTACTTAATTACTTTCCAAATTTCAGATTTTTACCTCCTTATCAGTTTTCCGTTTAAATTTCTAATTTCTAGATGTTGAAGAATTTTGGTGACCAAAACGTCGTGGTGAAACCTCTTCTATAGATATTCTCTTCTCCGGATCCTCATTTCCTAGCATAGTTCTTTATCTTTGAAGGGTTACAAATCTTAAAACTTTAACTCTCAGTTTTTCTTCCCATGGCTAATGGTTGCAGGTTAGTTCTTCCACTGATGGGCAGGTTCCCCTGCATTGAATATTCATTTTGCAAACCTCATATCTCAGTTCACTGCTAAAATACTTGGCTCACCTTCCAGGTACTTCTAATGTTTTCACCCAATCTTAGAAGTCTTATCTATCTCTGGCGATCTTCTAGCTTTCACGGGGTTTATGAACTCAATCTTGACTTCATTTAAGGATTTGTCTGTTGGCCTTGTTTTATGTACTGATTCTTTAACAAAATGTAAAGTTAAATGACAATATCCAACCACATTCTTTTAGGCCTCGGATAATTCTTCTTCGCAGTCCTTTCTCTTTAAATTTCACTGTGCTATTGTTTACGAAAGACTTACTAAAGGGTTCATTCCTAGAACACGACTCTTTTTTAGTTTTCAATTCTGAAAATGGCTACTGCTGTAATATTACTTTGTTGGAATAGTATTTCGTTTAGTCCATATGTAATTATTTTAAGCATAGTGGCCTATTCAAGTTCTTAATGGAAATGTAAGCATGTATTTACAAAAGACTGTACATGTTTCAGTTCTATTTTTCTATTATATTTAAGTTCCTCGGTTCATTCGAATTCATAGATATATAGATATGCTCGACATTCAGATCTTAAACTCTGTTTTGGGAATGTTTGTACAATGTCTTTACAGTAGTTTTAATTTCCAATTAAATTTATTTTCTTAAGATATATTTGTATTTGTATGTTTCATCTTACCTTAAAAGTGTATCTCGGTGACTAGACCACCTAACAGTTATGTCTATGTATCGATATTTAGGGGTTGGGTTGTGCCGAGTACTGGGATGGGGTTTCATCCTCGTACCCAGAACCAAAAGCTCACCCCGTCCTAGTTTAAGACAGACATGAACCTTTCTAGTTCAATTTCTTTGCACAACACTTTATAATCTTAATAATTACTCTGTTATCATTATGTCTCTCTGTCCTAGTACTTTCGAATACATCCTGACACATAAAATATTATGGCATGATATCCATGTTCTGTTGTCTAATTACTTAGTTAGACAGTGTTAATCTTGATATTTATCTGCTAAAATCTTCAAGTATCTCACAGAAATAATAATGTTTTTTTTTTATATAAAAGTTCACCAGTTTTTTCTACAAATTCTTAGAATAATAATCATAGAGTTTGCAAGCATTTGCTGAGTTACTTTATAATTGATAACTTAACACTTTTCTATTAGCAGAAATATTCTAGAACATAAACAGCCTTCATTTGAATTTACATAATACTTAACTATTTACAAATAAATTGTAAACAACCTTCCTATCTAATCAATTCTAAAATAACATTCACTTATCTGAAAGTATATTTGGCTATTGGTGTCCACCCAACTTTCAAAAGAGGCTATTACGTCCTCCTCTTTCCCCGTGCTCCACTCCTGAAGAGGTACAAGTTGACAGTAGTTTTTCTGTTGTGACCTTCGGATTCCGAGTCCAGTTAGTGCCAGAAAACTTCAGGACTTGCTGAGTGATTTCCACTGGTCTCCACCAACTCAAGAATATTTCCCACTCTCCCTTAGTCCCTGAACAAAGCCCCTATTCCTCGCTAGGATGAGTCTCTTATCCCTAGAGGAGTAGGTAATTGTTCCAAATTGTCCAACCACCTTTCAGTTCTTGGAAACATTTACCATTAGTCTTTTTACTTTTTATGGAACCACTTTCCATAACTAATTTTATTTTCCACAATTTATAATAAAGAAAATAAATTTTCAAGCAAAACAGTAAATGTCTTAGTCTTTTCTTAAAACAAATAATAAATATCATTTAACTAATTAACATTAAATGCAATTATCACAAAAAAATAATGTTAAACCCCTAATTCATTAGCATAATTAAATATCTAGTAGTTGATAACATTATGCTTGAATTAAGGCTTTGAAATAATCTACATATTAGGAATAATCTAAATTAATAAAAATATTATTATTTTTAATTATATTATATTTATATTGCATTGAAAAATAATTAAAAAACAATTTAAGTATTTAAAAATAATCAAATCTATGTTTATGCAAAGGCCATGAGTAAGAGTTTGTTATGGTAATTAAGTATGGTGTCTCAAGTATGTGTTTCGATTTTATATATTTTACAATTAATAAAAGATATTATATTATTTTTATATATTATTTATCTTTTCCCTAGTGTATCAGGTAATAATTAATTGGTTTCTTTCATTAGAATAAATTGTATGTAAATATCTAGTACCTTGAACGGTAAACTATAATTAATTGATATAATACTTAAATAATTTTTGGTTTCTATATATATTTTTTACAACATATGTATTATTTTCTACACAATTTACTTATGAAAAATGTTTCTTAATTTTTGGAGATGATTTAATTTTAACTTTAAAATTTTCCTTATATTTATGATTCTTTAGTTACACAAAGTTTCCATATAGCAACATGTGGTTTTTTATAGTCCTTTCCTTTTCTCTTTTCTCTTTTCTTATTATTAGTAATTTCCACATATTGTCTTTCCCAATTTTCTTCCTTTGTTCCTTCATTTTCTACTTTTAAAACTATTTATTTCAAATTTATAACTTTATTTTTCTTTATATGCTTTAATTTTTTTAATTTTTATATCTTTTTAATTAAATATTGTTGTTTTAAAATAAATCTTATGAGAAATCACATGAGAAATTTTAGAACCTACGTGTTTTGAATTACTAAATGTAATGATGAACTACATTCACTAGTACGAAACGTGTCGATTCTAAAATTTTTCATGTGATTTTCCGAAATATTTATTTTAATATTTATTTCAGAAATTTACACTTTTAAATATTATTCTATTTCCTATTCTTATTATTTTTATAACTTATATTATTTTATTATATATTTCTATCTTTCTGAATTTTTTAATATATATATTCTATTTTAAATAGCATATAAAAAATTAACATCAAAAACATTTTAAAGAAAAAGCTTTGTAAAATATATAAAAAACAGGCATGTTATTCATAAATCAATAAATTTACAAATTACATCGTCAACAATATATATATATATATGTATATATATATATATATATATATATAATATAATTTTGATATATATATATATATAGTGAAACATGGAGAAGCTTATATATAGTGGAGAATGGAGAAGCTTCTAAAATGCCCTGCAAGCCTGTGAAACCCTAACCCTGTAAAAATCAATTACAATTGCGTGGTGACCCCATATTCACGCTCAGCCTTCAGTTAAGTTTGAAATGCAACGATGCGTTAGAATATGCGTTAGTAGTATCCTGATACTGACGCTGACCCTAACAATCAGTTTGGAAAATAGCGACGTGTTGGAAGGAATTTGAAATCCAACTGACCTAGAAAATAGAAAATTTGACAGATAACATCAATTACCAGACGGATAGGACATTAACACGTTACACGAAGATTCATGATGGCTATTAAAAATTTTAGATAGTATTTCATGGGTAAATTCTATGTGACAGGTGGTGCTTGATATTTTGTAGTTTATTTTTCTTGAGGATTTTGTATTTTGGCAGTTGTATAGTTGTTAATAAATTATTGAGTCTACAAATTTATTCTACAATTAGATAATGTGTAAAATATAAAATAAAATTATAAATTATATTTTAAATAGAAAATTAATGTTGGTTATAATTAAAAATAAAAAATATGTTGTAAAGTAATTATATATATATATATATATATATATATATATATATAATGTTTAAATTTATATTTTTCAAAAATATTTCTATAAGAAATTTAAATAAATTATTTGAAGATTTATGTTAGTTAATTTATATAGATATTAATTTCACATATATGAAAAAAAATTATGGTTACAAATTTTATTTAGTCTTATATATTATTTATTTAACATTCAAAAATATAATTTAAACAATAAAAATTAAGTGTTCTAAAACAATTTAAACACATGAATAAATTTAATCCCTAAATTTAATACTTAAATAAATTTATGCTATTTAAAAAAAAAAATTTAATAATTTAAATTATCTTACAATCTAAAACTCTGGAAATTCTCAATTTTCATTGCATTATTATTGCATGCAACACCTAACGATCGACGATTTCAGCAGAATAGAAAAAGCCCTTTCCCAGCTCCTTGAATGACGATGGAAAATAGGGTTTTTCTTCGAGAAATGAAGGGGCAGACGATCCCTCCGCCTTTCAGATGCCGGTGGATTACAAATCTATTCGCGACTGGAAGCTCGATAATCTTTTTAACGAGTACGGTTTGCCGATCAGAAGAAATGTCGCTTTCAAGTGCAGTTATGCCATGGGGACCAACATTGAATAAAAAATTAGACGGTATATATATATATATATATATATACACCCTGGGCTTGATTGACTCATTCTGGGCGAAATTTTAAATGTGGGAGCTCTGTATGGCTTATATTTACTCACTGATGCTTTCTATTAGTATATGAGTTCATTGCCAAAATCTATTTTCATTCCAATTTGTGTTCGGTGGTGGAACTTGTTGATATACATTAATATTTACAATATATATTTTTTTTTTAAAGATTTGGAGGATCAAATTAATGAATATTTAAATTAGTAAATAAGATGTTATTTAATGAGAAAACAGTTTATGGGGAGATGTCAAATGGAGATGAAAAAGATAGACAATGTCTAGTCTAATCAATTTTAAAAAGCGAATACTTTTTCTGTAAGAATTTTAATATTATATAATTTTGTAAATTTTATTTATTAAATATTTTTTCTGCTTATTTTTAATGTGTTTTCCTCATTTTCACTTGGTATATAAGTGTAATATGCAGGGTGGGTGTGCTTAGTACCTATGCTTGAAAAAAATTCATAAATCTAATATTAAAACACTTTTGAATACAACTTATGAACAAAGCAGTGTAATAGTGGACTAGATAACCTTGAGCCATGTTAAGAGTTTATTGAAATATGTTGTGCAGTAATATCATTCCATTCAGCTTATAGGACCTGCTAAAGTGAGGAAATTACAATGTCTAGTACTTTATTATAAAATAGTTGCATATTACATTGATAGATAAATGAATAACTTTTTTTGCAAAATAATTATTGTAATAAATCCATTTATTTAACTTTAATATTTCAACTGACTAAATCACAATGATATGACCATGTAGCAGTAAATTTCTACGCCTAAAAAATCAAATTAATATGAAGTATGTAATAAAATATCTAATATAAAAATTTACAATATCTAGTATATTAAAATAAAAAAAATTAGTTACAACCATGCTTAATTGTGAGTGCAAAATATTTATAAAAATTATTTTTGTAATTTTATATTTTTAAGTTATGATTAAAATTGCAAAGACAAAAGGGAAAATGAAGGATAGACTAATTTTTTTTTTATTTATGTTGCATTTCGATTTAAATTTGAATTGTGAAAATATATAATATAGGTAAGGTTTATAGAACAAAATGATTGAACCAAGTCCACTAAATAATGAAAATCCAAAAGGAAAAGATATGAAGAAAATAATCAAGGGAAAAATCAATGTAATATGCACCCTTGCTTCTTTTGTCTTTTAAATGGGTGAGTTTCTATGGTTAGTAAAAAACATAATGACAACTTTTTTTTTTGCTAAAAAATATTAATTATGGAAAAAACCATAGATTTGAAAAAAATGGATAATTAATTTATGAGGACACTTGGAGGTTGTTTCTATTTTTATTTTTAATTCTGAAAATTTGATTTTAAACTACATAAAATTAGCCATACATCAAATAAAAAATTAGATTCAAATTTTAAAAATTCAAAAAATAATTTTCATTTTCTAAAAAAATAAGTTTAATATAATTTCTTTAATAAACTTTGGAAATAGTTTCTAAAAAATTGCAAATTAATTAAAAGGCAAATCATTTCGACCCAAAAGAAAAACAATATAATAATATAAAACTTTAATAATACATAATTTTGTAAATTTTATTTATTAATTATTTTATCAAATTTAATTTATATAATAAAATTTTCAAATTTAATTTTAATATTTTAATAATTATTATTATTATTATTATTTTTTCTGGAATCTAAGTTTATGTGATCCATCATATAAATTAGCAAATTCTTTTGGTAATAATTACATGAAATGGTGTGGTTCATCATCAGGACTATGTGAGATATCAGATCCAGTCATTAAGTATAAATAGATTGACTTTGAAAAAATAATTATTCATTATTTATTTATTTATTATTATTATTATTATTATTATATTTATTCATAAAATTATTAACATATTTATGTAACTAATTAATCAATTAAACTAATGTAATGGTAAGTTATTTAAGCAATAGTGGTTATATATATGCATATCTTTCTTACTAAATTAATTGATTTAATTATTTAATAATAAATTATTATTATATAAATAACCTTTATTCGTATATTTAACTAATTATAAGAGTCAAGGTTCAAGTAAAAATAACATTATAACTAATGACATATCGTGAGTAAGTAATAAAAAAATAAAAATAAAAAATAAATAAAAATAAATAAATGAATAATAAGCATAATAATAATATTTAAAAAAAATAGAAATAAAAATAAGAATAAGACTAAAAGAAAAATAAAAATAAACAAACAATAAATAATCATATTAAGCATAATAATAATAATATTAATTTAAATTTATAAAATAAATAAATAACAATAATAGAAATAGAAATAAAATCAATATAACAATAATTAAATAAATGGAAATAAAAATAAAAATGAAACTAAATGAAATCAATAAAAATAAATAAAAAAATAACTGAATAAATAAAAATATAAAAAAGAATTATTTTTTTTATCAATATTTACAACTTATTTTTATTAGATCTTTGATATTGTAATAATAATATAATTTTAAATTTTAATATTAATATTTTAATCATTATTATTTTATCAATATTTACAACTTATTTTTATTATATTTTTGATATTGTAATAATGATATAATTTTAAAATTATTTTATTATAAAATATTTAATTAATATAACCCAAGGGTTAGAGTGAGATTGGTAGTATCATGTTACTCCATAGATATACTTACTTAAGAGTTCATAATGCTTAAAGCCAATACAACAATATTCATAACCATGAAGCCATTACAATAATATTTATCAAAGCATTATAACTCTTTATGGTAGTAGCTGAGATTTGAATCTGGGTGGGGAAGATAACAATCATTTCACCCATGCACACAAGACCCTGATTGATAATTTTAAAAAGGATGACATGGGGGTGGACTTTGATCCACATATGTGTGTAGGGGTCATGAAACCATCTAATATGGTCACTCTAATTGCAACCAAACATGTTCAACCGTGCTACCTCAAGGTGCCTCCATGGTTCTAAGGAAGCCTTGATGGGAATTGAACCTTGCCCAATGGTGAAAAAGTCATCGCTTTTCATCATTGGTTCCAACCCCTTTGGACAATGTTTTGGACATTGGGGACCACATGAGCAAAGAAATCAACCTCCCCATCAGTTCGAAGGCAAGAGAGAGGTTTTTGGTACCTAGTTATTATGACTTTGCAGTATGGATGGACACACCATTGTCTTGCATATTAGAGAAAATGCAAGAAAAATTAGAGAGAGATATCACTTTGCATGTGACACATGGTTTCAAAAATATTTGTGGCATTTAGACTATTTTGGTGGAAGATATTAGATGTGGAATCACCTTGGAGATGACTTGGGAACTTATTTCATGTGTACCCCACTATCCTCCAGTATATACATGTCATTTCATCACTTGGTACATTCATCCTTTTAGAAGAGAGTCACACAGATGGTCGTAAGATGGATCGAGACTCTTTAGAGTGGACGTCGTTGTGCATGATGGAGGATGTGTGGATGAATTTGAGTGACATGCAAGGTCATCTCTAATATGCATGAGGAGACATGTGGTGACCTCACCTTGAAGCATGACCAAATAGGTTGCATGCATGGGTTGGCTAAGTTGGAAAGGCGAAGAGACATGACCCTTCACTAGCCTACTACCCATAATAACACTATAAATACACTCAAATCAATGACATTTGAGGAGAAGCTTCAAGGGAAGTTTGTGCTTATTCCTACCTTCATAGTGCAAGGAAAAACCAAATTTGGAACCTCCATATCTCAGTAGGAGGACTTACCAACCTATGAGATAAAGTGGAGGAAGAATCACGCAGAATGGAGGATTTATGAGTGAAGTTCCAGTGTGCCAACAAAGGGGGATATGTGCATGGGTTGTTTGCATGGAAAAGAAAAATAAAACCATAGGTTCAAGAAAAAGTTTGAAAACAAGGGTCGGGTGACTCTACAACTTATTAGGGTGATAAGGAACCTAACCACTCATTTTAGGGTGATTTCTCATCCAATTTTATATTTGATTGTGGGAAAAAATTTGAGAAGATCCACTAAACCTATTTACAATAGGAGTATAGGTTTTTTGATGTTTTAGAGGGCTGGGTTGAGAACACTTTCCCTACTGTAAGGGTGCTCACCTAGGGTGTGTAGGATTTTTGGGGTATTTTTCCATTGTATTGGGAGGTTATGCTTTGGAAGCCTAGACCGAGGATACTTTGAGGATTTTGCCCTTTTTTTAGCAATATCATATTTATATTGATATATTTGGGGTGGACCGAGAGGGTCTCACCCCACACACATTATTTGTGTACATTTTACATGGATGTTTATATGTAATGATGTGACATTTTATTGCAACATTTTTATCGTAGCACACTTGTACATGTGGATGATACATGATGTTGATAGATGAATTTTTTGAATTATACTTGTGTTAAGTTTGAATGTTAATTCCACAAACATAATATATCTAACCCATGATAGAAGTATAAGGGGTAGAGGTGTAGTCTATGAGTGAAGTACTTGTAAGTTGCTCACTGCCATTATGAGGAACCTCACTGATGTTGCATGTTCAGATGAATCAACATGCCTTGACTCGACAGGTGTTATGGGGGCATAAAAATTGGTATCAAAGTTGAAGAATAATAGAAGTGAGGATTTTTTTATGATCTTCACCACACCATCCTTGATGTGGTCGTTAATATCAAAGCTAAAAGAAGGGAGAGCGTGTGCAGTAGTGGTGTATCTCTTCACCAAATGAGAGCTAGTATCAAAGAGAAAAGAAGGAAAAGTGTGTGCAATAGTGGTGCAGCTCTTCACCAACCAAGAGTTGGTATCAAATTTAAAAGAATCAAGAGTGTATGCTACAATGGTGCAATTCTTCACCATCCGAGAGTTGGTATCAAAACTGAAAGGAGGAAGAACATGTGCAACATTGGTGTATATCTTCACCAACCGAGAATTGGTATCAAAGCATGTTTATCATGGATTTATCTTCATCTTAGTTGATTATATATTAGAACATGATTCATACAACTATGAAAATTTAAACTTGGAGGTGCGGACTTAACTAGTTTGGTGACGAGACAAGTTGGGAGTTCTGGTGGCTTGGTGGAGAGTTCAGTATGCAGTAGTATGTTGTGAAAATATTGTCTAGCATTGGAAAGAGGATACCAAAAGGTTCCTTGCAATAGACCAGAGCATGGAGACCTCATATACTTTGACAGAGGAGAAAACCAAGATGATGGTTGTCATGGTTGGTGCACATATGTGTTTTTGTTCACATATGAGCTTGATAGGATGGAGATAGGAAAGGTTGTCTAAGGCACAGTCGGCCTGAGGTCAATTCCTTGGAAAAGGGTGGTGGATGAGGTATTCATGTAGAGGGTGTGTTATGGTTATCCATGTGATTGAGTGACCGAGTTTCTGCCATGACTCAAGGATTGAGATTGTTTAGGTGAGATCACTTGATGTAAAAAGGAACAACATCATATAAGATTGTATAACACCATTGTTTCATTGGACTTATTCCTTGGTGATCTATGAGGGGTTGGAGACTTTCATGGATATATGATCTAGCTAATGAGACAACATGATGATCAAGATGTTGTTTCCTTAGGCTCGAGGGTCCTGAGATTACAGGTTGATGGACTCGTAGTTGTGACTAATGGACCTTTTATGTGGATATATGTGGTGATATTGGAGTATTTTTTTGTTTTTTTATGAGCTTGAATCAGTGACTTGGCCAAAATAAGTGTATATTGATTCAGACATATTATGGAATGTGTCTCTTTGAAGCATACTTGACAAACTAAGATCGAGTTTGAGACACCTTATTCACATGATCCACTAGTAGAGTTGGGTGAATTTGGTTGCAGTTATGATGTTACCTTGGTATGACACTTGTTTCACGGGTTTAGTCTAGGAGACTTAGCCATTGTAGCATGATTTGAAAAATTGCATGAATTATGAGGTTGATTGTCCCATGACCCAAAGAGCCTTCGTGAGTAGGAGGACTTAGACATCTATGGATACCACGGGGGCTTCACTCAATGAAACTATGACATATCATGTGTGTCCATGGCATACTAAAAAATACCCTTAATTTGAATACACATTGGAAAATACCTCTATTGAATCACATTATTTAACCCCATACCAATACAAACCCAATACTCCTTCCCAATTTAAAAAACCCCTACCTTCATTATATATTGTAGGAATCCATTTTTTCATTAACATTTTTTATACCCCTTTAAAATTTTTGTTAACTTTGAGCTCCATTTTTTATACTTGTCAATATAATAGCCCTTTACCCCCTATTACACGCTCAATATATTATTTCATTTTTTACTCAATATATATCCGCCAATATGAATGCACGTGGTATGGTATTTCTACCCAAGTGAAGCCCCCATGTTGGAGACAAATTGGTATTGAATTGAGATGATGCTATGAGTGGGACTTGCCTTCTTCACAGATATGTGAGCATCATGTTTTCATATCTAAGGAGAGATGAAGAATGGAGAGACTTGGCTCATGATAGGAGCAATAGATTTAGATGACAGCTTGATGGAGCACCTTGAGATGAGGTTGCATACATTCGAACATCACAAGAGTATTGCATGATTAGCTTGGTGATTATGAGTTTCCATATCTCTTCATGGACTTGGATGTGGACTAGATAGTGGAGTTTCTAGATGGACATAATTTGGAGGTCTTTTTAATGAGAGGGAAATGGGATGCCTTTGTTCGAGATGGTTGGATCGATGTTATGGATGCACAAAAATTGGACTTTATGAAGGATTTATTGATGGACCAGGACCATTATGATAGCATTTGTGGTTGAGTATGTGACAGATAGCTTGGTAGAAATGACTAATGATGACATAGGGATCTGAATTCTCATGAGTTAGACAATAAAGTTGGAATGATCACCCAATTGGTTAGATTCATGGGGGTATACAGTGCATAGGGACATGTTAGATTTATGTTGGAGTAGGGTAGTAGATTTCACAGGTGGATTAACATATAAAGGTTCAATGGTTAGAATGGTAGTAGTTGCATCTTGATACATTGCAGACAAAGTTTGAAGGGGTAGTCCTTCTATGATGACTTTGGGCACTGTGGTAATTTTGATAGATTGTGATTGATCCCTTGTTGACAAAGAGATTTTGAGGGATCTTCTACATAGAGCCTAATTTCTAGAAGAGAGAGTATGTGTAATGTTCCAAAAATGAAATAATAGTGATTAAAAAAGAAAAATACAATACAACACCGAAATATTTAAACAACAATACAACACCCATAATTTACACCAGAATTGCACCAAAATTCATCCATTTTATTATATATGGAAAGAGTGCAATACATGAAATGTGTGAACCTGGGCTTGCAAAAGCAAGCTAAGCAATCCCAAGTGAGAAATATGATACCCAATTGCAGAGGAAAGGATTCACCTTGATGTTCTGTGCTAGCCCTATTGATTCTGAAACTGTAGGCTGGAAGACACCCCTGTTTGAGCCTCCAAAAGTGCTCAGAAAATTTCGCAAAATTAATCTTGAGCTCTCCACCAAAAACCTAGAAAAACCCAGAAAGGTTTTTTTCCGACCATCGAAACCCAAAATTTAAGTTCACTTCTCCTAACTGACTCCCAAATAATCCTTTTATTTTGGGGCACCAAAAATACTCCAAAAATACTGAAAAATTAGGAGCAAACTCCCTAATCCCTGACCAAAAAAAGCCATAAAGGAATTAGGATAATTCCAACCTCCTAGAATTACCCAATTTTTGGTGCTACACCCTTTTTGGAAGAAATTGCACCCCCCACACTTCAGCTGATAGATTTGGAACTTGGTTCTCCCAAATCTGCAATAGAACTTCCCTGAAAATTACCTCCGGAAAGGTGAGTGAATTTACTAATTTTACCCAGTGTCACTACTGCACAGGCCCTAGAGTTTCATATTTGGCTCTCACTAAAGATGAAAATTCTAGCCCTGAAAATATCTACAAATGCTAATCCAACCAGAGGGAAAATTCTACTAAATTATCAGACCAAAATACCCCTTTTCCCTGCCCTAGCTTAGTGGAATGATTTTGATCCCTGGGTCCTCCCTCGAAATCAAAATTTTGAGAAATGGGATGAAAGGTACCACAATTTCCAACAAATTTACCTCCCAATGAGTTCATAAGTTCATCCTTAGGGTGGCACTCAAATTCCACTGAAAGAGAGGTTGGAGTTCCCACTTGGGAATTCCTTGTGCTAAAAAACATCGGTTGTCTTGGCAACAACTCAAGAGAACTAGAGTTGATTTGTAAAAATGACCAAAAGATCCAAAATTGATGCCCCCAAGCTATATTTATAATTGTTGGCCCTCTCTCCCTTGGTGGTCCCCATGTTCCACTAATTCATGCCCCTTCCTTTCTCTCTCTCTCTTATCACTAGTGAAAATTTCCACTTGAGTCTAATTTCTCTCCTTGTGGTCCCCGCTCTCCACTAAAGCTATGATTTCCCGTTTTCCTCCTAAGTCCCAATGCCATAATTTCCTCCTATTCCAAAAATCATCTCTGATGTAGAAAATCAATATTGGGGATATTACAATCCTCCCTGCCAAAAAATTTATTGTCCTTAAGCAACTACTGATGCCCACCTGCCATGCATATTCACCGTTAAAATTTTAGAGATCAACGGTTCACATTTTTGGTGGCAAACGACTTGATAACCACACCAAACATAGGTGGCTTTTCCTTTTGACATTATTATGTGTCGGTTCACTTCCTTTGTTTTCGAAGGGTTTGCTTCCATAGCAATACTCAAGCTCTGGCTCTGCCGGACTATGAACCCATCCAAACTCAAGAGTTTTCCAATGGCGAAGGGCTCAGGGTTTGTATTATGGCAAGGAAGAGATCTTTGTTTCAATCCACTGGGGTTTTTCTGGTGGAGTTCAACCTTTGTCGCGATGACAAACCCATGGTTTCTATCTTTGTACACCACTCCGCTCAAGTGATCCTTTCATGCTCATCGCATCTACAACTTTTACTTAATTACTTTCCAAATTTCAGATTTTTACCTCCTTATCAGTTTTCCGTTTAAATTTCTAATTTCTAGATGTTGAAGAATTTTGGTGACCAAAACGTCGTGGTGAAACCTCTTCTATAGATATTCTCTTCTCCGGATCCTCATTTCCTAGCATAGTTCTTTATCTTTGAAGGGTTACAAATCTTAAAACTTTAACTCTCAGTTTTTCTTCCCATGGCTAATGGTTGCAGGTTAGTTCTTCCACTGATGGGCAGGTTCCCCTGCATTGAATATTCATTTTGCAAACCTCATATCTCAGTTCACTGCTAAAATACTTGGCTCACCTTCCAGGTACTTCTAATGTTTTCACCCAATCTTAGAAGTCTTATCTATCTCTGGCGATCTTCTAGCTTTCACGGGGTTTATGAACTCAATCTTGACTTCATTTAAGGATTTGTCTGTTGGCCTTGTTTTATGTACTGATTCTTTAACAAAATGTAAAGTTAAATGACAATATCCAACCACATTCTTTTAGGCCTCGGATAATTCTTCTTCGCAGTCCTTTCTCTTTAAATTTCACTGTGCTATTGTTTACGAAAGACTTACTAAAGGGTTCATTCCTAGAACACGACTCTTTTTTAGTTTTCAATTCTGAAAATGGCTACTGCTGTAATATTACTTTGTTGGAATAGTATTTCGTTTAGTCCATATGTAATTATTTTAAGCATAGTGGCCTATTCAAGTTCTTAATGGAAATGTAAGCATGTATTTACAAAAGACTGTACATGTTTCAGTTCTATTTTTCTATTATATTTAAGTTCCTCGGTTCATTCGAATTCATAGATATATAGATATGCTCGACATTCAGATCTTAAACTCTGTTTTGGGAATGTTTGTACAATGTCTTTACAGTAGTTTTAATTTCCAATTAAATTTATTTTCTTAAGATATATTTGTATTTGTATGTTTCATCTTACCTTAAAAGTGTATCTCGGTGACTAGACCACCTAACAGTTATGTCTATGTATCGATATTTAGGGGTTGGGTTGTGCCGAGTACTGGGATGGGGTTTCATCCTCGTACCCAGAACCAAAAGCTCACCCCGTCCTAGTTTAAGACAGACATGAACCTTTCTAGTTCAATTTCTTTGCACAACACTTTATAATCTTAATAATTACTCTGTTATCATTATGTCTCTCTGTCCTAGTACTTTCGAATACATCCTGACACATAAAATATTATGGCATGATATCCATGTTCTGTTGTCTAATTACTTAGTTAGACAGTGTTAATCTTGATATTTATCTGCTAAAATCTTCAAGTATCTCACAGAAATAATAATGTTTTTTTTTTATATAAAAGTTCACCAGTTTTTTCTACAAATTCTTAGAATAATAATCATAGAGTTTGCAAGCATTTGCTGAGTTACTTTATAATTGATAACTTAACACTTTTCTATTAGCAGAAATATTCTAGAACATAAACAGCCTTCATTTGAATTTACATAATACTTAACTATTTACAAATAAATTGTAAACAACCTTCCTATCTAATCAATTCTAAAATAACATTCACTTATCTGAAAGTATATTTGGCTATTGGTGTCCACCCAACTTTCAAAAGAGGCTATTACGTCCTCCTCTTTCCCCGTGCTCCACTCCTGAAGAGGTACAAGTTGACAGTAGTTTTTCTGTTGTGACCTTCGGATTCCGAGTCCAGTTAGTGCCAGAAAACTTCAGGACTTGCTGAGTGATTTCCACTGGTCTCCACCAACTCAAGAATATTTCCCACTCTCCCTTAGTCCCTGAACAAAGCCCCTATTCCTCGCTAGGATGAGTCTCTTATCCCTAGAGGAGTAGGTAATTGTTCCAAATTGTCCAACCACCTTTCAGTTCTTGGAAACATTTACCATTAGTCTTTTTACTTTTTATGGAACCACTTTCCATAACTAATTTTATTTTCCACAATTTATAATAAAGAAAATAAATTTTCAAGCAAAACAGTAAATGTCTTAGTCTTTTCTTAAAACAAATAATAAATATCATTTAACTAATTAACATTAAATGCAATTATCACAAAAAAATAATGTTAAACCCCTAATTCATTAGCATAATTAAATATCTAGTAGTTGATAACATTATGCTTGAATTAAGGCTTTGAAATAATCTACATATTAGGAATAATCTAAATTAATAAAAATATTATTATTTTTAATTATATTATATTTATATTGCATTGAAAAATAATTAAAAAACAATTTAAGTATTTAAAAATAATCAAATCTATGTTTATGCAAAGGCCATGAGTAAGAGTTTGTTATGGTAATTAAGTATGGTGTCTCAAGTATGTGTTTCGATTTTATATATTTTACAATTAATAAAAGATATTATATTATTTTTATATATTATTTATCTTTTCCCTAGTGTATCAGGTAATAATTAATTGGTTTCTTTCATTAGAATAAATTGTATGTAAATATCTAGTACCTTGAACGGTAAACTATAATTAATTGATATAATACTTAAATAATTTTTGGTTTCTATATATATTTTTTACAACATATGTATTATTTTCTACACAATTTACTTATGAAAAATGTTTCTTAATTTTTGGAGATGATTTAATTTTAACTTTAAAATTTTCCTTATATTTATAATTTTTTAGTTACACAAAGTTTCCATATAGCAACATCTCGTTCTTTATCGTCTTTTTTTTCTCTTTTCTTATTATTAGTAATTTCCACATATTGTTTTTCCCAATTTTTTTCTTTTGTTCCTACACTTTCTACTTTTAAAACTATTTATTTCAATTTTATAACTTTATTTTTCTTTATATGCTTTTAAATTTTTTTAATCTTTATATCTTTTTAATTAAATATTACTGTTTTAAACTAAATTTTATGAGAAATCACATGAGAAATTTTAAAACCTACGAGTTTCAAATTACTGAATGTAATGATAAACTACATTTAGTAGTTCGAAACGTGTCGATTCTAAAATTTTTCATGTGATTTTCCGAAATATTTATTTTAATATTTATTTCAGAAATTTACACTTTTAAATATTATTCTATTTCCTATTCTTATTATTTTTATAACTTATATTATTTTATTATATATTTCTATCTTTCTGAATTTTTTAATATATATATTCTATTTTAAATAGCATATAAAAAATTAACATCAAAAACATTTTAAAGAAAAAGCTTTGTAAAATATATAAAAAACAGGCATGTTATTCATAAATCAATAAATTTACAAATTACATCGTCAACAATATATATATATATATGTATATATATATATATATATATATATATATATAATTTTGATATATATATAGTGAAGCATGGAGAAACTTATATATAGTGGAGCATGGAGATTCGAGAAGCTTCTAAAATGCCCTGCGCGCCTGCGAAACGCTAACCCTGTAAAAATCAATTACAATTGCGTGGTGACCCCATATTCACGCTCAGCCTTCACTTAAGTTTGAAACACAACGATGCGTTGGAATATATAGTGACGCTGACCCTAACGATCAGTTTGGAAAACAGCGACGTGTGGGAAGGAATTTGAAATCCAACCGACCTAGAAAATAGAAAATTTGACAGATAACATCAATTACCAGACGGATAGGACATTAACACGTTACACGAAGATTCATGATGGCTATTAAAAATTTTAGATAGTATTTCATGGGTAAATTCTATGTGACAGGTGGTGCTTGATATTTTGTAGTTTATTTTTCTTGAGGATTTTGTATTTTGGCAGTTGTATAGTTGTTAATAAATTATTGAGTCTACAAATTTATTCTACAATTAGATAATGTGTAAAATATAAAATAAAATTATAAATTATATTTTAAATAGAAAATTAATGTTGGTTATAATTAAAAATAAAAAATATGTTGTAAAGTAATTATATATATATATATATATATATATATATATATATAATGTTTAAATTTATATTTTTCAAAAATATTTCTATAAGAAATTTAAATAAATTATTTGAAGATTTATGTTAGTTAATTTATATAGATATTAATTTCACATATATGAAAAAAAATTATGGTTACAAATTTTATTTAGTCTTATATATTATTTATTTAACATTCAAAAATATAATTTAAACAATAAAAATTAAGTGTTCTAAAACAATTTAAACACATGAATAAATTTAATCCCTAAATTTAATACTTAAATAAATTTATGCTATTTAAAAAAAAAAATTTAATAATTTAAATTATCTTACAATCTAAAACTCTGGAAATTCTCAATTTTCATTGCATTATTATTGCATGCAACACCTAACGATCGACGATTTCAGCAGAATAGAAAAAGCCCTTTCCCAGCTCCTTGAATGACGATGGAAAATAGGGTTTTTCTTCGAGAAATGAAGGGGCAGACGATCCCTCCGCCTTTCAGATGCCGGTGGATTACAAATCTATTCGCGACTGGAAGCTCGATAATCTTTTTAACGAGTACGGTTTGCCGATCAGAAGAAATGTCGCTTTCAAGTGCAGTTATGCCATGGGGACCAACATTGAATAAAAAATTAGACGGTATATATATATATATATATATATACACCCTGGGCTTGATTGACTCATTCTGGGCGAAATTTTAAATGTGGGAGCTCTGTATGGCTTATATTTACTCACTGATGCTTTCTATTAGTATATGAGTTCATTGCCAAAATCTATTTTCATTCCAATTTGTGTTCGGTGGTGGAACTTGTTGATATACATTAATATTTACAATATATATTTTTTTTTTAAAGATTTGGAGGATCAAATTAATGAATATTTAAATTAGTAAATAAGATGTTATTTAATGAGAAAACAGTTTATGGGGAGATGTCAAATGGAGATGAAAAAGATAGACAATGTTTAGTCTGATCAATTTTAAAAAGCCAATATTTTTTCTGTAAGAATTTTAATATTATATAATTTTGTAAATTTTATTTATTAAATATTTTTTCTGCTTATTTTTAATGTTTTTTCCTCATTTTCACTTGGTATAATGTTGAGATTTTCTGTTTTCAATAAAATAGGCAAAATCTCAGTAGATGACAACAATAGGAATTAGTTCCTAGATTAGCTCTAGTTTGTTGGGAGGGAGTTAATGCATCCTAAATTTGATGTGAGAGGATTTATGAGGCAGTTAGATTCTCTTTGCTATATAACAGGTATCCATACGGATTGTTTGGTGTGTGTGAGAGTTTGTAATCTCATGTTTGATAATAAAGATTGCCGATGCCTATGTTGTGTGGACGTAGCCCAGATTGGTTGGGTGAACCACGTTAAACCTCTGTGTCTTATGTGCTTGATTTATTTGCTGAGTATTTAGTTGAATCTGCTGTGCTTCTGATCTCCAACAAGTGGTATCAAAGGAGTTGGAGGCGTGGCGCAGCAAAGGAGATTGTTTTGTAGCAGAACTGGAGTGCGTTGAATTGCTGTGCAGAAACCATATTGCTATGCGTGGCTGTGGGGCTACGTATGATTGGACATACAGAGATTATATAGCGTGTGGCTGCCCGTAAATGCGTGGTGCTGAATTGCCTGGTGTTGCGCTGGTGCGTGGAGGTGTTGCTGGAGCGCTCGTGTGTGGAGGTGTTGCCTGGTGTTGCGTGGAGGTGGAGTGCAGTTGATTGCTGGTGGTGCATTGGATCAGGCAGCGTGCTGGAGCGCAGTTGATGGCTGGTGCGCACTGCTGTTGATGCGTTGGGTGTAAACCAATTGCGGATGCGTGGAAGACCAACAGACCAGAGACCTGCGTGGAGGTTGTTTACCAAACCTGCGTGGAGCCTGCAATTATTGCGTATTGGGTGCTGATCGGCGTTAGAGGTATACACTTTGCGGTTCTTGTGTTTGTTAGCAAAGCGCCAAGTCCCTTTCTGGTGCGTGTTGATTGCCAGAACACGCAGGAACACTGATGAGCGGCGCAGACTATGGTAAAACTAATCGATTTAGTGAAACGCTGCCATATGAATTAAGTCAAACGCAACGATTTAAGTTTTTGATTAAAAAAGTCGATTTGGAGTTTTATATGAAATCGATTTGGAGTTTTTAAAAATGTCACATATGGTATGTGTTTTTTAAATAAATCGATTTTATTAGAAAGGCCTTTTTTTATAAGGTGAAGGGTAGCATTTTTTTTTTTGGGGCAAGGGCAATTTTTTAATCAAATTTTTTTTTTTGATTAAAATATATTAAAAAGGGCATTCTTTATTTAAAAGTTGGATTTGGAGATTGTTTGTTTTTAACAAGATGGCAAAAACTCAAAGTGCCCGTTTTGAAATTGAGAAGTTTAATGGCAAGAATAATTTCGAGATCTGGAAGGTTAAGATGCACGATCTGCTGATTCAACAAGGCGTGGCGAAAGCGTTGTTGGGGAAAAACAAAAGGCCTTCTTCCTTGACGGAGGATGAATGGGATGAGTTGGATGACAGAGCTCTGAGCGCAATTCGGTTATGTCTGGCGGATGACGTTCTGTTCAACATTGTGTCAGAGAAGACCGCCGCAGGCTTGTGGATGAAGCTTGAAAAGCTCTACATGACGAAATCTTTAACAAATCGGATTCTCCTGAAGTGACAGCTTTATGGTTTGCGGATGAAGGAAGGTACCTCGATTACTGACCATCTGAATGTTTTCAATACTCTATTGGTGCAATTACAAAGTCTAGATGTAAAATTTGATTCAGAGGATAAGGCAATAACTCTATTGTGTTCATTGCCCGAATCGTGGGATCACTTTGTTACTTCCATAAGCTTTAGTACTGCAGACATCCTTGAGTTTGACGATGTGGTTGGAGCTTTGTTGTCTGAGGAGACGAGGAAGAGGTCGAATGCAGACACCTCTACATCAGAGGTAATGATGGCCAGAGGTCGGTCAAGAGAGAGACACTCCGGGGGTAAGCATAGCAACTCTCGTTCAAAGTCGAAAGTGAAGAAGAGCAAAGTAAAGTGCTGGTTTTGTGGCAAATCGGGGCATTTGAAGAAGGATTGCTGGAAGCGACAACAATCTTCTAAAGAAGCTTCATCGACAGAGAAGAAGGAAGCAAACACGACAGATACAGGTTCGGCATCTGGTTTAGGTATGAGCGACGAAGTGTTATCAATTAATTTGTCAAATCATGATCAACATTGGTTGTCAGATTCCGGTGCATCAAACCACATGTGTATTCATAGAGAATGGTTTAAGACGTATAGATCAGTTAATGATGGAGTCGTGTACATGGGTAATGATGTCACATCTAATATTGTGGGAATAGGGAGTATACAGCTGCAAATGTTTGATGGGACAACTAAAATGTTAACTGATGTAAGACATGTACCAGATTTAGGGAAAAATCTAATTTCACTGGGAGCACTTGACACAAATGGATATAAAACTGTAATTCAAGGTGGAGTAATGAAAATTTACAAAGGCATTTTACTAGTTATGAAAGCTAAGAAAGTAGGAAATCTATTTCAGTTAGAAGGAGGTACAGGGTCAGATTTTGTATCTACTGTGTCTGAACATGACAGTAGTTCCATTCACTTATGGCATCAAAGATTGGGGCATATGAGTGAAAGAGGGTTGAAAATTTTGGCTGATCGCAAGTTACTTCCAAATCTAAAGTCTGGAAAGTTAGATTTCTGTAAGCATTGTCTGTTTGGAAAACAAAGTAAACAAAAGTTTAAAACAGGCAAACATACTAGTAAAGGCATACTTGATTATATCCATTCAGATGTTTGGGGTCCAGCACCTACAACCTCGTATGGTGGCTAGTCATATTTTGTATCGTTTATTGATGACTTTTCTAGGAAAGTGTGGGTCTACATGTTGAAAAGGAAGTCTGATGTTTTTACAGTTTTCAAGCAGTTTAGAGCATTGGTAGAAAACATCACTGGTAGAACTATAAAATGTTTAAGAACTGACAATGGTGGTGAGTTTACTTCCAAGGAGTTTGAAAACTATTGCAAGGATGCAGGGATCGAGAGACATAAGACTACTGTTTATACTCCTCAGCAAAATGGAGTTGCTGAACGTATGAACAGGACTCTTTTGGAGAGAGCAAGGAGTATGCTGAGTAACGCTGGTTTACAGAAGGAGTTGTGGACAGAAGCGGTGGCTACAACTTGTTATGTGATAAATCGGTCGCCATCGACAGCGATAGGTTGCAAGATTCCTCAAGAGGTATGGAAAGGTCACCCTTGTGATTATTCTAAACTCAGAGTGTTTGGTTGTGATGCATATGCTCTAGTGCCTAAACATCAGCGAACTAAATTAGATCCAAAGTCTAAAAGGTATATCTTTGTTGGGTATGGTGTTGGAACAAAAGGATATAGATTGTGGGATCCTACTACCCGCAAAATCATCATCAACAGAGATGTAAAGTTTAATGAATCCTCTCTTGTACAGTTAGATGTAGATAGTAGATTGAAACAGGATGATGTATCTGACTTTCAGCACATTCAGTTTGATAGAATTTCTAATGATAGTCATGATGACCATAGTTCAGATACTAGTCATGAACAGGTTTCAGAATCAGAACATGAACAGGGTTCAGGTTTAGATCATGAACATGTCTCAGATACTGATCGGCAAGAAGTTCCTACAGATGGTAGTCAGCCAATCGAGGAAGCGCTAGTAACATCCTTAAGGAGGTCGACAAGAATCAAACGGCCATCGAGAAGGTATGATGATTATGTTACTTCAGTTGCTTTGACAGCTAACAATGATGAACCTCTGTGCTATCAGGAAGCTATAGAAGGTTCGAAAAGTGACAAATGGAAAGCAGCCATGAAGGAAGAAATGATGGCCTTAAGTAAGAACGGCACATGGGATCTGGTTGAGCTTCCGAAAGACAGGAAAATTGTGGGGTGTAAATGGGTTTTCAAGCTGAAACGGGGTGTGAATGATACGGAGGACAGGTACAAAGCGCGACTAGTTGCAAAAGGGTTTTCTCAGAAAGCCGGTATTGACTTTCATGAGATTTTTTCACCAGTGGTTAAAATTGTTTCAATTAGAATTGTGTTAGCATTAGTGGCTTTGCTTGATTTAGAGTTGCAGCAATTAGATGTTAAGACTGCATTTCTACATGGAGACTTAGATGAGGAAATTTATATGGAACAACCAGAAGGGTTTGTTCAACATCGCAATGAGAAATTTGTCTGCAGGCTCAAGAAGTCATTATATGGCCTGAAGCAGTCGCCTCGGCAGTGGTATAAGAAGTTTGATTCTTTCATGTTGAGTCAGAAATATGTTAGAAGTGAATATGATCATTGTGTGTATTTTAAGCAATTGAAAAATGGCATATTCATTATCTTAGTATTGTATGTTGACGATATGCTTTTAGCAAGCAAAAGCATAGAAGAAATCAACAGGTTGAAGGCTCAGATGGCAAGGACATTTGATATGAAAGATCTAGGAGTAGCAAGACAAATTTTGGGCATGGAGATTTTTAGAGACAGGAGCAATGGTAAGCTATGGCTATCACAACAGAAGTATATTGAGAAAATACTTTTGAGATTTGGTATGAATAATGTGAAGCCTGTGTCAGTCCCTTTAGCTTCCCATTTTAAGCTTTCTTCCAGTTTATGTCCTAATACAAATGAAGAAAAGGATTATATGTCTCGAATTCCATATGCTAATGTAGTAGGATGTTTGATGTATGCGATGGTTTGTACTCGACCAGATATTTCACATGCAGTTGGGGTTGTCAGCAGGTATATGGTAAATCTGGGTAAAGAACACTGGTCAGCAGTGAAATGGGTGCTTCGGTATTTGAGAGGCACAAGTAGTTATTGTATCACTTACAATAAGAGTAGTGAATTTGTTTGTGGATATGTTGATTCCGATTTTGCAGGTGATTTGGATAAGAGAAGGTCAACTTCAGGGTACGTCTTTACTCTTGCAGGTGGAGCTATCAGCTGGATGTCAAAGCTACAGAACATTGTTGCTTTATCCACTACTGAAGCAGAATACATTGCTGCTTCTCATGCTTGCAAAGAAGTGATTTGGTTGAAAGGTTTGTTTGGTGAATTTGGTAGGTTGCAGGACAACATCAAGTTATTTTGTGACAGTCAAAGTGCAATACATTTGGCTAAGAATCCGGCCTATCATAGTAAATCAAAGCATATACCGATCAAGTACCATTTTGTAAGACAAGTTATCACTGAAAGGGGAGTCTCTCTTGAAAAGGTGCATACAAAGGAGAATTGTGCAGACATGTTCACGAAACCAGTTTTGTTAGAGAAGCTACGCTGGTGTTTGGCTTCTCTTGGCTTGCAGAAGAGATAAAATAATAATAACAAGGCATCAGGCTAATTGTTGTCAAGGTGGAGATTGTTGAGATTTTCTGTTTTCAATAAAATAGGCAAAATCTCAGTAGATGACAACAATAGGAATTAGTTCCTAGATTAGCTCCAGTTTGTTGGGAGGGAGTTAATGCATCCTAAATTTGATGTGAGAGGATTTATGAGGCAGTTAGATTCTCTTTGCTATATAACAGGTATCCATACAGATTGTTTGGTGTGTGTGAGAGTTTGTAATCTCCTGTTTGATAATAAAGATTGCCGATGCCTATGTTGTGTGGACGTAGCCCAGATTGGTTGGGTGAACCACGTTAAACCTCTGTGTCTTATGTGCTTGATTTATTTGCTGAGTATTTAGTTGAATCTGCTGTGCTTCTGATCTCCAACATATAAGTGTAATATGCAGGGTGGGTGTGCTTAGTACCTATGCTTTAAAAAAATTCATAAATCTAATATTAAAATACATTTGAATACAACTAAGGGAATAAAGAAAGTAATTAGTGGACTAGATAACCTTGGAGCTTACAAAAGTTAAGAGTTTATTGAAATATGCTTGTGCACACTTTATTCTATCTTTAGCTTATAGGACCAAATAAGGTGGAGAAATTACAATGTCTAGTATCTTTATACAAAATAATGTATATATATGATATAGATAAAATAAATAATTTTTTTGAAAAGATAATTATTGTAACAAACTATTTATGTAACTTTAAATTTACTCAACTTAATTCAACCACAAATATATAATCTATGGTAAAATTTCTACGCCTAAAAAATCAAATTAATATGAAGTATGTAATAAAATATCTAATATAAAAATTTACAATATCTAGTATATTAAAATAAAAAAAATTAGTTACAACCATGCTTAATTGTGAGTGCAAAATATTTATAAAAATTATTTTTGTAATTTTATATTTTTAAGTTATGATTAAAATTGCAAAGACAAAAGGGAAAATGAAGGATAGACTAATTTTTTTTTTATTTATGTTGCATTTCGATTTAAATTTGAATTGTGAAAATATATAATATAGGTAAGGTTTATAGAACAAAATGATTGAACCAAGTCCACTAAATAATGAAAATCCAAAAGGAAAAGATATGAAGAAAATAATCAAGGGAAAAATCAATGTAATATGCACCCTTGCTTCTTTTGTCTTTTAAATGGGTGAGTTTCTATGGTTAGTAAAAAACATAATGACAACTTTTTTTTTTGCTAAAAAATATTAATTATGGAAAAAACCATAGATTTGAAAAAAATGGATAATTAATTTATGAGGACACTTGGAGGTTGTTTCTATTTTTATTTTTAATTCTGAAAATTTGATTTTAAACTACATAAAATTAGCCATACATCAAATAAAAAATTAGATTCAAATTTTAAAAATTCAAAAAATAATTTTCATTTTCTAAAAAAATAAGTTTAATATAATTTCTTTAATAAACTTTGGAAATAGTTTCTAAAAAATTGCAAATTAATTAAAAGGCAAATCATTTCGACCCAAAAGAAAAACAATATAATAATATAAAACTTTAATAATACATAATTTTGTAAATTTTATTTATTAATTATTTTATCAAATTTAATTTATATAATAAAATTTTCAAATTTAATTTTAATATTTTAATAATTATTATTATTATTATTATTTTTTCTGGAATCTAAGTTTATGTGATCCATCATATAAATTAGCAAATTCTTTTGGTAATAATTACATGAAATGGTGTGGTTCATCATCAGGACTATGTGAGATATCAGATCCAGTCATTAAGTATAAATAGATTGACTTTGAAAAAATAATTATTCATTATTTATTTATTTATTATTATTATTATTATTATTATATTTATTCATAAAATTATTAACATATTTATGTAACTAATTAATCAATTAAACTAATGTAATGGTAAGTTATTTAAGCAATAGTGGTTATATATATGCATATCTTTCTTACTAAATTAATTGATTTAATTATTTAATAATAAATTATTATTATATAAATAACCTTTATTCGTATATTTAACTAATTATAAGAGTCAAGGTTCAAGTAAAAATAACATTATAACTAATGACATATCGTGAGTAAGTAATAAAAAAATAAAAATAAAAAATAAATAAAAATAAATAAATGAATAATAAGCATAATAATAATATTTAAAAAAAATAGAAATAAAAATAAGAATAAGACTAAAAGAAAAATAAAAATAAACAAACAATAAATAATCATATTAAGCATAATAATAATAATATTAATTTAAATTTATAAAATAAATAAATAACAATAATAGAAATAGAAATAAAATCAATATAACAATAATTAAATAAATGGAAATAAAAATAAAAATGAAACTAAATGAAATCAATAAAAATAAATAAAAAAATAACTGAATAAATAAAAATATAAAAAAGAATTATTTTTTTTATCAATATTTACAACTTATTTTTATTAGATCTTTGATATTGTAATAATAATATAATAGCTTTAATTTATATAACAAAATTTTCAATTTTAATATTAATATTTTAATCACTATTATTTTATCAATATTTACAATATTTACAACTTATTTTTATTAGATCTTTGATATTGTAATAATAATGTAATTTTAAAATTATTTTATGATAAAATATTTAATTAATATCGTCCAAGGGTGATTTATAGTACCAGGCTACTCCATAGATATACTTACTTAAGAGTTCATAATGCTTAAAGCCAATACAACAATATTCATAGCCATGAAGTCATTACAATAATATTTATCAAGGCATTATAACTCTTTATGGTAGTAGCTGGGATTTGAACCTGGGTGGCGAAGATAACAATCATTCCACCCATGCACACAAGACCCTGATTGATAATTTTAAAAAGGATGGCATGGGGGTGGACTTTGATCCACTTATGTGTGTAGGGGTTATGAAACCATCTAATATGGTCAATCTAGTTGCAAGCACACATGTTCAACCACTACCTTAAGGTGCCTCCATGGTTCTAAGGAAGCCCTGATGGGAATTGAACCTTGCCCAATGGTGAAAAAGTCATCAATTTTTATCATTGGTTCCAACCCCTTTGGACAATGTTTTTGGACATTGGGAACCACATGAGGAAAGAAATCAACCTCCCCATTAGTTCGGAGGCAAGAGAGAGGTTGTTGGTCCCTAGCTGTTATGACTTTGCAGTATGGATGCACACACCATCGTCTTGCATATTAGAGAGAATGCAACACAACTTAGAGAGAGATCTCACTTTGCATGTGACACATGGTTGCATCAATATTTGCAGCGTTTAGACTATTTTGGTGGAAGAGATTAGATGTGGAATCACCTTGGAGATGGCTTGGGAAATTATTTCATGTGTGCCCCACTATCCTCTAGTATATACATGCCATTTCATCACTTGGCACATTCATCCTTTTGGGAGAGAGTCACACAAATGGTCGTAAGGTGGATCGAGACTCTTTAGGGTTAGCTCTAATATGCATGAGGAGACATGTGGTGACCTCACCTTGAAGCGCGACCACATAGGTTGCATGCATGGGTTGGCTAAGGTGGAAAGGCAGAGAGACATGACCCTTCACCACCCTACAACCCATAATACCACTATAAATACACTCAAATTGATGGAATTTGAGGAGAAGCTTCAAGGGAAGTTTGTGCTTATTCCTAACTTCATAGTGTAGGGAAAAACCAAAGTTGCAACCTCCATATCCATGTAGGAGGACCTACCTACCTGTGAGGTAGAGTGGAGGAAGAATCAAGTATAATGGAGGGTTTATGAGTGGAGTTCCAGTGTACCGACAAAGGGGGATATGTGCATGGGTTGATTGCATGGAAAAGAAAAATAAAACCATAGGTTCAAGAAAAAGTTTAAAAGCAAGGGCCGAGTGACTCTAAAACCTGTTATGGTGATAGGGAACCTAACCACTCATTTTAGGGTGATTTCTTATCCAATTTTATATTTGATTGTGGGAAATTTTTTGAGAAGATCCACTAAACCTATTTACAATAGGATTATAGGTTTTTTGATGTTTTAGAGGGTTGGGTTGAGAACACTTTCCCTACCGTAAGGGTGCTCACCTAGGGTATGTAGGATTTTTTGGGTATTTTTCCATTGTATTGGGAGGTTACGCTTGGGAAACCTAGACCTAGGATACTTTGAGGATTTTTCCATTATTGTAGCAATATCATATTTATATTGATATATTTGGGTGGACTGGGAGGGTCTCACTCCACACACATTATTGGTGTATATTTTACATGGCTGTTTATATGTAACATTGTGACATTGTATTGCAACATTTTTATCGTAGCACACTTGTACATGTGGATGATACAAGATGTTGATAGATGAATTTTTGGAATTATACTTGTGTTAAGTTTGAATGTTAATTCCACAAACGTAATATATCTAACACATGATAGAAGTATACGGGGTAGAGGTGTAATATGTAAGTGAAGTACTTGTAAGTTGCTCACTGCCATTACGAGGAACCTTACTGATGCTGCATGTTCAGATGAATCAACATGCCTTGACTCGATGGGTGCTATGGGGGCATAACAGTTGGTATCAGAGTTGAAGAATCATATAAATGAGAATTGTTTTATGATCTTCACCACACTATCCTTGATTTGACCATTAATATCATAGCTAAAAGAAGGGAGAGCGTGTGTATTAGTGGTGTAACTCTTCACCAACTGAGAGCTGGTATAAAAGATAAAATAAGGAAGAGTGTGTGCAGTAGTGGTGCAACTCTTCACCAACCAAGAGTTGCTATCAAATTTAAAATAAGAAAGAGTGTGTGCAACAATGGTGCAATTCTTCACCATTCGAGAGTTGGTATCAAAACTAAAAGAAGGAAGAACATGTGCAATATTGGTGCAATTATTCACCAACCAAGAGTTGGTATCATAGAATATTGATCATGGATTTATCTTCATCTTATTTGATTATATATTATAACATGATTCATACAACTATGACAATTTAGACTTGGAGGTGTGGACTTGACTAGTTTGGTGACGAGACAAGTTGGGAGTTCTGGTGGCTTGGCGGAGAGTTCAGTATGTAGTAGTATGTTGTGAAAATATTTTCTAGCATTTGAAAGAGGATACCAAAAGGTTTCTTGTAGTAGACTAGAGCATGGAGACCTCATATAATTTGACAGAGGAGACAACCAAGATGATGGTTGTGATGGTTTATGCACAGATGTGTTCTTGTTCACATATGAGCTAGATAGCATGGAGATATGCAAAAGTTGTCTAAGGCACAATCAGCCTGAGGTCAATGCCTTGGACAAGGGTGGTGGATGAGGTATTCTTGTAGAGGGTGTGTTGTGGTTAGCCATGTGATGGAGTGACCTAGTTTATGTCATGACTCAAGGATTGAGATTGTTTAGGTGAGATCACTCAATGTAGAAAGGAAAAACATCATATAAGATTGTATAACATCATTGTTTGGTTGAACTTATTCCTTGGTGGCCTATGAGGGGTTGGAGACTTTCATGGATATATGATCTAGCCAATGAGACAACATGATGATCGAGATGGTATTTCCTTGGGCTCGAGGATCCTAAGATTACAGGTTGATGGACTCGTAGTTGTGACCAATGGACCTTTTCTGTGGATATATGTGGTGATATTGGAGTATTTTTTATTTTTTTATGAGCTTGAATCAACGACTTCACCAGAATAAGTGTAGATTTATTCAAACATATTATGGAATGTGTCTCTTTGAAGCATACTTGACAAACTATGTTATGAAACTAGATCCAAAAATAGAAGAAAAGAAATATCAATGCCTTAGAAATAAGCCATTTCGAGGGGGAAACCTCCAATACATTACATGAATGAACAATTCTTGGATGATTCAAATTACAAAACCTTCTTTCTATATATAGGAGTCCATGGGGCCAGAATGTAATCCTAGTGGGGCCACAATGTAATCCTAGCCGACCTAAAAATAATAATTTAAGGGCACAATAATAACAATATGGGGGTTACAAGGGTACAATAATAACAATAAGGGGGTTACACTAACAACAATGAGGGACTATACTAGTAATATAGGGACCTAACATGCCCCTCTCCTTCAAAAAAAGTGTTGTCCTCAACGCTTGAGTAGCTCTGGGTGCTTTTGTATAAAATTCTCATCTTCCCATGTAGAATCTTCAGTGGGTAAGTTCTTCCACTTGATGAGATACTCTGAAATTGATCGATTCCGTAGTTGTCGAGTTCTTGTTTCCGTGACCGCTTCTGGTTCCAATATGATTTTTCCTTCCTCATCAAGTTCTAGCAATATTGTTTGAACTTGAATATTTTCACCTATAACCTTCTTTAAGCACAAAACATGGAAAACTGGATGTACTCACGAAGAAGCAGGAAGCTCCAATTTGTATGCCATAGTACCAATCTTTTGCAACACCTTGTAAGGACCATAGTACTTTGGCGATAATTTATTATCCTTCTTAGGTAGCTTGAGGGACATTTGTTTATATGGTTGTAGCCGTAAAAATACCCAATCTCCTACAACAAAACTTCTCTCGCTGCGATGTTGATCTGCCTGTTGTTTCATTCGATTTTGTGCCAAATTCAGGTTATCCTTTAAGAGTTGGAGAACTTCTTGCTGATGCTCGATGTGATATTCCACTGCTTTAACCTTCGAATTTTCCCTTAAAGATGATGTGATGGATGGTGGATGATATCCATAAAGTGCCATAAATGGGGTCATTTTTGCTGCAGTATGGAAGGAAGTGTTATACCACCATTCAGCGAGAGGTAACCACTTGACCCATTGTGTTTGTTTATCAGATACAAAACAACGAAGATATCCTTCCAAACATTTATTTACTATCTCGGTTTGACCATCGGATTGAGGATGATAAGATGAGCTATGAGCTAATTGAGTACCCAAACAAGAAAATAACTCCGTCCAAAAATTTCCAGTAAAAATGGGATCTCTGTCGCTCACAATAACCCTTGGATTTCCATGTAGCTTTTGAATTGTGTCCATAAATGTAGTAGCAACTGTACTTGCTTTAAATGGATGAGATAATGCACAAAAGTGTGCATACTTGGTAAGTCTATCAACTACCACCATGATGACACTCTTTCTTCGGACTTAGGTAAACCTGTGATAAAATCCATTGAAATCTCCTCCCAACGTTGACTTGGAATGGATAAAGGTTGTAGAAGTCCCGGGGTCTTAATTGTCTCCACTTTATTCTGCTGGCAAACCAAACATTCCGCCACAAACTTTTGAATATCAGATTTAAGGCCATCCCAAAAAAATTCTTTCTTCACGCTGTGGTAAGTTTTTAAAAATCCTGAGTGTCCTCCTAAAGGAGAAGTGTGCAATTCCAGAAGAATCTTTTGTTTTAGTTGGGAATTCTTACAAAGATATAAGCGATCTTTGTACCATAAGGGATCATTTTTCCAACTAAATGTATCAGATGTACTAGGATCTTGCTGCAACTTTTGAATGAGTGTCCATACATCTTTGTCCTTCTTCCATTCATCTCTTGCTTCGGTTATCCAATCTGGTTGGATAATAGAAATGACACAAAGTAATGATTCCACCTCTTCATTCTTTCTTGAGATTGCATCTGCAACAACATTAAGCTTTCCTTTTTTGTAGATTATTTCAAAGTCATAACCCAACATCTTTGTGACCCATTTTTGCTGCTCTTCTGAAGATAGTCTTTGTTCCAAAAAGTGTTTAAGACTATCATGATCAGTTTTTACCTTGAAGTGTCCTCCCATTAGGTAAGTTCTCCATTTCTTTAGTTCATGCAATATTGCTAACATTTCCTTCTCATAAATAGGTTTCTGTAAATACTTTCCTTTGATTGGACGACTTTCAAAAGCAATGGGTCTTCCTTCCTGCATTAAAACAACACCAATTCCATTTCCTGAGGCATCACATTCCACAATAAAGGTTTTTATGAAGTCTGGCGTAGCTAAGACCGGTGCTAGGCACATTGCCTCTTTAAGATGTTCAAAGGCCTTAGTTGCTTCAGGAGTCCATGAAAATGCATCTTTCTTCAATAATGTTGTTAGAGGTGCTGCCATTCTTCCATAATTCTTAACAAACTTGCGATAATACCCTGTTAACCCGAGAAATCCTCGCAAATACTTTATGGTTGTGGGGACTTTCCATTCCTTAATGGCTTTAATTTTGTTAGGGTCTACTTTAACACCCTCGTGAGATACAATATGACCCAGATATTCCACCTCTTGTACTCCAAAGAAACATTTGGGTTTTTTTGCATATAATTGTTTCTCCTGCAATAGTTTGAGCACCCTGTCAACATGTTCAACATGATCCTTCCAAGACCTGCTGTAGATTAGTATATCATCAAAAAATACTAGAACAAATTTTCTAAGGAAGGGTTTGAAAATGGAATTCATCAACCCTTGAAATGTAGAAGGTGCGTTGGTAAGGCCAAAAGGCATGACCAAAAATTCATAATGACCCTCATGAGTTCGAAATGCTGTTTTTGGAATATCTTCAGTCTTCATTCTAATTTGATGATATCCTGAACGAAGATCTAGCTTGGTAAAATAAATTGCTCCATGTAATTCATCCAATAATTCATCAATCACAGGAATGGGAAATTTATCTTTAATGGTGAGCTTATTAAGCTCCCTATAATCCGGACACATTCGCCATGATCCATCCTTCTTTTGTACCAATACTACAGGAGCAGAGAAAGAACTTTGACTAGGTTGAATTATACCCGCCTCTAACATTTCTGCAATCATGCGTTCAATTTCGCTCTTTTGGAAGTAAGGATATCTATAAGGCCGGATGTTTGGAGGAACACTTCCCGGAATCAAATGAATAGCATGATCATGATCACGAATAGGTGGGAGTCCTTTGGGAGTTTCAAACACCTTGGAATGATTGTCCAAGACTTGTTGGAGATCTGCAGAAATAGATGATTTTGATGTTGGAACTTCTAGTGAGCATAATTATGCAATTACGCCTCATTGTTTTTTCTTTAGAAGCTTTGTCATGACATTAGAGCTTATTATCTTTCCTGGCTTCCCCGCAATACCCCATAATTCGACTTCCTTTCCTTCTGAAAAAAAATTCAAGAAAAGTTCTTGAAAATTAAAAGCTACCGTCCCCAAAGATTGTAACCATTGTACTCCTAGTACAACATCAGCACCTCCCATAGGAATGGAAAGCATTGGAGTATTCAATACATATTCCCCCATGGTTAGCTTGATATTATGGCATTTTCCAGAGCAATTTATAGTTCCTCCATTTGCAACCATCACTTGACATTCGGGTGCTGGGTATAGGAAACAATTTAATTCCTTGGCTACCTTACAATGAATAAAATTATGGGTGCTACCTGAATCAATCAACACTATTACCCTTTTCTTCTTGATCTGTCCTACTATCTTGAGAGTTTGAGGAGTGGTAATTACGGCCAGTGCATTACATGATATGGTCGGATTCATTTCTTCCTCTTCTATGGCTGGTTCCTGGTGTATATCCTCTTCTTTTTCATTTTCTTCTTCTTCTTCACAATCTATGTAAAATAATTTCTTTTCATCACACTTATGACCTTTAGTGTATTTGCTATCACAACTGTAGCAAAGCCCTTTTTCTCTTTTTTCTTCCAATTGTTGTGGTGTCAACCTTGTAGGTTGTAGAAATCTAGGCGTAGCAACACTTCCTTCTTTATAGAATTGAGTGGTAGGCTTCCTTGTCGCCATAATTTTACATTCAACTTTTCTTGCCAACCTGAATGCCTTCTCCAATGAATCAGGTTCAAAAACGCGAACTTCATGTTGGATGTTATCCTTTAAAGTGCCTATGAAGAGATCAATCCTGTGTTCCTCTGGAATATCAGTTACCCTTATATTCAATTTTTGGAAGTCCTCAATGTGCTCCCCCACTAAACCTTTTTGTTTGAGATTTATCAATTGGCTAAAGAAGGTGTTTCTCTTTGTATCCTCATAATGTGCTATCATTTCCTCCGTAAAAATTGACCAAGTGAAAATTTTTTTACGGGAGCAAAGCCATCGATACCATACAAATTTATTTTTTTCTAAATGTAAAGTTGCAATGCGTACCTTTTGTGTGTTTTTCACATTATGGAGATCAAAATATTGCTCCATCTGTAGTATCCATGTTACAGGATCCTTTCCATAAAACTTCCTCATATCCATTTTTGGAATATGGTGGTTTTTCCCGCCAACATTAGAGTTTATGAAATCACGATTAACATTTATTTTGTTCTCATCATGAGTTTCCTCTACTATATTTTCACCATTAGGAAACATTTCTTGTATCAACTTTGTCAGACCTTCCATGTTTGCTTTTAGATCATTCTTCATGTTTTCCATTTTTCATCGATCTTAGCTTCCATGTCATCCATCTTAGATTCCATGCTAGCTTCCATGCCATCTTTCTTAGATTCCACACCTTTCTTCAAATCATCCATCTTAGTTTCCACGCCTTTCTTCAAATCATCCATCTTAGTTTCCACGCCTTTCTTCAAAACTTCCACGTCATTTTTTTTTCTCTTTGCGAGAGTGAAATTTGTTGCACTTGCTCTTGTAATTTTGATATGTCATGTTTCCATTCTTCGTCTTCATGAGTCATAATAAAGCCTTCTAAAGGCTTAATGGTTGTTTAATTATTTTTAGGGGCAATTTTAGAATCCAATACTGATATCTAATCTACAATATGCCCTTAGAATCAATTAAAATTGATTCTTCAAACAATACTTATGTAATTTTGGAAAAGAAATACACACTTTCACTTGCTTTTGAGGAGCTATATATTGAAATTGAATTATCTCAACAATTATGGATCCTGAATATCTAAAATTCAGCCTTGTAGTAGCCCTATGAAGCTTCTTTTAAATGTCATAGGTCTGACCTGATTTGGATTCTTCAAGGCAAAGTTATGTCCAATCTGCCACAATGACCCAATTATGCACTGGTTCAGTAGATAAAACTTGTATGACTTGCCACGTGTCACTGTTTCCTCCTTTGGCTCTGAAATTGATAGACAGGAAACTACAGTCTGTGTGCTTGTGGCCACTTTTTACATAATTCCAATCCGATGCTTAGAGAGAGAGTTATGAAGATTTTCCCACGATAACCTCTTTGAGATGAAATTCAAGAGCCTGAAACAAACCTAACTTCCAAGCTCTGAAATGTTTCAAGGATTTTCCTCAGGATTTTGTCTTCGTTCTCTAAAAATTTTAGCTTCTGAATCTTCGTATAAAAAAGGTTATAGCGAAAATTCCGCGATGACCTGTTTAGGTTAAATTCAGGAGCCTGCAAACAACCCTAGTTTCCATAAATCATATCTCCAAAAATTTTGTGAACCAAGCTCTGAAATTTTGTGAAGATGTTCCTCAAGATACCGGCTTCACACTCTAAAAATTTAAGCTTCTTAACCTTCGTATAAAAAATTTATAGCGAAAATTCCACGATGATCGGTTTGGAGCAGCGAAAACCCTAGGATCCAAAGCTCTCATACCAAATGTTGTGAAAACAGCTCCAAAAATAGAAGAAAAGAGATATCAACACCTTATAAATAAGCCACTTCGAAGGGGCAACCTCCAATACATTACATGAATGAAATTTTTTTGGATGATTCAAATTACAAAACCTCCTTTCTATATATAGGAGTCCATGGGGCCACAATGTAATCCTAGCTGACCTAACAATAATAATTTAAGGGCACAATAATATCAATATGGGGGTTACATACGTACAATAATAAAAATAAGGGGGTTACTGTACTAACAACAATAAGGGACTATACTAGTAATATAGGGACCTAACAGACTAAGATCGAGTTTGAGAAACTTTATTCACATGATCCAATGGCAGAGTTGGGTGAATTTGGTTGCAGTTATAATGTTACCTTCGTGTGACACTTGGTTCATGGGTTTAGTCTGGGATACTTAGCCACTGTAGAATGATTTGAAAAATTTCATGATTTATGAGCTTGATTGTTCCATGACCCAAAGAGCCTTCTTGAGGAGGAGGACTTATACATTTATGGATACCACGGGGGATTCACTCAATGAAACTATGGCATATCATGTGTGTCCGTGGAATACTAAACAATACCCTTAATTTAAATACACATTGGAGAATACCTCTATTGAATCATATTATTTCACCCCATACTAATACAAACCCAATACTCCTTCCCAATTTAAAAAACCCCTACTTTCATTAGATATTGTAGGAATCTAATTTTTCATTAACATTTTTTATACCCCTTCAAATTTTTCATTAACTTTGAGCTCAATTTTTATACCTGCCAATATAATAGCCCTTTACCCCCTATTACACACTAAATTTATTATGTCATTTTTTACTCAATATATATCCCCCAATATGAACACACGTGGTATGGTATTTCTCCCCAAGTGAAGCCCCCATGTTGGAAACAAATTAGTATTGAATTGAGATGATGTGATGAGTGGGACTTACCTTCTTCACAGAGATGTGAGCAACATGCTTTCATATCTGAGGAGAGATGAGGAATGGAGAGACTTGGCTGATGATAGGAGAAATGGATTGAGATGGCTTGATGGAGCACCCTGAAAAGAAGTTGCATACATTGGGACATCACGAGAGTATTGCATGATTAACTTGGTGATTATGAGTTTCCATATCTCTTCATGGACTTGGATGTGGAGTAGATAGTGGAGTTTCTAGATGGAAATAATTTGGAGGTCTTTGTAATGAGAGGGAAATGGGATGCCTTTGTTCAAGATGGCTGGAGCAATGTTATGGATGCACAAAAATTGGACTTTATGGGGGATTTATTGATGCAATAGGACCATTATGATAGCATTTTTGGTTGAGTATGTGACATATTTCTTGGTATAAATGAATAATGATGACATGGGGATCTAAATTCTCATGAGTTAGACACTAAAGTTGGAATGATCACCCAATTAGTTAGAGTCATGGGGGTATACAATGCATAGGTACATGTCAGATTTGTGTTGGAGTAGGGTAGTAGAATTTAGAGGTGGCTTAAATTATCAAATTGGATGAGAAATGGGATGAAAGGTACCACAATTTCCAACAAATTTACCTCCCACTAAGTTCAGAAGTTCATCCTTAGGGTGGCACTCAAATTCCACTAAAAGAGAGGTTGTAATTCCCACTTGGGAATTCCTTGTTCTAAACAACACGGGTTGTCTTGGCTACAACTCAAGAGAAATAGAGTTGATTTGTAAAAATGACCAAAAGATCCCAAATGGAGGCCCCCAAGCTCTATTTATAATTGTTGGCCCTCTCTCCCTTGGTGGTCCCCATGTTCAACTAATTCACACCCCTTCCTTTCTCTCTCTCTTATCACTAGTGAAAATTGCCACTTCAGTCTAATTCTCTCCTTGTGGTCCCCACTCTCCACTAAAGTTGCGATTTCCCTTTTTCCTCCTAAGTCCCAATGCCAGAATTTCTTCCTCTTCCAAAAATCGTCTCTCATGCAGAAAATCAAAATTGGGGATATTACAGTCCTCCCTGTCAAAAATTTCTTGTCCTTAAGCAATGCCTGAACAAGTCCCCCCTCTGAATTTTTATCACCACTATCACTATCAATAATACTAGGGTCCCAAAGGTGCCATTGATTCATCCCTGATCTCTGGACTATCTGGTCATGAAGGATTCCCTAGATACTCGGATCCCAGGCCACCCTGATCAATGTGAAGCACACCTTGATCTACTCACTATCCAACAAGGAATAGGTACCAGAAGCCCTATGCATACTATCAATAAGTAAAGAATTATGATTATGTATGAATATATCTAAATCCCCATGAAAATACCCTGCCGACTAATCCACCTCCTACACTCCAGGAGTAAACTTTTGAAGATACAATCCAATCCCTGTGGGGATGGAATATCTTTCGCATGGGCTTCCACTGATATCCTCCTACTGACCAACCTGTTGTGCTAATGAAGTCCCTGATGTCATCAATGAATCACACCATCCCAATGGAAGATCTGAATGATCTCCCCCTGTGGTAGCCATCTCATCCCTCAAGGTCATTGAGTTGTCCAATACTGTGATGCTCGGGTCCCATGCTAGCCTCAGAAGGGTGCCACCATGTTGTTATTGTGCCACTCTAGCTCTGATGGGATTCCCATTATGGGCACACTATATCCTCCTCCCCTGACCCTTGGTGGAAAAATATCGACGAAGATCAAGCTCATCATGCCTAGGTATCTCTATGGTGTCAATATCTACCCATCCATCGTTGATAATGACCAAAAACTGGAAAAACCTGCCTCACCATACAATGGAAGCCTCAACGATCCCCCATGAGTCAACCCCAAAGTGATCTAGGTCATTCTTTTCCATGACCCTGCTCATCACAAAATAGGGCGACCTTTCAGCCAAATGAATCTCTAGACCCCATAACCAAATCTATTGTGACATAGTCTAGATGAATATTGCAACCCTCCTGCTACACATCTCTACTCCCTGCATGTAACGAATATATAGACTTTTCTTATCATGAATCAACTTGGTGTACTCAAAACTGCCCTGTGCCTGCCAATACCACAACGTGAAACCTACGATACTCCCTCATGAAAGCACAACTCAATACTTCATGGAGCCTAAACATCTGCCCATAAGAGAGGTCATCCACCTATTGTATATGTTCCCATGACACCTCTAAGTGTCTTGCCTGAAATGTTTCATGTATCCCCTTAAGTGTGAACTCAAGGGTGAAACATACACTAGCACCATAACAACCCATGCACTCCCTAAACCTGTACCTTCTATCGCATGCCCTGACCCAATGCCATCGTTGAAGATTCTCTCCCCTGGTGCACTGAGTCCCCTCCACATATCTCAGTTGAGCTCCCAGCCCCCACTACTCATCCCTAGAGTTTCAAGGGACAACAACCAAATAATTTGTGCCTATAAGTGATGTAGAAGAGGGATAGGCGTGTGAGTCTCCATTGATACCATCAAGTATCACTCATCTGCATCCCTATTAATCCTGGGTGAACTACACCCAAAGCTATTCCCGGTATATTTTTTCATAAGTATCACTGGAGGAAACACTCCAAGAGCCTCTTATCCAACACCATACACCTCTGTATACCATTGAACATCCTTGTACTCCTCGACATGCCATTGTACATTGCAGCCTACCCTTGTACATTGCTGGATACCCCCTACTACTATTGTCCCATCCTGTATCACTTCATGTCATGCATGTGTCACTATATCTGACACTCCTCGTGGGTCAATGCGATGCAAGTCATTCCTCCTACTCTAAAGTGTAAACTGCCATGCTACGACACACCACCATGCATCTCCATGCTCCTCTGCAGGCCACTACTCCTCGCTGCATATCCCTGCACACCACTGGATGTTATGGCCTAAAATTGGGTTTGTACGCATCAGTATGCATCCCTTTACATAAAACTAGACCCTACTACATAACTCTGTGCAGTCCTATGTACCACTTCCAACTGTCGTATCACCATATAACATACGGTATCCTCCATGTTCCAAAGTATCCACCACTTTGTTATTAAACCATCCATGATGTAGGCTACATCTCCCCATATTCCTTGAAAGACATAAATGACCCGAATCCTCACATGTCAATGGGGATGACACTATTTTTCATATCCTCAGTAGCTCTGGTGTCCAATATAACAATGAGAGAGCACCATCTCTACATAATTCCTTGTTTGGTGGCTTGTCGATGCCATCACCTCCTACCATCTCCTGCTAGAGTAATCTAATCACCCTGTGACTCCATGTATATTCAATATGCCAAGAAAAATCATGAAATTTATCCTCTCTCGTGTCGAACCATGTTGTCACTATTGTTTTCCAGGGCTCTGATGGAGATCTAAAAATGTGTGTGTGTTTAACCATTAGATCCATCATGTAGCTAATACCTTCACCTATTGTCTCTATGATGTGATGGGAAATCCCACATGGATCCCAACGACATTATGGCCCTCGTGTCCCTCTGGTAATCCATGTCCTCTACTGAAATGTGGCTAGGGATGTATCCAACTGCCTAGTTTGATCCACTGGCTAACATCTTAGTGCCTCTCACCATCCAATCCCAAAGGAGGGGTCAAATTTCCAACCCCCTGTGGAAGGAATAAGCCCTCCAACATGATGCAGTGTCATGATCAGATCATGTCACTCAATCTTGCTAACTTGACCATCCCCCTGGGTATGTCTAGAAACATTTTCCACCCTCAATCCAATGCATAAGGGTGGGATAATAACGTTGTAGATATCATTAGTGTGCCTTTGAAGTGAACTATTATGAAACCCCAATGCATGGCCTCTATGATTCCCCTCATAAATGGCTATCCCAAATGGTGGCGGAACATCCTCCTCCATCATGGACTCAACATGAGGCTCTAACTTCTCCTCCATAGACAACCCAACATGCAAGATATGCTCACCAGTGAGCTGTAAGTGAATGTCTTCCGGAAAATTTGTCATAGATCTGGATGGCTATGTACCATTCACCTCCTTAACAATAGTGGATATGTCTCCTGACACCTCATCAAAGTGTGGCACATTGTTATCACCTGAGAACTCGATCACAACCCCGGATACATCATCAATGGATACCTCAATAATGGATGGCATCTCACCGACGTGTGTATGCTCAACTGTCTCCTTGCTAACCATGGCCCCTTCAACTACTCTAGTTTCATCTTCTACCTTAATCCTCCTAATCATCCCTGCATAATTCCACTGAATTCCCACTTATTTGAGCATGTATCTTAGTTCACATAACTACCAAAAATAGAGGTACGCTCTAATTCCATGTCCCAATGATTGATATTCCCTCCAATTTTCTGACAATAACTCAACATCAATTGCAATCATGTATTTCCATCTTGATGCATTATCCAAAATTTTGGGCAGAGTGGATTTGTTGTATAATTGAAAATGGTCCTGATTCCCAATTTTTGTATGAATCAACTGCTTCCCCACATCAATAATTGTTTTTTGCATCCTGATCGCCTCATTCAACTCTACTTCCATGTTGTTTGATTTTAAAATTTCTTTGGATCCCATGATTTTTTTTTTAATTATTCTAGTCTTGTCATAGAATGAAGGGTTTCCCATAGGTTGATCCAATATTATGGCTCAGATACCACTGAATGTTCCGAACAATAAATAACAGTGATAAACAAAGAAAAATACCATACAACATTGAAATATTTAAGCAACAATCAAACACCCACAATTTACATCAAAACTTATCGAAAATTCAACCATTTTATTATATATGGAAAAGAGTACAATGCATGAAATGTTTTCACCTGGGCTTGCCAAAGAAAGCTAAACAATCTTAAGTGAGAAAGAGGCTACCTGGATGTAGAGGAAAGGCTTCTCCTCAATGTTCTGTGCTAGCCCCTGAGATTCAAAAACTGCTAGCTGGAAGAAACCCTATGTTAAGCCTCCAAAATTGCTTAGAAAAATGCGCCAGATTAAACTTGAACTCTCCATGAAAAACCTAGAAAAAACCAGAAATGGTTTGGAAAATTTTACCGACCACCCAAGACCTAAAATTTAAGCTCATTCTCTTGACTAGTTTCCAAATAATCCTATTTTTTTGGGGCACAAAAAGTCATCCAAAAATTCTACAAAATTTGGAGCAGACTCCCTAACCCTTGACAGACAAAACCCAGAAAGGAATTGGGCTAATTATGACCTCCCTGAATTACCCAATTTTTGGTGCTACATCCTTCCTGGCATAAAATATGTCCCCCACACTTCAGTTGCTAGATTTGGCACTTGGTTCTCCCAAATATGTTGTAGAACTACCTTTGAAATTACCTCTAGAGAGGTGAGTGGATTTTCTTTCCCAAAACCCGCATAAGAATGAAGTACTCAACCCCACGAATTTTACCGAGTGTCACTACTACACAATCCCTAAAGTGGCATATTTGCCTCTCACAAAAGCCAAAAATTCCAAACCTAAAAATATCTACAAATTCTAGTCCAACCGGAGGGAAATTTATACTAAACTCTCACACCAAAATACCCCTTTTCTCTTCCCTAGTTCAGTGGTACGATTCTGATCCCTGCGTCCTCCCTAGAAATTGAACTCGTTGAGAAATGGGCTGAAAGGTAGCACAATATCTAGAAAATTTACCTCCCTTTGAGTTCATAAATTCCTCCTTAGGGTGGCACTTGAATTCCACTTAAAGAGAGGCTAGAATTCTCTCTTGGGAATTCCTTATGCTAAATAACACAGGTTGTCTTGGCTAATCAGCTTGAGAGAACTAGAGCTGATTTGTAAAAATGATCAAAAGATCCCAAATGGAGGCCACCAAGTTCTATTTATAATTTTTGGCCCTCTCTCCCTTGATGGTACCCACCTTCAACTAATTCACACCCCTTCCTTAATTCTCTCTCTCTTCTCACTAGTGTGAATCGCCACTTGGGTCGAACTTCTCTCCTTGTGGTCCCGACTCTCCACTAAAGCTGTGATTTCCCTTTTTCCTCCTAATTCTGAATGTTGGAATTGCCTCCTCTTCTAAAAATTGTCTCTCATGCGGAAAATCAAAATTGGGGATATCAAAATATGGAGGAATTTGGCTTCCGAGTGATGCCTAGGAGGAGGTGTTGGGACCAACATGATTGAGGAGGATAGAGATATACCTCTTCTATTGAGATCTTGGAGTGAGAGGAGATATCCTATTCCATCCTCTCATGCATTCATGCAGTATGATGAGGAGGTTATTCGATGGCACTCATGATACAAGATGTCAATATGAAGAAAAATATTCCTTGTTGATTCTGATGATAATCCTTGGTGATGGATGGTTTCCCGATGGGTTTGTAAAACTTTTTTTGGTGGGGGTTGATGCCAAGCCTCCGCACTATGGATGATTGTGCCATCATATTAGATCTTAGAGAGAGAACACAAGAAAAATTAGAGAGAGATCTCACTTTATGTATGATGCATGGTTGTGACATTTAGACAAGTTCGATGGGAAAGATTAGATGCAGACTCACCTTGATGATGGCTTGGGATCTTGTTTCATGTGTTCCCCACTATCCCTCGAGTTATACATTGGCCATTTCATCACTTTGCAAACTCAACCTTTTGGACGAAATTCACGCAGATGTCGTAAGGTGGACTAAAAATTCTTAGGGTGGACAAGCATGTACATGATGGAGGGCATGTGGATGAATTTTAGTGACATGGGTAATCTATAATATGCATGGGAGACATATGGTGGCCTCACCTTGAACAATGACCCCATATATTGCATGCATGAGTCGGATATGTTGGAAAGGTGAAGAGATGCGACCCTTCACCACCCTACCACCCATAAGACCACTATATATACACTCAAATGGATGGCGTTTGAGGAGAAAGTTGGATGTAAGTTCAGACTTGTTCCTACCTTCATAGTGCAGCATGAAACTAGAGCTAGAAACTTCATATATGGGTAGGAGTACCTACCTACCCATGAGGTAGATTGGAGGAAGAATCGAGTATGATGGAGGGTTTCTAAGCATAATTTTGGTGCAAGAGTAACGTAGAACATATATAGGGGGTTTTGGATGCATAATAGCGCAAATTCAGACTACGAGTTTGAGTGCAAGTCTAAAAATAGGAGTTGGTTGACTTTGCGACCCATTAAGGTGGATAGTTAGGGTGATGAGGACCCTAACAACCCGTTTTAAGATGATTTCTTATCTAATTTGACATATGATTGGAGGGAAAGGTTGGAGAAGGCATACCACACCTTTTTATAGTAGGAGTAGAGTTTTTTTTGGGGTATTTTGTCATTGCATTGGGAGGTTAGGCTTGGGAGCCTAGACCTAGGATACTTGGAGGTTTTGGCCATTATTGTACATTGCATTATTGCAGAAATATCATATTTTATGTTGATATATTTGGGTGGTAGGAAGGTCTCACCCCACACACATTATTTTTGTACATTTTACTTGGATGTTTATATGTATCATTGTGACATTCTACTGCGACATTTTTATTGTAGCACACTTGTTCATGTGGATGAAACATGATGTTTATAGTTGAATTTTTGGAATTATACTTGTGTTAATATTGAATGTTGATTATGAAAACATAATATATCTAACACGTGACAAAAGTATAAGCATTAGAGGCGTAGTCTGGGAGAAAAGCACTTGTACGTTGGTCACTTCCATTACGAGGAAACTTGGTGGTGTTGCATGCTTAGAGGACTCGATGCACCTTAACTCGAGGGGTGTTCTAGGGGCGTGACATTGGCCAACCCATAGTATGGGTGCAACCATAGGTTCAACCACTACCTCAAGGTGACTCCATGGCTCCAAAGAAGCCCTCATGGGAATTGAACATTGCCTAATGGTGGAAAAAGGCTTTCTTTTCACCATTGGATCCAATTGTAACATTCCCCTATTTACCCCGACTATTTTATACATAGAGGTGACAACCACATTAGCGTGGAGTGAACCATGATTAGTTAACACCCTAATTAATAATTGATTTTAACTATTTACAAATTAATTTAATTAACACAACTGAAGGATAGACCACCTTATGGATCCTTGGCTTGAGGGAAAGTTATTGAGTCTTTCTTGTTTCCCTAAATATTCACACCATATCCATTGGTTCCACTGTTGAACCTCTGTAACCGTGAATAACTGACCCTTGTTATGACCATAATAATCATAACAACATGTAGTAACATTCCAAATTCATGCATTTGTTAATTTCTGTATGACCCAATTCACTAACCATCAATAACTCCCTTTTATGTGATTTGTGTCCGTCGATCTCAAATCCATCATATAGAATAAGACCTTTATATTCCTTTGGTCCAATACTCTCAAAACAATACAATACCTATACTTATCATGCCACATGTCCTCTTTGTCAAATATACATTCATTCACTCTCTTTCTTGACTTAATGGAACCAATCTCGTTAAATCTAGTGGCATTTTATTATCTCTCACACATAAGATCTTGAACTGATCTTCCGTCTCAATTATTTAGTGTTTAAAAAATATGTAAGTATTTACATGCATGAAAAGTGATAAAACATAATTTTTTGTCATACTCTACAGGATCATTTTAAATGTGCTTGATATGCTTAAGTAGTGATAATTTACGTGTAAGCAAATCCAATTATTAATACAAATTAAAAAAAATTCTTAATCAACATGGGGTGGTACATAATACAAGGCATGAAAAGAAGTCAACAATTTCTCTCCTCAATGTTTGAGGGGACAAAGCATCCTTGAGAAGGAACTAGGGTGGTGCCCCAACATGGTCGCAGGAGGCGGTGAGGTGATGGGGAAGAATGATATAAATTCATATCACCTCTCACTAAACATGGTGCCTTTCCCATTTTGGTTAACCACCTAGTGTTAGAGTTGAGACAACCTTCAAATCACTTCTTCATCGTGACCATCACAACTGCTTTATTTGTACATCACAAATGCTTTGTTTGTTGATTAGGTTTCATTATTAGATCACTATTAGAAACCTTTGCTTCCTTAGACCTTGAATTTGGCTTGGCGGTGATCAACTGCAAGAGAGCTCACAGTGTAGCTAATGTACAATTAGGAGGAGAGTGGAATTCCCTCTTTTAATTTCCATTGAATAATACAAATAAGTAACTTAGTTATTCCTCGATTTTTATTTTATAAGAATTATGAGTTATACTTAATTATAATGGCCAACTTATATCTATGTCTGTGAGAATTATGATTGAATGCTATATATATTCATGACCAGTTTGAAATCCTCATAGTCATTTAACTTGTTTTGTCTTTCACGAATCATTGATATATATAAGCATCTTGTGTGTTGGTCATGTGTGAACTAGAACTACGACTCAAACATCCCTATTTAAAATTATTATATTAATCATGCTCTGCCGAGTTAATGCTCATAAACATATGAGGTGTACCTATATATATTACTTATGAGATTTAATAAGTTTTATTCTTTGACTAAATTGGTTGGCACACTTATATATATATATATATATATATATATATATATATATATAAAAGCTAGTTTAGTTACGATCCTCATTTTGGACATCAACACTCCGTTTGAGTAAGTGCATATATACATATTCACCAATGTTCATGTTGCTTTTGCTAGTTGCGGTTTTTTTGTGATAAGACTGATTTTCCTTAGTGTATATAAGGAAGTAGTGATGGAAATATTATTGTCGGTCGGTAAATAAATGTTTGCGATCTATTGTCACAATTTGTTACCTTTGGCATGTTATTTATTTATTACAAGTGCAGTTGAAAATATTTACAAAAACAAAGCGTAAGGAAACAAATGATTTCGAAGTAACTATGAAAGAGTCCTCGAGTACATATATATCGGGTGTGAGAGAGAACTTATAGAGTTCTGCCAGATCATCTGCCTGGGATTGGACTCCATATGTAATGATTGGATTAGGTCAACGAAAGTTGCGTCGTGATTTTCTCTCTTTGTCCCATTTTATCAAAGTTCTCGTAGGTTGCAATAAAATAATCATTTGTATAAAAAAAAATGAACCAACATTTTATACATTCAATTGATGAATTATATATATATGAAAAATTTAGGAGCGAAATCTGGTAAATGGGTTATTTTTTGGATTTTTTTAAAAAATATTTATTAATTTGATTAAAATATTGTCTAGTTTATATATATATATAATTAAATAGATGATATTCACAAAAAAATTATCAATTTTAACAATAAATTTCATATTTTTTTTTTATTGCATATTCACTCACGTTTTATAATTTTAATTTTTGAAACTAAAATAATTACATAAAATACTATATATAAAAAATATTTAACTCCTTAAAAAATACGGTGATAATATCAATTTTAATATCCTCTTCTTGATTGAGCTTAGTAACCTCCTAACCAATCATGTGTATCATTCCTTTCGACTGCTTATCCACTTCGACGACACGAGTGTACTGAGTTGTGTAATATAACACCGACAAGAGCACAAGAATGATCTTGGGTGGCTCACCATGTCTCTCATTGAAGAGCCAAATTGTTAACTGGTTTGCATTTCGATTATATGTATATATATTTATATATACTTGATTCTAAATGTGCACATGATGACTTACCATGACATGTTTTGGTTATATAAATGTTTATATATATATATATATATGTTCGCTTGTATAAATATATAATGAGGGAATTTAAGTCACGCAACATGATTAACCATGTAAATTTGTTGTGTTTGTGGTGGTATGAAATTTTTACCAACTTTATGATGAAGAAGAAGAGGAAGTTATTTTAATGTTTACGAGGCTAACGATATTTTATGGGTCAAATTACTTTTCTATTTGGCTCTTGTATTCGACCATTTTCATGTGAAGTTTCACAATAAACTCTCCCAACTTCTCGACGAAGCTCTCACTGAATAGTATATCCCAAGGGCTAGCTACCAAAATATCTGCATAAATTTCCCTGTTATCTTTGAATGCATCACATTCTAAAATGAAATGCTTTTATGTTTCCACTTTCTCAGAAGAGAAAAAAATACATACTCTTTTCTCCCACACTTCTTTTGGACTTTGCCAGTGCCCTGTTTCACAACGGAGTTGATGAGAATTTGTCCTTAATTGAGAAATAAGAATTTTGGTTCTCCAATAAATATTGGCCCCTATGTATGTTTTTTGTTGATGATTATGAGTGGTATTAAACTCTTCAATATAATACCTTTTCTTTCTCCTTAGCTCCTTCTCCCAAGTACATTTGTGGAAGTTATCCCTTACAAAAGCTTTTATCTCTTTACTGTGTGTGGGAAACATTCTCAAGAAAATGCCCCATTTGCTAAACCATTTTTTATTTTGCCACATCCAAGTCTTCTTTCTTGTGCACCATATGTCATCAAACAAAACCTTAGGTCATCTTCCCTCTTCCATTTGTTCAATTTTTTTTAAATACCTTATGACCCACATCATAGAAATTGCTTCAAGAGGAACAGCCCTATTTCACTTAACAAAATAGCATAAGGAATTGCAATTTTAATTTTGAATTTGTTTGTAATCAAACACTTCTGATTTTTTTCAATTTGTTTCCCCTATATGTCAGATGTATTGCTCGCCCACAGTTCACAATCGTAGAGAATCACCGTAATCACTAAAAGCCCAAAAAGAGTTACAGTGGTTTTCCAGTCCCATAACTCTACCTCTCTACACTTATTTTGAAAAGCATAAAATGCTTTCCAACCCCAAAGTTCTTTTCTTTCTACATCCATTCCAGCTTAGATTTTTGTTGAAGTCAATTCTGAGGTATTTGTAATCCGCAACTTTTTCTAGAACACTACCTTCATAGTAGAAATTATGTTGGTTATGTTTTCTTTTGTTAGAGAAAACCACTTCTTTCGTTTTGCTGATATTAACTTGCATCCCCACACTTATACAAAAATGCTCAAGAGAAAGTAAGTACCTTGCAAACCAAAAACAAATTTAACAATCAAAATAAGATCATCTGCGTAAGATAAAGATTATAAAAATGGTGTATAAGAATGTTGAAACAATCGCTATAGCCTTTACTCTCTTTTTATCAATACTTCCCACGGATTCATTGTTCCAATATAGATAGATAAAGTAGCTCATTTTCATATGGTGCATTTAAAGTCTATTGCAATACGTACGTGGTAATATATACGTGTTTAAATTATTGCTAGAGAGTGCATTTTGTTACATAATTATTTTTATGTGTGTTTTTACTTGTGTGTATATTACGTGTATAATTGTTTATATAGGGTATAAATATGGGTTATGTAAAGTAAAATTATATGGATAAACATTTTGCATTAAATATTCATTTATATGCATATGTATATATTTGTTTATCGGATGTGGATCTCTCTCATATATATATATTAACCATTTAAAAGCTATGATGAGTACGGCTTATAATGTGGTCAACATTAATAACATAATAATTTCCTTGAAGAAATACTCTTAATTTGGATCACGGTTTGTCGAGCTATTTTGTCTCGTCAAAAGGGCTCTCACCAAGCAGAACATTAATAATTGCATTAACAACTATTTCGCAGATAAACAACATTTTTGGTAGCTTTGTATATTAATGATCATCATGAAATTAAAGTTAAACATCAATTACACCTACCGCAGCCTGTAATAATTCAGTGAGGGGTGGTAGGTATTGCTATAAAATGGTAGGAGAGCCCAGGTTCAATACTTGGATCGAATGAGCCTTGAAAATGAAATACAAAGACCAAATCCATGCGAACAAAGTTGAAACCTAATATTTTTAGGAATATGACTTAGATATTTTATAATCAATACTCTTCTTGATATGCTTACATGTTTTGCAAAGTTGAAACCTAACACTTTTAGGGATATGACTTAGATCATATATAATCAATACTCTTATTGGTATGCTTACATGTTTTACAAAATTCCATTAAACATGAAATCCAAACAACTTAATATTAAGCTGAAAAATCAATGTACCTATGCGACTTACGACTAAAGTTTAGCTTTTCGACTGAAGAAACTAATAATCCAAATTACAATTTGGTCATAGCATGAGCATCACCACATTTGAATTCATACTTAATATTTAATTACAAGTATACTTTAACGATTGTTATTATATGTGACTGACTTAAAATTTTGACTAAAGTAAACAGTTGCAGCACGCATAATACATATAGATAAAGTACTTCACTCCCTAATCCAAGCAACACAATTATGGTAAAGTCATGACCTTGGAGGATAAAGAATTAGTGTCCAATTCGATGATGGGCATGGGTAAAGAAAATTTCAGGAAACCTCTACATTGTTTTTGCACTGTATCCATAATTCATCCTTCAATAAAATGGGCGCTAAAGATAATTTTATGCCTAGATAAATAAGGATACGATTGTTGCTCCAAGATAACTATCAGTTCATGAGAGTGGGGATAATTTTCTTATATCCAAGACTTAATTGGTTTTGAAAAAGAGAAATTTTCCTAATAATTTATATTCATATTGATCTCATGAACTTACATATCTCTTTATGTTTACGTATCTTTTGTTTTGTATAACTAACATGGGTATTTGATGTGCGAACAACATCAAAATAATATGTATTAGATAAACTTGCTTAATTTTGACATTACAAGGTAATAGATTAATATGATTATGCGTGATGAAAATCACAATTGGATGTGTGTAACAATGTAGGATGTGTGTAACAATGTAGAAGAAGATTTTAATTGCACCAGGAATGGAGAGCAATATGGCTCAACACAACATCAATCAAGCCAATCCTAAGCAGGGAACATAAAGCCTCCCTACTAGAACATAAAGCTTAAGAAACTTAAAAAGCCAAATTGAAGAGATGTGAGGTAGAAAGTAAAAGATTGATTAGAATGCAAGAAGACCATGAAAAGTTGAACACAAAGTTGATGCAAACCTTGTCCTACAAGCAAGAAATGTTGCAACTTGGATTGACCCCTCAGTACATGGAAGGATGTCATGATGATGAAATAAAAAGAGAGCATGCAAAGGATGGAGAGAAATGAAAGCCACTAACATGTTTGAATTGCGGAGAAGGACACCTAAGTAGAGACTACCCTAACCAGAAATAAAGGAAGAAAAGCTCATATAAATTCCATAGACTTGAAACAACAACCAACAATACATAAAGATATGAGGGAGTAGCCCCTTGAACTCTCTAAGATGCTAAAGAGTTCTCTTAAATTTTTTTGAAGGATTTTTGGTACGTTAAATATGTTGAAGGCATTGAGAAAGGCACTATTTAAACCTTTGTGGATGTGCTTTGTACACTTGTGGAAGTGAATATGAATGCTCAATATTGATGCAGGAGCATCCTGCTTAACTTTCATTATTTATTTGTGTGATTTAGGGGGTGATGTTTTTTTTAATTATTTTATAAATTATGCACATTCTAAATAAATTGAGAGGAAAATCTGAGTGTGAGGTTTATTGTAAATATTCTCTTAATAAATTGAGAATATGAGTGGAGTTGGGTTGGATAGATATTTTAGGGATTAAGAACTCCTTAAATGGAACTTAGTTGAGTAAAAAAAGGGATAAATATATTTTAGGATTTGGTTGAGATATTTGTGGAGGAAATCATGGATTCAAATTAATCCATAATTATGTATAAATATGAAGCTTTGTGTGAGGATGTGGAGAGGCATAGAGAATGTAAAAGGATAGAGGAAAATGTAGAGAGGGATAGTGTGCAGTGTGACTAAGGGTGAGGGCCAAGAAGGCAACAAATGTATATTCGTCCAAAGAAGGGTTTGAATTTGTAAATTTCTTGTTGTATTTTATGCAAGTATTTTGTTTATTGTTTGACTCTCTCTTTATCTATATTTTGAGTTGAATTTAAAGTGGGTTTTATGAATATTTTGATGAGGTTTCCATGTAAAAGGGAACACACACTTTATTGTGTGCAAGTATTTTGATTTATTGGAGATTTTCCTGCATCAAAAATACTATACCATCTTTTGTTCGTGACATAATGTTATTATTCATATTGACTGTGAGCATGGCCTTACTTTGTGTTGTTTTCATGTGTTACTATTTTGGTGTTTCTCTTCTTGTCTTCTTTGTTTGTTCTTGATTAAGTTGTTGTTGTGTGAGGAAAATGAGCTCATGAAGAGGACTTGAGTAAAAAAAAGTTCGAAGTTGAAGACCTTGATTAAACCTTGTGCATGAGATAAAATTATATTAGAGGGTAGAATAATTGACGGATCAACCAAAAAGGCCTGGATGGGGCCCACTTAAAGAAATTAAATAGTGACATGAAAACTAAGAAGATACTGTAAGAAGGAAACTTTCCTAAACCTTAACAATATATATATATATATATTCATTCTACATTTCATGAATATGTTAATGATGAGATGAATGTATAATGATTTCGTTTTGTGTTGTAAGTCATCAGTTGAAAATAATTATAGTAGGTGGATGAGTCTTAGGTAAACTTGACTCAAGAATAAAGAAAATGTTGACCAAGGTAAAAAATGGTGGTTTTTGGGCATGTGGTATAGTGTATCCATGGTATTGCATGTAAGGAATCCTATAAAAGGCTAGGAGGAATTCATTGTAATGGAGGACAAGGATGTGAGAGGTGAAGGCTCACTTGGTCGGGTTGGCCAGTGTTTTGGCCAAGGTTAATGAAATTTCATTGAGTTGGGTTTTTCCCAGAGTTTGGGTTTTCCCAAGGAAAATATTCTGTGCATGTTATATTATTATTTCTTGTTAATTTGTGTCTCACAATAATTTTTTTAATTATCTCTCATGGTAAATATTTTTCTTTCGTTAATTTTCTACATTTGGTGTCAGAGCCAAAAATTGGCTTTAGAGGGAAGCCTCTATTTCTAAGGGTATGTTTTGTCTTAATGGATGGAAAGATGCCAATTCCATTCGCAGATTTGGGCACAAGGAGCATGGCGTTGTTGTGAAAGAGGTTGTACATAGTTGGAGCAGTAAATTCCATTAGCATAGGTGGATTCAATAATGTAACAAAACCTATAATGGATCCAATATGGTGATAAGTGACTTTGATATCTAGTTGATCACTAGGGTAGATGGTGGAGAATGCATCATGCATGACAAATGAGTGGTTTGCAATGCTTTGGGAGAGCCCCTTATTACTCTGAGACATAAGCTTGTGATTATCAACCATAAATGGGAAGCATTTTGTGGGGAGAAGATGAATCTAGTGAGAATGTTGTTCAACGTGAGGACCTCAATCTGTGTTGCAGCTAAAAACCTTACTGAATTTGTAAATTCCATATAATATTGAAAAGATAAATAAGTGATATGTGGAAAAGGGATGTTAGTTCTATAAATAACAACAATGAAACAAAAAAATATTATTATTATAATGGAGTCAAAAGTATTGCATGTAAATGGACATAATGTTGTAAGACCTAAAGTATGGGTTAGGCCTAGGTGATAGGGGATTTTCATGTTAACTAATATCCCAGGTATAAAATTTGAGGGGGGTAAGGGCGAGAGTGAGTAGGTTTGAATCACTTGGCAAGGTTGGCTCAATTTAGCCAAGGAACCCCAAGTCAGGTTTAAGGGGAGAATGTTAGGTAAACTTAACTCAAGAATAGATTCAAAGTTTACTAGAGTAAACATTGGTGGTTTTTGGTCATGTGGTATAGTGTACCTATTAGCACGGGATAAATTTTAAATTTACACCTTAGCATGCATATTTTCAAATTCATTAGCGAAAATGGGAAAATTTTGAAATGGCTTCATCAAAATTTATTCCAAATGAAATAAAATTTATTTAAAATAAAGAATTAATTAATTAATTCTATTTTTTTAATATTATGCTAAACCTCATGCATATTTGGCTTATGGATGATGACCTTTGGTTAAAATTGATGGTTCAATATGATTTCAGACCCCTTCTATGCTTCGAAGTTTAATGAATGGGGGGGGGTACGAAATGGGTTGTTTTCATTAACCACGTGGCAAGTGGAGGGTAATTCACACCCCCTCCCCCCCATCCGATACCACAAACTAGATATGCCCCACTCCAAAATCAGGCTTCGGTTTTTTGTAGGATAAACACAACAATGGTAAATTTTGTCTTCGAGGTAGAAATAAATCGGTCAACATTTCAGTTTCTTCATGTCCAAATGGTGAACAACAAAGTAGCATCACCAAAGTGACCCTCAAGGTGTTCGAATCCTCGTGTGGGAAGCTCAAGGTTGTCAAAAGATCGGGTGTTGGTGCAAGCAATCAGAATGGTCCATCTGTAAAAAGCTCACTATAACCACTAAAGAAATTCGACATATTCTTGATGAAGCTGTTAAGATTCCAAAACTCGAGTATTCTCCCTTCGTCGCCTTGCCACAGGTTGTTCATACAGAATTTGCAGAGAAATTCACATACTTTCAAAACTCTGTTCTAGCTACATGTGGTAATGCAAACATAGTTGATTTGAATAGAGAATTAGCAGATAATTCAAGGCTTGTGTATAAAGTGGTAAATTGTGCCTACCATAAGGAGCTCTGTATAGTTTTTCCTCAGAATAATGTTGAGAATTTGTGGCAGCTGGAAACAAAATCAATCACGAATTGGATAAAGGACAAATGATTTACTGCTTTTGCCAGTTTACTTGGAGGTGCACTGCGAATTATTCTTGGGATGGTAGTACTGATGACGAAGGAAGACGATCGAGAGACATACAAAGTTGTGGCAATAAGTCCAACCGCGTGATCAAATCTGATTTGATTTTAGCAGGGTGTTTTTTCCAATTGATCGCAGTTAGAGACATTAAATTAAAAAACATACATAAGTCAAATAGGGATGAAATTTGAAAATATGAGAGAGGTTTTTGACCAGCATGGGGAAATGAACAATAACCTCTCCCCAATTTTACATAAGTGTCAGGAGCAAGGATAATTGAAGACATGTCTGAGGGCCATTTTTCAAGATTTTGGTTTCCCTATTTAAGGCATGATTTTGCGGTAACGGTTTTGGAAAGATGGAGATGAAATTTGAAAATCTAAGAGAGGTTTTTGACCAGCATGGGGCAAAGAACAATAAAGTCTCTATGATTTTGCATAGGTGTCACCATTGGGGAGAAAAAAATGTCTGAGTGTATCCCTATTCTCAACAAATTCAACCCAGATTTCAGTTCATATTTTTAGGGATTTACTTGCTATTTTCAGCGAGGATGATTGAGTTTGATCTCCTGAGCCTAAGGATTGTATTTTTTATTTATATATATTTTTGTAGTAGAGAAAAGGAAGTAGGATTAGAGAAGAATCCATGCCAGCGCCGTATTAGAATTAATGATCCGACAAAGGCGGTCCGAATGGCAGAGCCAGATGTCAGGATCATTTATCGTTGCCTCTTCGAGACCACCCCAGCCAGTTTTGGGTTCACTTTACCATCCATGAAAGGTTGTCGAAGTTAAAAGAAACAGGAGGTGATTGCCAAATATATTTTTCTTGGCCCTTTATATATCTACACTTGTCTAGTTTTTACTTGATTGTAATTAATGAGAAGTTCCTGAAGTAGATAGGGCAGCTGATGTATTTTTTAGATAAATAATTCATGCATTAGTAGTTTCATGGGTTGGACCTTGGGGGAATTTGCATTGTAAGAACCGACTGTATTGGAGAACTGTAATTTTTGGAAGTCGGAGCATAAATAGTAAGAAAACATTTGCAGGATACTTAAGTTGTGTTTGTCTGGTGATGTGATTCTCTTCTCTATGTTGAATGGTTCCATTGATTTTCCTCTCTGCGTATCATTTTAAGCTGATTGTAAAACCAAAAATTTAGATTAATATTTGTTGTTGGAGCACCTTAATTCTGTCTGTGATTAAAATCTAAATGTTTTCTTCGTGAAGTCTGGTTAAGAAATTCTTAATTTCTTTTTAACCACTACTGCAAATTCACTGCTTCTTTCACCTCACAATTCCTGCTTCTTTAAGATCCAACACACACAGTTAGCTTTCCCTATGATGCTTTTGAACTTTTGATGCAAAAAAAATAGCCCCTGTTTGACTCCATTAGCCTAATGGCCACTCTCTTGCTGTCTCAACCACAAATTTCAAACAAACCCCTCTGCCATAATAACTAGCCTAAAACGCAAAATCAAACAAAGCTATATCTAATAGAGAGGTCCCTCTCTGAGCCTAGGAGGGATAGATCTTAGGCTCGAAGCGGTTTTTATGTTACCGTTGGGATTCTATCTTCAGCCTCGGAATTACGGAGCGCTAACAATACCCATGTTTTTTTTCTCATGGTATTGCATGTAAGGAAGCCTATAAGAGGCTAGGAGAGTTCATTGTAATGTAGGCAAGAGAGGTGAGCAGTGAAGGCTTACTTTGGTAATCAAATTTCATTGAGAATGTTTTTCCCTGAAGTTGGGGTTTTCAGAGGGAAAATATTTTGTGCATGTTATATTATTGTTGCTTGTTAATTTATGTCTCTCACGGTAAATTATTTTAATTATCTATCTTGGTAAATATTTTTCTTCCATTAATTTTCTACAATGAGTAATTAATGTTTTGAATCTGGTGACTATGGTATGTTTGGGTAACTTGATAAGATTACCCAGTAATACTCCATGACATGTAAGGGACCTATCGAAAAAATGTGAACTCTTGATGTTATACTCAAATGATTATGAATTTTTTGTGCTCATGTTTATATTATGCTTATGACAAGGAAATGTTGAATGTGTTGAGAAATCTAGGGAAACTTAGTTAGGGATTATTCAAATTGATTTCTCTTAGCTCTAATAGTTTCTTGTGACATTATTTTAGATTCTTTCTCTTCTCCTTATTATTATTATGTTATTTTTATCATAAATTAACTATCAAAACATGAAGATCATATATGGACACTAGATATGGGCACTCAGCTAGGGAAAACCCATGTCAATGGGGAAAACCCAGTCAAACTCTTCCACTAGTAGATTGAGATCAAGGTGAGATTTTTTTTACCTTTTCACTAAGACAATGACCTCCTTCAATCCTCCAAGTCAGCTTAAGTTCTAAGAGTTCAACATCGATTAGGAACTTCAATAGTCAATAGATATTATCATACTCCAGTAGTCAACATAGCTTCACATGTTAGAAATTATAGCAAGAAAGGATAAATTTGACTTATTCCCTAGTAAAATTTAGTATTTTGATTTTCCACATCAACAAGATGACTTGGATTGCAGTTAACCTGTGTGACATGGCCTTCTCTACTATTTTACTCAGTAAATTAGAGTTATAGGCTATAATTAGAGTTTTCCATGTAGTTATTTCTAAAATTTAGCAATATGGTTTAGTTATTTTCATTTTGACTTGGTTAACTGAGCTCAAGTACCTAGTTGAGTCAGTTGAAGGTCAATTGAGTAGTAGAGTTTTTGTTAACTCAATGATCTCTCATTTAAACTAGTAAATCAACTAAAAATAACCCAAACATGCATGGAATTCTAATTTATTACATGGAGTGGAGGAAAATGCACATTTTAATCATCGATTGTATACTAGTTGAGTGTACGGGTTTGGTAGTTAAGCATGTGAATCATTCCTTGGGAATTACATAAGAAAATAGGAGAAAATTCATATCCTTTAAGATTTACTTTCCTCCAGGATTGCGTAAGGAAATAGGAGAAATTTGGGGCCTTGAATTGGCTAAGTGTTGGCCAAAGAAGGATAGTCAGTAAGAGAACAAATTTACAGTGCAGGGTGTGCCTCAATATCCAAGAAAGACATTGTAATAGTTTCTCATTCTCATCTGATTAATGAAAAGTAGCAGAGGAGTTTTTCCCAGTTGGATTCCCTTGTAAATCATTGTGTTATTGTGGTGTTTTAATGGTTTCATGTCATTGCATGTGTTTCTAAATTGTGATTTCAATTCCGCAGAATAATAGAGGAAAATTGTAATATCTTAATTTCAATTCGATTTCATCAGCAGAAGAAAATTTATATTAATTTCTAAATGGTATCAGAGCAGAGATCACACTAGAAACCAATATATAGATCTTATCCTTCAGAGATTTCGATTCACAGATTCAATGAATTAGGTTTCTTCCATGTGGGAAAATGTCTTTCAACAGATTGAGATTGGAGTATTCCCTTGAGGGAACCTAAAATTCATAACTTGTAGGGATAGGATGGAAGCAGTGCTCGATAATGGTGTGTTGGAGTACACAAAAAATGAAATTCCAAAACCAACAATATCTAATTCAAATCAATTATCCCAGTGGAATAAGGATACCACAAAATCTAGGAGGATCATCCTCGAGGGTGTGAGAGACCACATAGTCTCTAGTTTACATGGAAATGAGACTCCATTTTATATGTGGAATACCTTCATTGAGCTATTAAAAAATGGTATTGATGCTAGGAAATTGGCATTGAGGGATAAGCTTAGAAACAACCACATGCAAAAAAGAGAAACAATTCCACATTACCTCTCCAGGTTCACCTAGTGTCGTGATGAGCTTGGAGGAGTTGGATAAAATATTCCCTCTCCAGGACTACTGAGCCTAGCTCCCCCATACCTTCAAAAATCCTGGCATACCTACTAGGACTCTGTAAATGGAAGGGAAAATTTACCAAACTGGGAGAGATTGTGGTCTGATATGGTGCAGGGAGAAATTTGGTGGAACAGTAGGGATGGATTAACATCCAAAGATGAGGAGGAAGAGAATTTTTCCTTGGTTGGGAAGGGAAAGAACATAGGGGTTTCACTATTGGAGAAATACCATAACACATGGGTTCATATTGGGGGATATACTGAGGAAAATTGACATAATATATTGGGGGATATATAGGGGATAAATGGTTTTTATATTGGGATGTATAAAAGACAGAGCTCAAAGGTAGTGAAAAAATATAGAGGTATAAAAAATGTTAATAAAAAAATGGATACCTATAATATATAATGAAGGTAGGGGCTTTTTAAATTGGGAAGGTGTATTGGGTTTATATTGGCAGGGGGTTAAATAATGTGAGTTTTAGGGGTATTTTCCAATATTTACTCAAATTAAGGGTATTGTTTAATATTATATGATCACACGTGATATGTTAGAGGCTTATTGAGTGAAGCCCCTATGGGAAAGAAGGCCCAAATAAATCTCGAGTCCAGCCAAAACAATGGAAAGAAGAAGGACCTAATAAAGATAAAATATTTGTGCTGCCATGAATTCGGGAACTATGCTACAAAGTTTTTCACAATAAGTCTAACAAGAAGCATTCAGGAGGAGCAGGAGGTAAAGTACTAATTGCACTATTTGAATTATACTTCACCCTGATTACATGCATGGCAAGCACAATGATGTTGAGTGTGTGGTATTTATATTTAGGTGCCTCGTTCCATATGACGGGATGCAAAGAATTCTTCAGTAGCATAGAGGAGAAGGATCTCCATATTCACATAGAACTTGGGGATGATGGGAGTTACAATACCAAAGGAATTGGTATTGTAACCTTTAATAGGGATTCAGGCTCCCATCTTCATTTGAAAGATGTCATGTATGTACTCTTGAAATTAAACAATAAAATGCACCCACATTGGTGAGGAAATTCTGATGCACACTCGTGAGGAATGTATGATGCACATTGGTGAGGAACTTATGATGAACACCGGTGAGGAAATTTTGATGAACATTGGTTAGGGATTTTTGATGCACACTGATGAGGAATGTGAGGCATCAAAATTATTTTTCTCTTAAATAAATTGGACAATAAATTGTAATTTCATCTCATAACAGCTTGTATCAGTTAACTAAGTCATGATGCCCAAGTTAGCTCAAGAAATTTGAGTTGAGGGTCTAAGATGAGGCATGTGGAGTGATCCTACTATTTTGGGGGTCCAGTTGCAATTAATGCACTAGTGGGGTGCAGGTGTGAATCAATTAACTCAATTAATTGAGTTAAAATCATTTAAATTGGTTCTAACCGAGTGATGAGATAGTGAGAGGTCCATTGAATTAAATTAGATTTAATTCACAAGTAGTTATCAATGAGATAACTGATAATTCACTATTAAAAGCTTCATGCATGTCAATTCTGAGGAAGACCTAGTTGAGATATAGGTTAAAGGGATCATAACTATCAGTTGTATTTATAGAAAATTGCACGAGTGCAATTATAAAGTCATGAGGGTTCCATGATGGATTTCACAATCAAGAAAGGGAATTTAACCTATTTAATAGGGGTCTAATTCTCTAGGAATTGTGTGAGAAAGGCAGGATGAAGGAAGGCTAATAATTGGCTATGTTTTTATTCAATTTTGCCTAGATCATTGTGAGAAAATTGGTAGAGTGCGAGAGATTATCGTGAGAAAGAAATGATTGTATTTTTTCATGATTTCTTGACTTTATACAATATATGGTAGTGGGGTTTTGAGCAGTTTCTTTCCCCAATAATAGCTTTTGTTGTGCCATTGATTTACTTCTTTCTATTACTTACATGTGATTAAGCGATTGTTTTTTGTATTCCACAAATATTGTTGAAGGATTTAGTATCTATTTTGAGTACATCACAAGATCGGATTGAATCCATTGAGATAATTTATACATGGTATCACATGCCAGGAATCACAATAGAAGAGAAGGAATTAAGTTTGTGTTGATTCAAATTTTTAGATTCATTCTTTGGTACCTAGCAGCTGACCAGACTGTCTTTCACTGACCCTGAGACTCGAATATGCACTTTAGATAAATTCAAAGTATATTGCATGGAAGGACAACATGGAGTCAATGACTAAGGAAAATAGACTAAAGGCATTCATTGACATAGATATTCTAAAGCCCGCTCCAGCATATGTTCCGCATCATGAAGGATGGAAGAAGAATGTGGAAAAGGTGAGGAGGATATTATTAGAGGGAGTTAGAGATCATTTTGTCTCAAGTATCCATGGAAATGCAACTCCATATTCTATGTGGAAGGACTTGATATATCTGTTTCAAAGTAGCAATGACCATATGAAATTGGCACTCAAGGACAAGTTCAGGAAAATCAAAATGGAGAAGGGAAACACAATCCAGAGATACTTGACCAAGTTCACTCAATGTAGAAATGAGCTTGGAAGTGTTTACTGTTGATGATGAATTGGTGAGCCTAGCACTTCTAAGCCTTCCCAAGAGCTGGCATAGTTACCCGGAATATGTGAATGGAAGGGAGCAGTTACCAAATTGGGAGAGACTATGGTCAAATTTGGTACAAGAAGAGTTTCGGTGGACTACCAAGGATGGATCCTCATCCAAGACCGATGATGAGGAAAAATGTGCCTTAGATGGCCAGGAAAATAAAGGGAAAGGGGAGAAGAAGTCCTAATCCAAATCTGAGACTGACAAATAAGGCAAGAAACGAGAGATGTCAAAGGTGAAATGTTTCAACTGTCATGATCATGGACACTATGCCATGAATTGTCCACAAAAGAATAAGAACAACAATAAGGCTCCAAGAGCTGTAGCGGGTGAATCTTTGGCCTCATAGTTTGAGTTGGATTTATCTCTCATCGCATGCATGGTGTCAACCGTGATGGGATACATGTTGTACTTGAATAGTGGTGCATCTTTCCACATGACTGGAAACAAACAATTATTTAGTAGCTTGGAGGAGAAGGATCTTCAGATGCACATTGAGATGGGTGATTATAGGAGGTATAACACTACTGAGATTGGTACAACTACTTTCCAGAGAGAGTTAGGTAAACCCCTCATAGTAAAAGATGTCATGCATGTACTAGGTTTGAAGAAGAATTTGGTTTTAGTTGCTATGTTAGAGGATCATGGATATGATGTGGTTTTCAGTGAAGGAAAGGAATTCCTTCTTCAAAAAGCCATAGGATAGGTAAATAAGATTAGGGTTCGTGTGAAGAACCTCTACAAACTTGATGTAGATGGTTGCACAACATTGAGCAATAAATCAAATGAGGTGGTGAGTCAGGATACCAATGAATTATGGCACAGGAGGTTGGGTCATCTACACCACAGTGCTTTGAGGATCATGCATCAAATTTATACAGGGCTTCCAATTGGTACACTTGCGCAGAGAGACACCTACAAAGGTTTTACCATGGGGAAGTATACAAAGGCCACCTTTCATGATAAGGAAAGTTGAGAAGTGACAATCCTTGAGAGATTTCACTCAAATGTGTGTAGACCATTCTCAACAGCTTCCACAACAAAGCATAGTATTATGTGATTTTTGTTGATGATTTTTGTAGAAAGTGTTGGATTTTCTTCATGCAGAAGAAAGATCAGACGTTCTCCAAGTTTTGTGAGTTCAAACCATGGGTAGAGGAAGATACAAGGAAGAATTTGAAGGCTATAAGAAGCGACAATGGTGGTGAGTACATCTCTAATGAATTCAAGAAATTCTACGCCACAAAAGGAATTCAGAGAGAATTAGTTGCACCTCATAACCCACAACATAATGGGGTTGCAGAAAGAAAGAATAGAAAATTTGTGGGAGCAGAACGAGATATGTTACATGATCATGGCCTACCATTGCATATGTGGGTAGAGGCATGCAACGCAACGGTATTTGACCATAACCGCAGTCCTCATCAGATACTTGGCATGAGTACACCAGAGGAGTATTTTTCAGGTAAGAAATCAAATGTTTCATATTTTAAAATCTTTGGCTCATCAGTCTATTGCCATGTGACCAAAGATGCTAGAAGAAGGTAGAATTAAAATTATAGGTTTGGATATTTGTGGGGTACACAAATAATCCCCACAGCTATTGGGTGTATTTTCCAGCGCACATGATGAAAATTGTCATAATAGATGTGAAATTTGATGAGGAGAAGGCCATGCGATTGTCCCTTGAGAGGGATCTTGACTTGCATGTAGCAAAGGATCTCTTAGTTCCAAAGGATGAACCTCGGGATGTGAAGCAGACACATGCAGAGGATTAGAGAGTGGAAGAAACCACTCGTGCAGAGCCATCCACCAGAAGTGGTAGGAAGCACACCAGAGAGGCTGACAGATTGATGCTGGATGCAACAACGAATGTAGGTGCACCTACATCACAATGTTGGCAGAGAAGGTCCCCAGATAGGTATACTGGGTACATGGCTCTTATGAGTGAATTTATTGTGACAAAATCATCCTCTTTCGAGGCAACAATGTAGTAGTTAGTATGGTTGATGCCATGATTGAGTGTGACTCCATTATCAGAGACAATGCATGGGAAGTGGTCTGAAGACCAGTGGGGAAGTCAATGATTGGATCCAGGTGGATCTATAAGGTGAAGCAAGAAGAATATGGGAGTGTGGAGAAACACAAGGCTAGTTTTGTGGCCAAAGGGTTCTCACAGGTAGAGGGGATTGACTACGAGGAGACTTTTTCACTAGTTGCAAGGTACTCAACGATTAGACCCATCCTTACACTCTCAATATAGATGGGATGGAAGATACATCAGATGGATAAAAAGACAACTTTTATGAATGGATTTATTGAGGAAGAAGTGTACATTGAGCATCCAGAAGGTTTTGAGACCTTAAACAGGGAGTTGCATGTGTGCAGACTTAAGAGAGCATTGTATGAGCTGAAGCAAGCACCTCATGCTTGGTACACCAATATCAACAAATATTTCACTGGGTTGGGATTCATAAAGAGTGAATCAAATGCGAACCTATATCATATTGTTTTAGTTGGTGCAAATTTGGTGTTTGGCCAAAGTTGGCAGAGTGGAGTGACTATTAAACAATGTGCAAATTTGGTGGTGGATCATGCACCATATGTCCCTTTTAACCCATCAGATAAATTATGCGGGTCCATGCCTATCCAAAGGTTAATGACAAAGGGGGTCAGCTATAGGTTTCATTTCCAAACCACCGATTGGAATATCGATGATCCTCATTAATAATTAATTTCCTCCCCCCTTTACCACTAAACTAGAAAAGGGTGTTCCACGGAAAACCATCAGTGCTAAACAATACAGTGGCACAACAGAGGCATAGAAGGAACGTGGTAGGCATAATGAAAGCTGATTGGTGGAGGAAGACCCCACAATACATGTCATCTTGGAAGGTATTCCTTGGAAGATTCAAAGGGTAGCACAAGTATAAAGGTGTTAGGTAACAAAGCCAGAGAACAGAAAAATTCCTACGAGATGTAGACAAAATTATTGTCATGAACTTTTAAATTTAGTGAATAATTCAATGAAAAACATAGGCCTGGGACCTTCCCTTTGTCATATGATGACATGAAATACATACCACATGGACCAACCAGATAAGGACACATGGCACATGTTCATTGACTAATAGAGATGACGTAATGACAAAGTGGCATGATGATGTCAACATTATATCAACATGACATGTGGCACTAATGATGATGTGACATGTGGCATGTATATTTTACATTTTCATGTACTCAAGTGGGTTGAAAATGAGTGACAAATGGAACCACTTAGCGTGTGACATGTGGCATCCATATAGAGGTGGCATATAGGTTTGAAGACACTTCATCCCAGTGGAATGACCTCGAAAGTTTTAAAGGGTCCATAGGGAAATATATATTGGGAGGTATATCCATGGCATGGTGACATCTAGGTGGAACATAGGTGTAAAATACATGTCATCTCAACGAGTTTGTGATTGGTCCACATTTGCGATGCAGAGTCCCATAGGTAAATGTCATCTCGAACCTCAGAGGTCCAGGCACCCTAGGAGTTTTCAAAGGGAGAAAAAGGTTATTCTCTGGGCTGACACAACTTTGGGAAATAAATCTAGAGCGACAAATCATTCATAATCACGCAAGTGGAAGGATGGTGGTCCCCACCAGGACACATAACTCTAGAGGATAGACCCTAGAAGAAAATAAAGGCACACCATTGGTTTTACTTGGGGAAATAGAGTTGGGGGCTAAAGTGATTGGCCTTAAAATTGGTCCTCTTGATTTTGTGTGATTGGGGGCATGGGCCAGACATAAACTAGTCAACAACTATGGAATTTGGAATTTTTTGGCATATTTGGTGATTTGGCACCAAACTGGAAGTGCGCTAAAAATTGGTAAACACAAAATGAAAGAGTTGGTAGTAGAATTGGAAGCATGGACATATTTAGAATAATATTTGGAAAATTATCCAAATATATAGATTTCCAAATTTTGAAAGTCATCTCTAAACCATGATATTTTCCAGAATTGAGAAAAGTGGCAATTTAACTCAAATTTTCTCATTGAGATAACATATAAGATTTTGAAGACTAGTTGAACACATCCAAAAGTCATGACAGAAATGGGACATAATAAAAAATAAGGATTTATGCATGTTAAAGAGTTGAAGTTAACTAAAGCCTTAAACCTAAAAATACTAGCTCAAATTATTCATAAGCAGAATTAAATTTTCAAGAATGTTGTTGTTCACAAGTTGATGTTATTGTTGGTGATGGTGTGTATTGTGAACAAATCAATGATTAGAGATTATTGAATTTTATTTTATGGTGTTTGGTGTGTGTGATTTGGGAGAGTTTATTTTTTTTTATTAAAATAAGTGGCCTTCATGATTTAATTTTTAAAATGGAAAGAAAGACGAATCAAGGAGGTAAAGCAAATTGGAGCTTGCAGATTAGGGGTTGTAGCTCCCTCTAGTAGTGACTAGTAAACATCAAGGGTTGTAGCTCCCTCTAGTAGTGACTAGTAAACATCAAGGGTTGTAGCTTTTTTTAGTATAAATTGATAAATTAGAGGCTATAGATCGTTTCAGTGGTAGTTGATAAACAAGTGAGTAGTAGCTTCCTTCTAATTGTAGGCAGAGAACTTTCTAACAATAAGAATAAAATTTCCTTTGTGAAAGTAATTGAAGAAAATATTAAAGAATCTATATGTCAAATATGTGTGCCTTGTGATTGATTCTCGTAATTCTCATCTAAATGGTTGTTGAAGTGATTTTTGGTGTCCTAAAATTCTTTACTTGTGAAATAAAGTTTTAAAATTTTCACAATATTGATTTACCACCTCTCTCAATATTTTCTTGGTTTCTAACAATTGGTATCATAAAAACTAGGTTAATTCAGGGTTAAGAACAACTGGAAGAAATATCAAGGACCAATGGCAAGCTAACAACAAATGAGTCAGCCTTCAAATTAGATAAGAATCCGAAGGAAGAACATAATGATTCTTGTTGTGAATCAGATGAAGAGGAAGCTAAGTTCAAGGGGAAGCTCAAGAGAGGGTCATGTAAGTACAAATGTCATCTACCTTTCAAGTGCTTTAACCATAGTAAAGTAGGTCACTATGCTTCCAAGTGTCTAGAAAAGAAGAAGAATGACTATTACCCTAGAGAGAAGTTTAGAAATGTGCTAACAGATAAAAACAAGTCTAATAAGAAAATATTCCACACCCAATATTCCATCTCCTATGAAAGTGAAGGTAGTCAATCTTCAGATGATGACAAAACCTATGAAATCTTAAAGGAATTTATTCTCATTTCCATAGAAAATATGGAAGTATAATTTATTGAATCTGATGGAGAAGAGGTTGAAGTTGACTTAGAACGAGAGTTGTTCAGTTATCTCGAAGAGATAACGAGGTTGAGGAAGAAAATTAAAACACAAAAGGAATTGTTGATCAAGTAAAAAGTTGAAGCTATTGAAAATCTACCCCTACAAATTGAAGAAGGTAAGAAGATTAAAAAAAATTTGAATCAGCGGCTCAATTACAAAAATCAAGCATGTGAAAGGCTCGAAAGAGAAATTTTATTTCTAAGGAAAGGAATTGAAAAAGGTAAAACCTAGTTGAGCTTTAATGAAAATTTTGGAAAAGAGACAAAAAAATTTGAATAAACTTATTGAAGTGCAAAGAGCCCCAAATAATAGATCAGGTCTTGCATTTGAGGACTAGTCAAGCTCAAAAGATGAAATAAAGTGTTTTTGTGCAAGAAAAAAAAATTGGAGACAATGCAACAACCAAAGATGACACTTCACAAAAACAAAGTGATAGAGGGAGCATGCATTATAATATTAAGCCAAAGACAAATAAACTACTACAAAACGAAAGGAGGAATTCGCATCGACAAAATTCAAATAATGCAGGAGAGGAAAATAAAAATTCATTTAGAATATCTCAACCAATATTCAGAAATCGTTTTTCTCCTAAGTATGAAGACATATTTCCATGCTACTATTTTACTTATACAAATTATGGGCACAAGGAAACAAATTATTGTCACCAAACAATGATCACCTCACAATTTATAACTAGGTGAATCGAGATACACCATGTAAGTTTAATTTTACCATAGTAAAATTAGTTTCACTAAATGAAATAATTTAGTAAACCATTTTTATTGAATTATTTCTTATTAAAATTAAAAAACCCCATGAGAATAATTGAATAAATCGTTATTTATTTAATTTTCTATAGGAATAATTATTAAATCATTGTTTTATAATTATTCCTAGTCACATTTGACTAAATCACCTAGGAATAATTAAAAAAATCATTATTTATTTATTATTCCTTAACTCCATTATTTGAATACTTGTTAAAGCACTATCTAATAATAATTTCATTTTTACACATTTCTTAATATTCACGAAATAATTAATAATTCATTTTATTTGTTAATTATTTATAAATAAATATATTTGACCATTTTGAATATGTTTTCCCTCTCCATAATTATAATAAAGTATTCCTAATGGTTATATCTTGATTTTGGTCAACAATATTTTATTATTCTCCATTTTTGAGATCAACCGAATACTTTGTTATAAATAAGAGGGGTTTTCATTCATTCTTCACCATTATTGTCTCCATACTTTTGAGCTCCCACTAGAGTTCTACACATTGCTGGGGTTTGCACATATTGAGAGAGGAAGATTTAATACTAAAGCGTCAAGGACCACAAAGGACCAATCTCACGGAGGAGGATTTATGACCCTTTTGTAAATCTTCTTCACCAGGTGTTGTCAATAAATGATTTATTTATTTAAACTCCTTTCCATAATTGGGTTATTACATTGAATTTATTTTGTTGTTTATTATTTTAGATCACATACATATATTTTTCTGCAGGTTGTTCTCACATTCTTATTGCAGATCTGAAGTATAAGCAACCACAATTGTTGTTAGAGTCACTATTCACCTGTGACTTAAGTGAGATCTTTTTGGTACACCTTCCAAGAAATCTCATACTAACAAATGGTGACTCAGCTGATGTAACAATTTAGTTCCCTGGGTGACTACAACTTCAATTTTTTCATGGTATTTTGCAACTATTTGTAGCCTCTAATTTCTATTTATAGATTTTATTTCCCTTTTCTGTCAAATTTTCAAATTCTGGTGTTTTTCTAGTTTTTTGCACAGGATATAGGTACTAGCTGAGCAGGAGACAACAACATATATGTGAGATTTGACAACTAAGAGTCCCAGGAGAAAAACACACTTATCATCCCAAAAATTATGCTCTAATCTCTAGAACACACTTTTTGGCCTAAAATTGGTGTTTTACACATGTTTTAGGTCAATACTTAGGTTTTGAATTTTTTTTGAGAAATTTTCAGGTTTTTTCCAGAATTACCGAGAGTGTTGTATGTGTACTGGGAAGGGTTTTTCACCCATGTTTAAGTCTCCCTTAGGCCTGGATACTCCTATTTTTTCTATTTGACGTAGAAAAAACCCCCCTAGGGTTTTTAGGACACATCCACCTTTTTAGGAAGAGATTGGCTGAGTGAGGAGTCTAGGGTTTCAACATTTTTAGCCACTAGTTTCTAGGGTCTAATCCACTTTATTTCAGCCCTTTAGGATAGGTTATTTCACAATTTTAACTCCATTTTGAGTTTTCTCTTGCCTTTCCCCTTAGGATCCCCTTGAGTGTCCTAGTTTTTTAAGCTTCATGCCTATCCTTTGCAACAAATTTCACCTATGATTTTTTCTATTTTCTTGCACCATTTTCAGTAGCTTACTGCCTTTAGATCCTAGTCCCTTTGAAATTATATCTTGTAGGTATTTTCTGTGTTTTTGAGTAGTTTTTTCCCTCTCCTTGTTTATTGTTTTGAAAACTTTCTTCGGGTGGGGTTTGTGCTTTATTGGTTTTTTATTTTACTGTCATTTTACAACATTATTTATAGCATTTCAACATTTTATTTCAGCAATGCATGACATCATCAAACATGCTTAATTAAATCATACACTAAATACATTTTTTCACTCACATTTGCACACCCTAAGTGAACACGAGCTTGGTTAAAACTGCCAAGCCAAGACTTTAAACATGCCACATTTAATAATATAACACACATAGATTAATACCACTTGGGCATTAGGGCCAAAAAATCTAGTAGTTAGGTGTAGGATCGATGGGATAGGCTTCCAATAACACCTGTCGATCATTTACATTGATACATAGAAGCTGAATTTGTAGGGAGCTTGAAATCGATTCTTCACCATCCCATGGTCCAAACACAGAGTGCTTAGAAACCTGATTCAGAGGGGGTTAGGCTAGGTCATCATGCGAGAAGTTCTCCTCGGGGCTACCCAACCTGTGGTAGGGAATTTTGTGCGATGGTTGACCACCAACAAGCTCAAGACTCGACCACCCCCATGGGACGAAGGTAAACGTAGTGACCAATCATAGGAAAAGACCTTATAGGATTGGTTGTGGAACGCAGTTGGTTCTCTAGCCTAACTTTCTTTGGACAACTCTGCTTGAGGGGATGAGATTCCATCAAGTAAGAATTTCTTTGAAAGGCCATCAAAAATAGTAGATTTAGGATTGTTTGAAAATTTAGATCACCTATAGGTTAGAAGTAATTTTATTTGATAGGACATGTTTTCTTGTATTAGAGTGGCATCATTATATAATTAGTTTACACTTGGCATCACTACACTAGGTGTTTTCTTTCTGTTTGTTACTCTTATTCTCCTATCATCCTTTATTCTTTAGTGTCATAATTGTCTTGAAATCATTTCACCCCTAAGCATTTGACTCAGAGAATTCGAGGCCTTCACCCTTAATTCCTGTTAGGACATATTACTCCTCCTTGTCTAGTTAGAATTCATCCTCCTAGTCCTCCATCGAGTCTTCTTGACTCTGATTCTACTTATTCTGCTAGTTCTTCCTTTGATTCCATGTCTTCTCAACCTTATATCTCCACCATGTCAGGAACTAATGCAGGTGCAGGAAATTAAGGTGGTAGCCCAGGTGCTAACCCGAGTAATCCCACCAATGGAACCTCTACCGGTATGGTCACTCCTACTCCATTTTTTCCTTCATGGCTGGTTTGAATCTCCATAATTTTAACTAGTTTATCAATGATCCTCCTCTACATAACCCTAATTGGGTAGTCATTCCTACTAAACTTCCTTCTGACATACCCAAGTTTGAAGGAAATCTGACAGAATATCTCAAATATCATGTTCACTTATTTCACATGTGGTGTTCCTCTAATTCCATCACTGAAGAATCCATCCATATTTGTTTATTCCAATGCACACTTACTAGAGTTATTTCTAAGTGGTATTTCAATTAGCCCATCTCCACTCATTCCACTTTTGTGACTCTTGCCAAAGTTTTTCTATACTATTTTCAGTTTCCTCTTTGTTATGACACTCGTACTGAACTCTTGACTTCTTTCTATCAAACTTCTACCACTTGCCTATTTGACCATTTCCAAGAATGGTACAAAAGGAGGAGAATGTGTAGGGCCCCTGAATTCAAAGACCATGTTTAGATGGATTAGTTCTCTAGATCACTTTTGGCCCCCATAGGTAAAGATGTTGCTTCAAATTTTCCTTGGTCTAAGGAAGATGTGCTCCAAGTAGCTTTGAAATATGACTTTATTGATGCTCAATCAGGTTATTTTTATATTGTTCTCCTCGATCTGCCTCGAATTGATGTTGCTAATGCACTAGGGGGATCTCATGCTACCGAAAGTATCGTTGGATCCATTTCACACCCTCACCCGTAATAGTATGCTCCACCTCTGATCAGTTATGGTCAACCCCAGGGGGGACCATTACCTCTTACAATTATCTCCCTCCTCAAGGAAACCCTTATCTAGGTTAAATCACTTCATATGCATATTCCCAACTGCATTAGCAGATGTCAGGGCTAGCTATTGCTCAACTGGTTGATCCAAATGTTTCCCCTCCTCCATATTTTTCGTATGCAATGCCTATCACACCAGTCCCTACAACACTAGTTCCTCAACCTCCCATGCCTCCTGAACCTCTGCCAAAACAAACACCCCCTCCTCAAGGGAAATTGTATGCTCAAGACAACGCGACCAATCCCCACAACACCAAGAAAAATAATAAGGGGAAAAGTAACTGAAACAAAAAATACCAAGGTAATGAGGATAACTAGGGTCCATAGCCTAATGCACCTCGAGGAAATCAGTCTAGTCCCGCAACCCAACAACAGGGCGAACAACCCAAGTAGAACAAGGATCTTCGTATGAGCAAGAATTATTTATGTTGCGGCCTATATGGCCATTATACTCATAATTTTCCCCATTTACCTCAGATGTGTCAAGTATGGGAAGCTAAAATATCTTCCCCTAGAAGACAACAACCTATGGCTCCACTTCCTCCGGTTCCTACTTCATCTCAACTGGATGTGCTTACCAATCCTTTCCCTTAGCAAGGATATATAACTTCCCAACCTAGACAAGGTCAGGTAGCTCCCCAACCTCCACAATCTGGTCACCATGATCATCAAATTCTCACGATGAATTCTGATGAGATCAACACTGAACATGTCAACCTTCAGACTCGATCACGCCAATATGACACTAGTACATATTGTTAATTTTCCAACACTTTAGTTCCGACAATTTTGACATATTGTCGGAAAGTTTCCCAATTTCTCTCAATTTTTTAATCCCGCCACATGGTGTCACTCGTGTGACCTTGATGGTGATGTTATTTCTCTTGTGACACTATAAAAAAGCGTCGCTATTGCGCCCCTCGGCTAGGGTATTGCAATAGCGACAGTAATAGAAGACAACATCATTGTAGCGATGTCCATGTTATGTGTGTCAATATATCGATGAATGGACATAAATAACCCCTGCTATTGTCTTTCCAAAATTTCTTATGCTCTTTGGAATCCAAATTTCTGATGAAAGGCAAGGTCACAAATCTAGATTTCCTAATCTTTCTTTCTTGCCTAAGAGGGTTAGCAAGGAGACTACTAAAATTTTGTATTGGAGGGTGAAACCCGACCTTAGATATGTTTATTGGTAGTAGGATCTAAGCACAAGTGAGGAGTCCTAACATCATTACTCTGAGCTTTAGCTCAAACATCGACATCATTAAAACAACTCGATTCTCTTAATGGTAGGGAGCTATCTTCCTTTAGTTCCCATCCTTAGGCCGAGTTTGGGACCTTTGTAGGAGAAAGTGCTTGCCACCAGGAAGTTGGGTCATTGCTCACCCTGAATTGATCACTCTGAATTTCATCAAGGGCACAAATATGGATCTCCTAATAACACATATTTTATAGAAATAGGAGTAATATGTAGGGGGAGAATAAAACAAAAGATAGAGCCGAAGCCCATGGATTCCTATCACTAAATATCTAACTCCTGTTGCTCATTTCTCCATTTTTCCCTCTGGATCAACAACGAGGATATCCCAACTAGACCATTGAAAAAGGGCATGGGACATTATTTGGATTCTACAATTTTCCTTTTGATCGATGGTTATCCACGATGAGGGTTTTAACAACATAAGATTAAATGATTTTTAATTGAATTCATAAGGGGTATTTTGGAATTTTACTGTGGTGGTTGCCGTTATAGTTCCAATGCTGAGAGTGGAGGTCCAAACATGATACCATTGAGTGAGGCATGGGATATTGTTGGGCTTCTCTCCAATCTGTGTGTCGGTTCACTAGGGCGAGCAGATATTATAGAGGTGAATCATATATGGTCGATGGCAGGAAAGGAAAATTCCAGTTAGCTAGGCCCTAACTAACCAGAAACATGGAGCGAGCTGTAGAAAAGGGAGAGGAAACAAAAGAGAAGGGGTAAAAAAGGAAGAAAGGAAGAAAAACCTAGGTAATGCAAGGAGAGAGGTAGCAGCTAGGGAATCAGTTGTACAAGGGGGGGAGCCTGGTCTTGCCGAGACAACATCGAGAGGGATAAAACTAAGAAAATATATATATTCCCATGGGTCAATATATGAAACCTATAAAAAATTTAGAGAAATAATCTCTCTTTGTTATTGTTGTCTTTGTGTGTTGCTGTAGGGAAGGATTTTAGCGATAAGTATGTAACTAGTTCCCCTTCTATTGCATATCTTGTGCCATTTGCACATCAAATTTCTTTTTCATGGTACTAGATCCCCTACGGTTGTGTTGTTTTCATAACGGATTTCCTTGTTGATGTACCGAATCCCTTGCTATTTCATATCTTTTTCTATTTGCATATCGAATTGTGTGGAGTTAATTAACCCTATGCCTACAATCTTTTATTTTTTGCATATAAAATTGTGTGGGGGTAGATAACTCCTACCCTCAGCAAATAGGATGCTCTTCATGGTCTCCACCAAGAAAATTCCCATGTACAGGTATGTGCAAGGCTTCACAACATAGAAAGAATCATTCCAAACCATCCATGCCAAAACAAAAAGAGATATTCCCACAAAAGAATAGCCCCCATAGGTAACTAGCTCTAAAATTTGAACTGCATATAATGACAAACGTAACAGCCAACTGGGGACTGAATAGTCAATGCTTCGGGACTAAACTTCCCAAGTGGACCTATCGTGATGTCACAAAGGACTACATAAGTTATAAAAATTGCAGAAAGGGAATATTATCATATATAGGTGTCTCATGTGTGTAGACACCTCGGATCTACTCAGCAAACTTGTCCAATATTCAATCCCTTGCTCATATTTTGTGCCACTTGAAATTATTTCCCCATATGCACTTAATTTATCATGAACTAGCCTCATAGAGTTAAGTTAGTGCAACAAGTAATGCAAGCGATGAGGAATTGAGTCCAAGAAGGGCCTATCAGGTTTGTGACACAATCCACTACATGATTTTGAAATCTATTAACCATTTCATTCACCACATAATTTCTTATAAAGACCTTATACTCTTGTGAAGACTGATCACATTGATAATGGTCCCTAAGAATGAGACCCTATGAATAACATAGATAATACTTAATAATGATTACATCTTAAGGGGGTCTGTATTTGTAATGATTTAGGTGATTTATTTCTCAACCACCATGTCTCGCTATTTTTCTTTTGAAAGAATGCTCTCACTGATATCAAACTACAAACTAAATGTGCATTATTTCTATGCTATAAGACATAGTGCTTTTCATCATATGTAGGTATAGTCCATTGTTTGAGACTAGCTGAATCCAAGCCACATTCTTTTCTAACATATGCATAAGGTTAAACCCCAATGTCTTGTAACTTGTAACTGTAATAAGGATACCTATGCATGCATCCAACAATAGTGTGAATGGAAAAGGAAATATTTACATACCATGTTGCAATTTATTCTAGTGCGAAGAGCACACCACCAATAAGTGCACGATAAGATGAAGCCACACCTATCTCTATCATTGTTGAAGTATCTCAACCATCTCCATGTTAGATCATAATGCCTTGAATCACCCTGCCCCTAAAGAGATGCTATGCAAGACCTAGTGTGTATCAAGGGACCTTCCTTCCCTAGATCTAATACAACAGACCTAACACATATACTTCCAAATACCTACACCCACCCAAAATATACCACCCATTAACAAACAAATGAAACCTAGAAAAGGCTACATCCAAACATTCAAATACATAGCTAATGAAAATCATAGCTACCATTCCCTGTGAAATTTTCCACAGAGTCCCTAGATAAAAGCTCCTAGAATTCATTTGGAATTTTTGTAGGGCCTTGAATACAGGGCTCCACTTCATTGGCACAATCATGCACATGTTTTTTTATGCAAGTCTTGGCCGAGTTTCACAACACTAGCTTTTATGCAATAAATATTTGTCTATTTTAACTATATAGGGCTCAGCCTTCTCCAAAACAATCACAAATAATGCAGCCTGAATCTGAGGTCAATGGCACAGTTGTGTTCAACACAAAAAATAGCCCAGAAATAGTCCTTTCCAACTCAACCTTGCTAATGATATACTCAAGCCTCAAGATATTCTTAGATGCTTCCCTTTGCTTGAGTTTCTCCTCATTTGCTGCTGATTTTTATTCAGATCCATGCTCTAATACCATATTATACAACACTCACACACACAACCTGTGCATAAAATAATGAATCAATTATGTTCCTTTTCCCTCCTTATGAGTAATTTTTATCAACTAAATCTGGAAAGTTGTATTTTTGGAAGTCAAACCTGTGATTGATGAGTTAACTAGTCCAAGTGAATCATGTAGCTCGTCTAGTCTCAATTTAGAACTTGGGACTCAATCACTTGTCTTTTCCAATTCTAACTCGCACTAAAATACAAAAAATTGAACCATCCACTCATGCGCATCAGTCAAACTGCTTCATGAACATTTCCTAATTTTTAGGAACTTGCCTTAAATTTTAGGAACTAGTACCTGCTATAAGGAAAATTGCTTCTGGTCTCTTTGACTAAGGCACAGGTCAAAGAAATACCTTTCTCGCTACCATTTTCAACAGGGTGCCTTAGATCTAAGTTATATTTATACGATATTATTCCAGAAGGTAAACAATAGGATGAGTTCTTCCTGCCTACCCTATGAGCATTAGAAGGAGAATACTCTTAAGGAACTGTCCTCTAGGAACAAATAGGCTAGCGAGTAGCTATCCTCTGGGAATTTCTTAACTATTTGACATCTGAATGGTTACCTGGAGTGTTCATTTGTGAAAATATTACTTGGGCCTTAGAAAAATTAGGTTGGAACATGGGTGAGTGACCTGTGACTCTGTGGCTAGTTTCCTTCGTCTTGGTGGCCTCATAGCCTAGCTTGGGGGTGGCATCTATAGTGGATTCCTACCACTTGGTGGAAAGTTTCTCACATGAATCTATTTCCTTGGACCATCTTGGTTAAAGTGTTCAATCTATGATCTCAATTTTTTGTTTATAACTCTGCAATTTAAGCTTATATTCTGTTTATGAATGAAATTTGAAATGAAATCTTAGTTCAAATGAATTTACACATGTTTATTTTTGGTGCATTGTTAAATTGCATGCATCTGTAATTAAAATGTCTTTAGAGTTTACTGGGTTCATATATCTATATTGATACTTTTGAAACTGAATTGTGTCCTTAGTACCTACCCAATGGATTGGGTAATCCCAATGTAACACCCCCTCGATTTTTTTTATTATCTTGGAAATATTTCTAGTGGATAATCTTCCCTTGAATTGCCTTGTAGTCTTGTGAGGTACTAGATGGATATTATAGAGTTTGTAGTGGACAACATTATAAAAAACCGAGAGCCCCTTACATCCTTGCAAGGGGGTATTTGGTTGACCTTCTCTTATTTTATGTTTTAGGGTTAGGTTAGGGTTTACAACAACTTCACATAAGTTTTCAACCATTAGTAAGCTATTTGTCTTGATAATTGTGCCTCTATTTGACGTAAGATAACTCTTTTAATTGTCATATTTGTAATCTAACATCCAAACAAGGCACATTGTTTGACATCTAATGTGAGTGGCTAATCATAAAAATATGGAGATGCTACAACAAAAGGGATCTTACTTTGTCAATACTGGAATTAAGAGGAAAACACATTACCTAATAAGATGTCTTTTCCATATTTGATTAATTAATTCCTATATGTGTGCAGGATAGATATTTTGGTCAGCATCCTAAACTTGTCTACAAACACAAGAGAACAATCATCCACAAAAATCTCTTTTCCCTGACGAAGAGATAATGTTTGAGCACACAAGCACATGCCTCTCGACTTCCCCTATTAAAACCTCAAGCCAAGATAATTTGATTCATCCAATATGGTAATGTTGAATTGAGTAATTAATAGTTCTAATTAATGAAATCAATAGAGTTTTTGTTTGAAACTGTTAACTAATTATCAATAAATTAAAATAATTCTTCCAATTGTTTATAAAATATTGAGACAGAAACCCTCAATATCTCCTTGTGCATTCCTAGAATATGATCGCATTGGAGAGCTTTCTAGAGTATTTGCAAAGCATTCTAAATAGCAAGGGATTTCAACAATAATATTTCCCATTAGATGCCCAATAACATCTGATGTTGCCCCATATGATTCTTTTGAGTAATGACCATAGAGATAAATTATAGGAAGGCCCTTCTCATCAACTAGAAATGGGAATGCCATTTGAACGTGTGAAATGTTAGGAGAGTCCTTTGTATGTATACAGATGTGGATAATATGCCAAAGCATGTACAGATTTGGGCCTTTCTCTTATTAAGTTAGATTGAATGAATATTGTAGGCTTCTCATTGGTTGTTTTAAAGGTTCTTGGGGCCATCCAATTACATGTATCCCAGTCTAATAATTTAAGAATATTTTCCATTAGATGCACAATAACATGTGATGTTGCCATATATGATTCTTTTGAATAATGACCATAGAGATAAATTATAGGAAGACTCTTCTCATCAACTGGAAATTGGGATGGCATTTGAGCCTGTGAAATATCAGGAGGGTTCTCTGTATGTATAGAGACCGTGGAGAAGATGCTGAAGCATGTAGAGATTTGGCCTTTCTCTTATTGAGTTAGATTGAATGAGTATTGTAGGATTCTCATTAGTTGTTTTAAAGGTTCTTGGGGTCATCCAATTACATGTATCTCAGTCTAAGAATCTATGGTGTAGTTAGTAGTTATCTTCAACTACTAATCTAGCCTTGACAGGGACAATCTCCCACCATCTATTTATTCTTGGTGTTAATTTCCAAATTCAATCAATTCACACAGACCTCATACCTATTAGACTTTTTTCAATTACGTGCACTAACCACCACACCTTGAAAAAAATTAAGAGCGGTTACTGTGAAATTTTTTTTGAAGCCTTTTAAACATAAATATGGACCCTTGATCAACATATTAAATTAGAATATTGTAACCATGTGAGGCTTGGAGGGATTCTGCGGCGTTCTTGAATATTGTGCTCAAGCAAAATAATTAGAAATAATTGAATTCACACATGCGGCTAAATCCTGAATTTATATATATCTAAATAACATTGGGATCTCCCCTTCACTTCTTTAGATGCAACAAAGAAATATATGCCGTTTATATTTTGCTAGCATAGTTCATGAATTGAACCAAGCACTTCTGTGGATGCAACAAAGTAATATATACCTTGGATTTTGTGGGAAGTAGTATAGTTTCCATGAACTGAAGTTTGAACCAAGCATACTCCCATGGAAAGCTAAAGGGCCATGCATTAATAGTTTTCTTGGAAATTGTTCTACTTTGAACAGATCATACTGTCATGGAAAACTGAAGGGCCATGCACAAATAGATTTCTTGGAAACGGTTCTACTCTGATAGTTTGACTTCTTTGAAAAAATGTTAAATCACCTGATTGTGAAATGCTTCAATCTTAATATGTTTTCTGTTCAGAGAGACACTATGTTATTCCTATGGACATCAGCAAAAGAGACACCCCTCAAACCTAGCGTCTAAAGCAAATGAGTTCCATCGTGAAATTATTCAATCTTAATATGATTTCCATTTAGAGAGACACCCCTCAAACCTGGCATCTAAACCAAAGGAGGACCATGCTACAGAGACTATATCCTTTACTTTAAAAAGATTTATGGTTCTATTATTGCTAAGTTACTTTCCTTTATCTGTTTCATGCATCATTTCATTGAAAATAGAAGTATCTATCTGCTAAAACAATTTTTCACATCAGTGAGATTTCCCTCTCTTGTCTTCACAAATATAGGCACCACACATTCTAAATAAATTCAAGTTCCTCCTCTAATGTTGTCTTTACCTCACTTCAAATGTAATTTTTTTGGGAACTGTTACAAAAGGTTCTAATTTATAAAATATGTGTTTCAAATATTTTTCCTCAAAACCTGGTGCTTTCAATGAATTACCTATTATGCTTCCACATGTACATGTGTATATTTAGACATATATACATATCCACACACATATAAAGTATGTGCCCACACACACCCCATAAGGTTTGTGATGGCATCAAGTTTTCATGTACTTTTGATTTGGATTACACTTTAATTTTCAACGTTACCATTTCTGTAATCCAGTTATAAAAATTTGCTGAATTTGCAATTTTAGGTTTTTTAAAAAGTTGTTTTTCATTGAAAAAAATAGATTCTATATCCTTAACTGATCTTGCTACAATATGATTTTATAATGTTTAAGATTGATATCTATAATTCAATCAATAAAATTAATTTCTTTATTGAATTTGTAGCAAAAAAATTACATTGTTCTTTCCTCATATTCTAAATGGTCAGAAAAGAGTCAGTTTATAAAATTTCTATATTTTTTTTAACAAAAAAATGCAATTTTTTTCATTAATAAAAAGAGAGTACATTATCAGATTTATGTTCCACTTTTTTCCTCCTATTTCATTATGCTTGGTGTACTTATTGTCCTATTAGGGTTTGACTTTAATTCCTTCAAGGGACATGGTCGCCACTTTTGTGCTGGCGTGCCCACAGAAGGGGGGCATTTATTGTGGATGGGTCCAGGTACAAGTCTTAGGGAGTCTTTGGTGGAAAAGATACCCACTAGTTGTGGTTACGTAGCTGTCTTGAACAGAACCATTAAAATTGTTATTGGCCACAAGATTTATTAATTTTTGAGTTCTGTTGTTTACTGGATATGGGTTGCAGTTGGTTGGAACGTAACCTTTACAAATGTTACATTCCATGAATGTAACTTGAACTGAACCATTATGATAAATAATCTAATTCTTCATATTAGGATTCCAGAGTCCAGCATGTTGAAAAGTCAATAAGAAATGTGTGTCTAGTTTAATTTTCCCTTATTAAATTGGACAATAAATTGTAATCTTATCTCATAATCACTTGTAATAGTTAACTGAGTGTGATAGACTCAGTTAGCTCATGAAATTCGAGTTGAGGGTGGTTGGTGAGGCATGTAGAGGAATTCTATTTGTTTTAGATTCCAAGTTGCAGTTAGTGTATTTGTTTAGTGCATGAGAAATCAGTTAACTCAATTAAGTGAGTTAAAGTCAGTCTAACAGGTTGTAACTGATTGTTGTTCTAGTGAGAGGTCAAGTGAATTAAATCAGATTTAATTCACATGCAGTGATCTATCAAGTGACTGATGATTTACTATTAATAGTTCCATGCATGTCAGTTTTGATGAAGACCCAGTTGAGACAGAGGTTAAAGGGATGTTATCTATCCGTTGTATTATTAGTAAATTTCCGGTGTGAAATTAGACAACCATAGGATTTTCCATGATGTATTGCACAGTTTTGGAAGGTTGAATTTCCTAATTAATAGGGATCAATTTTTCTTAGAATTGCACAAGAAAGGCAGGTTTAGCAGAGGCATGAAATTAGCTAAGTGTTGGTCGATTTTGTCTAGATCAGTGTGAGATAGTTGGTAGAGTGCAGTAGACTCTTTTGAGAAGAGTACATTTTAATTGTTTCATGATTCCTTGGTTTTATAAAATACAGATAGAGGGGTTTTGAGAAGATTGATTTCCCCACAAAATTTCATATGTTGTGGATTTGATTCTTTCTCTTACTTGGTGTGATTGTGCAATCTTGTTTAATTTCCGCAAACTAATTGTAGAAGGATTCAATATCTTTCTCTAGAATATTGCATGATCAGATTGAATCCATTGGTATAAATATTGTTTTTATAATATCTACGTGGTATTAGAGTGCCAGAAATCACTATAGTGGAGAATAAATTGAGTTTGTGCTGAACAACAGTCGAATTTGAAAAAAATATTCTTTGTTGTGACAGGTGGATCAAGATGGCTTTCAATGGATTAAGATTGGAATATGCACTCGAGGGTAGTTCTAATTATATTGAATGGAAAGATAGAATGGAGGAATTTATGGAGGACAACTAGTTGAAATAATTTATCGACACTAATATTCCAAGGTTCGCAGCAACAGATGCCACTCTTCTTGATGCTTGGAAAAAGAAGGTTGCAAAGGTGAGGAGGATTTTAATAGAGGGATTTCGAGATCACATTGTCTTGAGTCTCCATGGAAAGGAGAATCCATATGAAATGTGGAAGGCCTTTACAAATATGTTTCAGAACATCAGTCACCATAGAAAATTGGCACTGAAGGACAACCTCAGGAAAATCAAAATGGAGAAAGGCGACACTATTCTGAAATACTTGACCAATTTCATTCAATGTCAAGATGAGCTTGGAAGTGTCAAGATTAATGTAGAAAATGATGACTTGGAGAGCCTAGAAATTCTAGGCCTTCCCAAGAGTTGGCATAGTTATCAAGACTCTATCAATGGGAGGGAGAAACTCCCATATTGGGTGTGACTTTGGTAGGATTTGGTACAAGAAGAATTCAGGAGGAATACCAAGCATGGATCCTCATCCGAGATAGATGATGAGGAAAATTGCACCTTGGATGGTAAGGGAAAGAAGGGGAAGGGAAAGAAATCATATTCCAAATCTGAGACTGACAAAGAAGGTGAGAAGCATGATATGTCCAAAGTGAAATGTTTTCACTGTCATGAGCATGGAGATTATGCTGTAATTTTCCATACAAGAAGAAGAACAACAAGAAGGCTTTAGGATCTGCAACGGGTGATGCTTTGGCTTCATAGTTTGAGTTGGACTTCTCTCTCATCGCATGCATGGTGTCTAGTGCGATGGGATCAATGTGGTACTTGGATAGTGGTGCAACTTTCCACATGAAGGGAGACAAAGAAATCTTTAGTAGCTTGGAGGAGAAGGATATTCAGATGCACATCGAGATGGGTGATGACAAGAGGTATAGCGCTACCGAGATTGGTACAGTTACTTTCCAGAGACAGTCAGGTAAACCTTTCTTATTAAAATATGTCATGCATGTACTAGGCTTGAAAAAGAATTTAGTTTCAGTTTCTATGTTGGAGGATAGAGGATATGATGTGGTGTTTAGTGAAGGGAAATGATTCCTTAGTCACAAAGCCACGGGATAGGGTAAAAATATTAGGGTTTGTGTGAAGAACCTCTACAAACTTGATTTAGATGGCTACACAACATTGATGAGTAAAGAAGACAGAGTGGTGAGCTAGGATGAGGGTGAGTTATGGAACAGGAGATTGGGCCATCTACACCACTGTGTTTAGAAGGTCATGCAACATATTTCTATGGGGCTTCCAAAGGGTACCCTTGCGCAAATAGACACATGCAAGGGATGTACCATGGGGAAGTATACAAAGGCCACTTTTCACGAGAAGGAGAACCGAGCAGCGTAAATCCTTGAGAGAATTCACTCAAATGTGGGTGGACCATTCTCTACAACTTCCTTAGCAAAGCATAGGTATTATGTGATTTTTGTTGATGCTTTTTCTAGAAAGTGTTGGATCTACTTCATGTAGAAGAAAGATCAAACAATCTAAATTTTTTTTGATTTCAAAGCACTGGTTGAGAAAGATACAAGGAAGAAGGTGAAGGCTCTAAGGAGAGACAATGGTGGTGAACAAATCTCAAATTAATTCAAGAACTTCTGTGCCAAAGAAGGAATTCAGAGAGATTTTATTGTGCCTCATAACCCACAATAGAATGGGGTTGCAGAAATAAATGAAGAAACAATTTTGGGTGCAGCACGAGCTATGTTACATGATCAGGGCCTACCAAATCATCTATGGGCAGAGGCATGAAACACAACAATATTTTTGCAGAATTGTAATCCTCATTGAATACTTGGCATGATTACACTATTGGATGATTTTTCTTGTAAGAAAATTGATGTTTCATATTTTAAAATTTTTGGCTCATTTGTCTATTTCCATGTGACTAAATATTCCAGAAAGAAGCTAGAACAAAAAATAGATATTGGGATATTTGTGGGGTACATTGATACTCCCCAAAACTATCGTGTGTATTTTCCGAACAACAAGATGAAAATTTTCATACGGGATGTAAAATTTGATGAAGAGACATCCATGTTATTGTCCCTTGAGAGGGAGCTTGATTTGCATGCAGATGAGGAACTCTTGGTTCCAAAGGATGAACATCAAGATGTGGAGCAGCCACATGAGGAGGATCATGGAGTGGTAGAAACCTTTCATGCAGAGCCATCCACTAGAAATGGTAGGAGGTGCACCACAGAGGTTGACATATTGAGACTTGATGTGACAGAACATGTAGGAGCACTTACATCTTAGCACAGACAGAGACAATCACCAGACATGTATATTGGATACATGGATGTTATGAGAAAGTGTATTGTGACAGAACCATCCTCTTTTGAGGAAGCAGTGCAACAACCAACTTGGGTTGATGCTATGGTTGAGGAGTATGACTCCATCATCAGGAATAGTGCATGGGATGTTGTCCCAAGCCCAGTCGAGAATGTAGAAATTATACAAACAATATGTATACCAATGGATTCAATCCGATCATGCAATATGCTAAATCAAGATAATGAATCCTTCTATCAAATTAATTGTGGAAAATAAACATGATTGCACAATCACACCAAGTAGAAGAAGGAAGAAAATCAATCCACAACACATATTTTTCCTCGGGAAAGATTTCTACTCAAAACCCCTCTATCTCTATTGTATATTCAACCAAGGAATCATGAAAAAATTACAATGCACTCTTCTCACAAGATTTTTTTGCACTCTGCCAACTCTATCACACTGATTTGAACAAAATCAACCAACACTTAGCCAATTTCCTACCTCTGCCCAACCTTCCTTTCTTTCAAAATTCTTGTAGAATTAAATCCCTATGATTTAGGAATTTGAACCTTCCAAAATTGCACAATTCTCATGGGCAATCCTATGGGTGCATTACTGCATCTGGGTAGTTTTCTAATAATACAACTGATAGTTAACGTCCCTTTAACCTCTGTCTCAATGGGGTCTTCATCATAATTGACATGCATGCAGCTATTAATAGTAAATCATCAGTTACTTTAAAACTCTCTGAATGTGAATTAAATATGATTTAATTCACTTGACCTCTCACTAGTGCAATAATCAGTTACAACTAGTTAAACTAAATTTAACTCAATTAATTGAGTTAACTGATTTCTCATGCATCAAACTAATACAATCACTGCAACTTGGACTCTAAAACAAATAGAATCACTCTACATGCCTCACCAACCATGCTCAACTCGATTTTCATGAGTTAACTGAGTTTATCACACTCAGTTAACTATTACAAGTGATTATGAGATAAGATTACAATTTATTGTCCAATTTAATTAAGGGAAAATTAAATTAGACACACATTTCTTGTTGATTTTTCAACACTCCCTCTCAACAAGAAAGGGATTATCATCTACCCTGATCCTGCCTCTATGGTATTAGAATTTTCTCTCCACAAGCGCCTTCATCAGAATATCTGCATCTTAATCATCCATGGAAATGTACTGAAGTAACATAATGTGTCTCTGAACACAATCATTGAGACCTGTCATGGAATACTAGATTAAACAAGAGTTTTATGCAACTCTGGTTATGACAATGTATCACCGTCGAATATCTGCCTCAACTGAACTGAGTGCAACTAATCTCTACTTATTGCTGTACCAAGAAATCATTGTTGATCCTATGATGAAGAAGCCTCCTGATGTTCTCTTCCTGTTTGATGGACTGCCTCCCCAATCTATATCAGTGAAGCCTTGAAGCTTCATTCCCTCTATCCGTCTGTACCATAATCCATACTTTGCAGTCCCCTTGAGATATCTCAAGACATGCTTCCTCGCCTTTGAAAAGAGCTTGGACAACTTAACCATAGCTTGACTAAACTAGTTAACTGTGTAATATATGTTTGGTTGTGTGTTCACAAAGTACATGAGTGAACCCACAAGCTGCATGTAAATATTAGCATCCACTACCTCACCTAAAGTAGCACCCTCCTTCCTCTAGTTTTCTGCAAGAGGAGTCTCCATGGGTTTACAGCTCTCCATGTGGAACTTCCTCAGAATCTCTTTGGCATACTTTCCTTGAGAAACAAATAGCTCCCCATCACGCTGCCATATCTCTAGACCAAGGAAATAGTGAAGGAGTCCCATGTCCTTCATCTCAAACTCTCTTGCAAGATCCTATTTGCAAGAAGTTATGAGCTTCTCATCACCTGTTAGAATAAGATCGTCAACATAAAGTACAATAATCAGAGGCTTACCATCAATCACAATCTGGTACAGGTTCGCATCCAGTTCACTCTTTGTGAAGCCCAACCCGCTGAAATATATATCGATCTTGGTGTACTAATCACGAGGTGCTTGCTTCAGGCCATACAATGCTCTCTTGAGTCTTCACAAATGTGACTTACTATCAAAGGTCTCAAAATCTTCTGGTTGCTCAATGTACACTTCTTCCTTAATAACTCCATTGGTAAATGAATTCTTCACATTCATCTGATGTATCTGCGCTGAGAGTGAAAGGATAGATCTAATAGATGAGTACCTTGCAACTGGTGCAAAATTATCCTCATATTCAATCCCCTCAACTTGTGAGAATTCCCGGGCTACAAATCTAGCCTTGTACTTCTCCACACTACCATCTGTTGCCTGCTTCACCTTATAGATCCATCTAGATCCAACCACTAACTTCCTGATTGGTTTTGGGACTACTTTCCATGCACTATTCCTAACGATGGAGTCATACTCCTCAACCATGGCATCAACCCAAGTTGGTTGTTGCACTGCTTCCTCAAAAGAGGATGGTTCTATCATAATACATTTTCTCATAACAGCCATGTATCCAGTAAACCTGTTTGGTGACTGTCTCTGTCTGCGTAGTGATGTAGGTGCTCCTGCATGTTCTGCCACATCAAATCTCAACCTGTCAGTTTTTGTGGTGCGCCTTCTACCATGTTTGGGGGATGGCTCTGCATGAGTGGTTTTTTCCACTCCATGATCCTTTTTAAGTTGTTGCTCCACATATTGAGGTTCATCTTTTGGAACCATGAATTCCTCATCTACATGCAAATCAAGCTTCCTCTCAAGGGAAAATCACATGGATTTATCCTCATCAAATTTTACATCCCATCTGAAAACTGTCATCCTGTTGTTCGACAAATACACCCAATATTTGTGGGGAGTATCAGTGTACCGCACAAATATCACAATCTCAGCTATTGGTTCTAGATTCTTTCTGTAATCTTTGTTCACATGGCAATAAAAATATGAGACAAAAATTTTAAAATATGAAACATCAGGTTTCTTAACAGAAAATGCCTCCTCTAGTGTACTCATGCCAAGTATTCGATGAGAACCATGGTTTTTCACAAATATGATTGTGTTGCATGCCTCTACCCATAGATGAAACATTAGGCCTTGATCATGTAACATTGCTCGTGCCACACCCACAATTGTTCTTTTATTTCTTTCTGCAACCCCAATATGTTGTGGGTTATGAGGCACAATCAACTCTCTCTGAATTCGTTCTTTGGCATAGAAGTTCTTGAATTCATTGGAGATGTACTCACCACCATTTTCGCTCCTTAGAGCCTTCACATGCTTCCCTATATCTTTCTCAGCCAGTGCTTTGAACTCACAAAATTTTGAGAATGTCTGATCTTTCTTTAGCATGAAGTAGATCCAACACTTGCTAGAAAAATCATCAAGAAAATTCACATAATACCTGTGCTTTGTTGTAGAAGCTATAGAGAATGGCCCACACACATATAAGTGAACTATCTCAAGGATTTATGCTGCTCGGTTCTCCTTCTCGTGAAAAGTGGCCTTTGTATACTTCCCCATGGTACATCCCTTTCATGTTTCTATTTGCGCAAGGGTACCATTTCGAAGCCTCGTAGAAATATACTGCATAACCTTCAAGGAACTGTGGTGTAGATGGCCCAATCTCCTATGGCATAACTCACCCTCATCCCGACTCACCACTCTATCTCCCTTACTAATCAACCTTACTCAACCATCTACATCAAGTTTGTAGAGGTTCCTCACACGAACCCCAATCTTCTTAACTTGTCCTGTGGCTTTGTGACAAAGGAATGCTTTCCCTTCACTGAAAAGCACATCATATCCTCTATCCTCCAACATAGAAACTAAAACTATATTATTTTTCAAGCCTAGTAAATGCATGACATATTTTAATAAGAAAGGTTTACCTAACTGTCTTTGGAAAGTAACTGTACCAATCCTGGTAGCGATATACCTCCCATCCTCACCCATATCGATGTGTATCTGAAGATCATTCTCCTCCAAGCTACTAAAGAGTTCTTTGTCTCCTATCATGTGGAAATATGCACCACTATCCAAGTACCACACTGATTCCATCACACTAGACACCATGCATGCGATGAGTGAGAAGTCCAACTCGAAATGTGAAGCCAAAGCATCACCCGTTGCAGATCCTAAAGCATTATTGTTGTTATTCTTCTTCTGTGGACAATTAGTGGCATAGTTTACTTGCTCGTGACAGTGAAAAAATTTCACTCTGGACATGTCATGCTTCTTGCCTTCTTTTCTAGTCTCAGATTTGGAATAGGATTTCTTTCCCTTCCCCTTATTTGCCCTACTAGCCAAGGAAAATTTTTCCTCATCATCCACCTTGGATGAGGATCCATACCTGGTATTTTTCCTGAATTTGTCTTGTACCAAATCTGACTAAATTCACTCCCAATCTGGTAGCTTCTCCCTCCCATTGATAGATTCCTAATAACTATGCCATCTCCTGGGAATGCCTAGAAGTGCTATGCTCACCAAGTCATCATCTGCTACAGTAATCCTGACACTTTTAAGCTCATCTCAACATTAGATGAACTTGGTCAAATATTTCGGAATAGTGTCGCCTTTCTCCATTTTTATTTTCCTGATCTTGTCCTTTAGTGCCAATTTTCTGTGGTCACTGCTATTCTGAAACAGATTTGTTAAAGCCTTCCACATTGCATATGGAGTCTCTTTGCCATGTATTATCACTCTGAAATTTCAAAAAGTTGTTATATGCGTTAAAAAGAAATATCAGAGGTAACTATCATCCACTTTTGGAGATTAGGATTTAGCCTTCCTAATGCTCAGAGAGGGCTCTCTCAATGATTTAACTTTGTTTGTTTAATAAATTTTAGGCTAGTTATGTATGCTTTTTTGGATTGATTTTGATTTTTTGGTGGAATTATTGATTTATATGGATAGGTGCTTTTCCATTTTCCATTGGGCTATGGAGTCAATATAACTTGAAACAGAATAGAATCAAGTTATAAAGAAAGTGTTACAGGGCAAGATAGGTGAGAAAAATCAGATCTGAAGGCTGAATGGTGAAGTGATTTTCAATCGTTATTAAGGAGAAATTAAGAATTCCATAAACCAGATAATGAAGGAAGTTGAAGGAGGTCAACTAGGATCAGAGGGAAATTAAGAATTCTCTAAACCAGATATCAGAAGAAAACATAGAAATGTATAACAGTTCAAAGAAAAGTGTAATTAAACAAATTTTTTAGTAAAATTCTAGTTGTAACATTGAAATTTAGAACACATTAAAGTTTATGGAATACTTAAGAAAATAACATGAACAATTGAAATTATACTTCACTGAGATAGCTCAACACATGAATCCTCTATAGAACTGCCTTTATTACTTGTCACGTCTGTCAAATGGAAATGGTATAATAACCCTCAGGTAGTAGATCAATCAGCTATAGAAATATTCAGAAATCCACCCTCAATACTACGAAATGATGAAGTATTTATACAAATTATTACAAAAATATCTTGTCAATTGACTAGGATTTATTTAAGGAAAATAAAATATCTTCATGCAAGAAGATAGTGACACCCAGTAACTAATTGAAATATGTCCCTGTTTTATTTGATCTATGTTTAATAATTATTTCTTTCACGTTGTTTGCTTCTTTCATTTGTTTTCTCTTTCATGTTGTCTTTGTTTTCATCTGTCTTTTACCTGTCTTCTCTTTAACCTGTCATAGTAAATCACACAATTTTTCCCACATTTCTTCATTTGGAATTTTTATCTTCACCATCTTCCAGTAAATTTCATCTGCTTATGAATACTTGGAAAACATGGGCTTATTCACAAAAGGTGATTTACCTTATGCTGGAGGTAAAAAAAAAATTCTGAAATTTGAATGAGCACTTTGCATGTGGGAATTCCTTTCATTGTTGAACTGTTGCAAGTCTCTTTAGCTACTTCCCTCATCTTCTTATCATATTATTCATGCTTCATGATTTTATCATTGATTACTAATGGATTAGGTAGACCTTTCTGTCTTAAAACGTCAAACTTTTTCATAAACTTGTTCACTGCAAGTTACAAACATTTTTCCTCAAGCTGTGTCATTAGATTTCCCTTGGAAATCACTTTCTTCACCTCTAAGATAGCTTTTGTTATGTCAGCTATCCCTAATTATTCCAATTCATATTTATTTTTAGAGTTAAGGAACTTGATTATTTCAAAGGCTTCCTCTGGTTTCTTTCCAAGATCTACTTTTACCTTTTGAATTGCATTACTAGCTTCCTTTACCAAGTCATTATGTTCAAATATGATTTGTATAGAAGGCCATTAACTGAGTTAATGATATTGGCCCACAACTGTTGTTTTGCTTGGGCTAAATCTTCTTTTAGTGATAGCTCTTTTATAAATGATGGATTCTTTAAGTTAATATGTTGGCTTTTTGTACTTCTTCCTGATGCATTACTTTTTCCAATTTCTTTCCATCTATTAAACTCTTCACTTGTTCTTTGAGATTATTGATATCAATAGTTTGAATTGACATATCTTGCATTGCCTTGATCAATTTGTTGGCCTCATCAGTGGGATGGGATGTTGGTACTGCTGATGCTGTTACTAATGTAGTTAATGGAATTGTTGTTGATACTGTAGCTATTGTAGACAATGGAGCTAATGTAGAAGCTATGGGAATAGCAGTAATGGGAACTGCTTCCATGCTAGCTTGCTTTTCCTTCACAATTTTTTCCATTTATGTTTCCATTTCTTTCAGTTGAGCTATCAAATGAATGATGAGATTCATCATTTCATCTTTTTGATTATCAGTTTCCAAAACCTCTTTGGTTTGTGGATGCTCTATATTTTCTAACTTCAGTTGTTTCTTTAGTGCAACTATGTCTTCATTCTTCTTTTTTATTCATTCTTCTACTGCTTTAATGTCTTTTGGATTATAACAAACTTCCATTACCAAAAATTCAAGTTACTTTATCCTGTTATCCTTAGCTTGTGAAGAATTTTTCTCTAGTTTTAACTGTATATTTATATTTTCTAGACAATTATGTAACTTCTGGACACTTAAAGATTTTTGTCTCATGGTGGAATAGATCATTTCGCCTACCTATTTTTGAAACTCAATCTAGTCTATTGGATGCACATCTTTGGCAAGAACTTCAAAGGCTTTCTTTTTATAATCTTCTGATGTTTTTGTGGCCTGCACTTTTAGCTATAGAAATTTCATTTGCATCTTCCTTGTTTTGAAGTCAAAAGCTAAAAGAAATTTATATTGGTCACTGGGAGTTTGGTTCCAATACTATGCATATATTACGGCCTTCAATGCTTCATTTCTGATTTTAATCTCTTTTTATTTCTCCATGATATCTTTCTCTTTCTCAACTAGTTTGCTAGATGATGAAACCTCTTCCCTATTCTATTTTTGAATGATTTGTGCACTGGAGGTTGATGGTAGATGTGTTTCTTCTGAAAGTGTTGGAGGTGCATCATCTCTGACAACAATATCTGCCTCAATGGTTTCAATTGTTTCAAATGTCTCTATCACTGGATTCAGTTTTGTTTTCTTCATGTACATAAGTTTGAATTTAGTATCAGAAGTGGTTTCTGCAGAATAAGATCCTTCCTCTCTTGCCCTTTTTTAATTTCTATCCTATGGGGCTGAAGTAAGCAGGATGGAACTATTATCAACATGCTTATCCACCTCCTGTAAAGTATTTTCCAACCACTCTGAATGGTTGGAATACTTTTCAATTTCAAGCTTAGACTCATGAATGAATGGGGTGAGTTTGAACTTAACTCTTAATTTGCTTATGACTCCCAAGGGGTCATATGACCATTTGAAACTACTACTGAACTTTAACTCTTGTAAAAATTTATCTGCTTGTTGTCGAGTATTCCTATTGTTGCATATAAAATGCCCTAGTTGGTTTTCAATCTTGAATTGGGTCTTATTTTTAGCTGAAAGAAAATTTATTTCATCTGAATTCAAGATTTTTCTGATGTATTCTAAAGAAAATATCCTTATTGGGAGGTATTTGGGAAGCTTGTATGGAGTTTTATGGCTTCCATACACTTTTATTTCTGTATGATTCTGGTATAAATATCAGTCTCTTGTTTTACTCTGATCTGAAAACTGTAGAACCTTCTTGATCTCTTCACTGATTCTAGGTTGAATGGTACTTGTGAGCATATTCACTACTGGATATACAAAAGAGTCAATGAAATCTTTAAAACTGAATTCAGTGGAATCCTTTCTGATCAAGGATGTCCAAAAGACAACAGATTGGGGATTACCCTTTGTGTCCATTTTTTGTATTTTAACTGCAAAAATTTCTGATTGAAAATATATAAAAAAATGGAACGATACTGAGGAGTATTTGAATACTCCTTCTTCTGGCAGTTTTACTAGCTAATCATGTCTAGCATTTGCCAGGTATTGGGAAAAATTGAAAGTTGTAGCTGGAGGGTGACGTGGGCTAAATATGAATAGGAATCCAAGAATAGGTTCATCTACATTCTCATCTGTGAAATATCCTAAAATACAAGATAACATAGTCACAATTTTTCTGGTTCTTTTTGAAAACAAGGTAGCTGAGTATGGAGGATTTTTTTTGGGAGTTTCCACTGATGGAGGGAGGAAAGTATAAAAGATTTGGAACCTTTTGGGGAAGTCTAGCTTTAAGTAAAGTTCAGTAAGGGTTTCAATTAAGAAAGGTACTCCCTCTGGTTGTGGTTGAATCTACAACATTTGATTGATGGATTGAGCAGTGATTGTAAATATAATTTCTTGGTTTGGAGTAACTATAGCTCTTTCATGGGAAAATAAATTATTTGGCATAGTCTGATGAGTTCAGGGAACTGAAAAGTTTGTGGGAATATGTATTTGCGTAGGTTAGAGTCCCATAGATGAATATCATCTGCATGATCAACAAATTTATCATGACTCCAACAATGGAGCTCCAAAAGGTTGCAATCAGTCACAATATCATTGATTTTGAAATCTTTATCAACCAAAGGGGTGTGGTTGACATCTAACACTGGTGGTTGAAGAGGTTTTATAGTTATAACGCTCTGGGAAGCCATTAATTTGTTTAATTATTAAGTTAATAAGAAAATTATATGGATTCAGGTACTTAGGATTACCTGGAATATCGAAAATTTTGATTGCAGAAGTGTCCAGGCGGTAGCAAGGGCTTTAATTCTAGTTGGTGAAGGCTTTCAGTCTTTTTCAGAAACAAACAGAGATAGGAGAATAATGGTAAAGCGGCGGGGTTTTATTATTTTGAACTAAGGTTTATCGCATGGTGCGAGGGTCTATTATATTTCAAATATCGGTGGTTTTATCACATGACTTGGAGATGAATTAGTGGATTATTGCTCTGCGAAGAATGGTTTGGCGGTTTGGGAATGGGGGGTCCGATAAGATGTGGTAGTGTCGCGTGGCAGGGGAGCAGGTGTATGAAACCACCCATTTCGCCCCCCCCGACTTTAAACATTTGAATGTTAGGGGATGCGAAATAGCATATTGGCCATTAGATCAAATCGGCAGTGATCGGGTGGGTTGCAGAGTTAAGAGTTTTGAGTAGAGTCGGGAAAATAGATAGGGGAAGGGGTAACATGTAATGGGGGGTTTATGAATTATATTTAAGCGGTCTGGGGGGGGGGGTTAATATGACATAAGGTTGGGAAATATATTAAGCGGGGAGGTTTAAGTCAAAGGGAAAATGGGACCCGCTTAAAATTTTATTGCATGCTTTGAAACTTGGATAAGTGGGTCTGTTGTATGTTTATGAAGAAAGGTGGAGTTAGTCAAGGGGAAGGGGTTTTAGTAATGGAAATGGGTTTTCAAAGGGGAAAAAGGGTTTTTAGGATAAGGGGATATGTTAGAAAAAAATTAGTGACAAGAGATAACCAAATGATGTTTTCCATAACTTTTGAAATTATCCTACCTATCCTTTATTTATACTAACATTTTTTATTTACTTTGTTGGGTGCATTTGAGCTTTCTGACCCTTTCATTTTCTTTTGATAGGCAAACTAATTTATTTCTAACCTTATATATTCCAATGGCTTAGATTAAACTTATGAGCTCATTTTTATTCTCTACCTAACTTCTGATCTGCCAAGATTAAAGGGTTTGGTCAGATCTTTATTCACTAACTATCATGACATGAAATTTAAAGGAATGAATGACCAATATTAGACTATATGATCATCATGAATTGTGGCATTTTGGACAAGATGCGCACAATTTTATTTGCATAAGTAAAGTAAACTAAGAGTAGTGGCATTTGAATGTGCAACACTTTCAGAATTTATTTTTGTTTCTTTTTGTGGGGTTCATACATTATATCCTTTTTTTATCTTCTTTTATTTTGGTCCTTTGATTATTCTTTTACGAAATACCTTTTATTCATTTTTTAATATGGAAAACATTAGCAAAAAGAAAAGGTATGTACAATATTACAAGATTTAACATATTCAATTCAAAATTATGATCCCTATTATTATAGGACCCTAAGAGTGGCTCCACTTGGGGATGGCATCTCCTGGTGAGATGTCAAGAAATTTATGGTCAGTGGCCTTAGAAATTTGACTTTGCTTGCCTTGGAGCTACTTTCTGTGATCTCCTTTATTCAAACATATGATGTTATATCTTTTAAGGCTTAGGGCCTTCTCTTCAGGCTTCAACTTTGTAAGATATACATCCAATCCAATCTAAACTTTTCTATTATATTTACAATGAGAAAAATAGAATGAATTAACTATGGGTTAATCTGGTGAAAAATAATTCTTCAACATTCTACCATTGACTGGTCCACCTGGTAGACCTGTTCCATCTAACTCTTTCAAGAAAAATGCATTGCTGCCTCTGTAACCATAAATAATGTATGGTCCCTTATAGAGAAAGTCAAATTTCCCATGTTTTCCTTTTCCTTCTCTTTTGGAATCCCATTTGAGTACTTGATCACCTATGAAGAAATCATCTGCTTTAGTTTTCTTATCGAGGATATTTTTGATTTTGTCTTGAATCACTTGAGATTTGATATAAACTTCTTCCCTGGTTTGCTGCAAATGAATTGTTTGATTTATCCTCCTTTAGATGTCATTTGGTTCTACTTGCAACTCTTAAATCATTTTCATTACTGGCACTCCTAATGAAGATGGAAAATAAAAATCCATCCCATATACCAATTGATAGGGAGATGCACCAATAGATCTCTTAGGAGTTAGTCTGTTTTCCCATAGGGCATTAACCAACCTTTTATTTCAGGTTTTCTTGTTATCTTCTAACAACTTCTTGATGATGTTGACTAGGATTTTTTTTTAAGATTCTACTAATCAATTACCTTGGGGGTAATAGGCAGTGGAATGGCCAAGGGTGATATGGTATTTGTTACAAAAATCTATCATTTTCTTGGATTTGAAGGTAGCAACATTATCATTAATGAGCTTTTGTGGGCATCCAAATATAGAAAGGATATTTTTCTCAAGAAATGAAATAATGACAGAGTCTGTGGCTTATCTAGAAGGGATGGATTCTATCCACTTGGTAAAGTAATCAGTGGCTATCAATATCCATTTATTCTGGGCTGAGAAGGGTGGGTGAATTTCACCACTGAAGTCTAAACCCCATTGTTGAAATGACATTTCTACTGAGATAAGTTTGGGGGGTAATGGTAAGATTTTCTTCTTCCCTTCAAATATTTGACATTTTTTATAGGATTTCACATACTTTTGAACATCTGCAAAAAGGGTGGCCAGTAAAAACCTACCATCAAAATTTTGTTAGTAGTTGTTTTCCAGTAGAGGTGTCCTCCACCATCTCCTGCATGAAATTATCGCATGACTTTGTCATCTTCATATTTTAATAAATAATTTAATAGGATGCCACCATGATCTTTCCAAAATAAATCATTATCTAAGATACAATATTTCATTGCTTTCCTTTTCAAGAATCTACTTTTAGTTCTAGATAAACCAAGAGGAGATTGTAGGTTGACTAAAACAAATATAATGTCTGCATACCAGGATGAATCTATGAAATATTCACTGATTTATGGAGTCACCATCTCTTCCTGATCATCTATTGCATCAATGAAATTTATGTCTAAGGCTCGACAGTTCGATTCAGCCATGAGTTTGGCTAAACCTTGGCCTTTGATTAATTTTGTAGGCTTGATTTCAATGTCTTATTCTAGTATTGTGGCAATCCATTTGCCTCTTTTTCCATCAGGCCCATTCTGAGTTAGAATTTCCTTTACCATTGAGTTTGGAACATATGCAATTATGTGAGAGTATAAAATGTACACTCTGAAATATTTTATGGCTTTCACTAAAGCAAGTGCTTGTTTTTCCATGATATTATACTTTAGTGTTGGATCTCTCAAAGTTTTATTGAAGAAAGCAATGGGTTGTTCAAGACCCTCATTGTTATTTTGTAACAAGGTTGCTACAATGGTGTGTTCTGAAGAAAATGAAAAAATTATGATATCTTTTTTAAAATCAGGACTTATGAGGACAGTTTTTTTAGTAAGTGCTTCTTTGATTGCTTCAAAAGACTTCTTAGCCTCTACTATCCACTTAAGTGTTGAATCCTTTTTTAAAATTTTGTTTAAATTTCTAATTAGTTCTGCTAGGTTAGGGATGAATCTTCTAAGAAAAATTATTTTGCCTAAAAATTCTTGTAATTCTCTAATGTTTCTAGGATGACTGATGTTTAGGATTGCTTCTATTCTTGTAGGATCAATTCTAATGCACTCTTTCGAAATGATGTGTCCGAGGATTTTTCCTTCTTCTTATCCAAAAAGTGAGTTTTTAGGATTTAAGGATATACCAAACTTTCTACATTTTATGAATACTCTTCTCAAATGATCTAGATGTCAATTATCTTTTTTGGAAAATAATATGATATCATCTAGGTAAATAACTAGAAATTCATGGATTTCCTTTGTAAAGGCTATGTCCATAGCTCTTTGGAATGTAGCTCCAACATTCATCAGTCTAAAGGGAATTTTCAAGAACATAAAAGTTTCCCAGGGAGTGGTAAATGCAGTCTTTGCTTGATCTTCAGGTTGGACTAGGATTTGGTTGTATCCAGAAAATCCATCAAGTAATGAAATTCTGGATGACCCTACTACCCTCTGTAGAATGTGGTCCATTTTAGGGAGGGGATAGTTATCCTTCAATGATACTTTGTTTAAGTTTATGAAATCATCACAGAGTCTGATTTTTCCTGTTTTCTTTCTAGTGGGGAATAAATTAGAGACCCAATCAAAATATGTAATGGGTGCTATGATTTGAGCCTCGTACATCCTTTTAACTTCTTTTTCTATTAATGGCATAAGAACATGATTAATTCTCCTAAGATTTTGTTTAAAGGGCTTCTGGTTTCTTTAATTGGTATCTTATGTTGGATAATGCTGGTATCATAAGACTTTCTTCATAACTCCAGGCAAAGATATCTTGGAATTATTTAAACAAAATAATGTACTTCAACTTTTCAACTAGAGGTAATGCTTTGGATATATTTATATGCTTGGGATTTTCTTTTGTTCATATGTTACATTCCTCTATATCTGACCTTAGGGGCTCCATTTTGGGTTTTCTAGATACATCATTGGAGTCAAAGAGATGTTCTAATGGGGCTAATCCCTTAGGCAAAATGTTGTCTTTGAGATTTAAAACTCCTGATTCATCATTAATTAATTCCTCAATTTCTACTATTTCTAATTTTTCTATTTCTGCGTTAGTGAATCTAGTTGGTTTTATCTTATTTACATATTTTACATCTAATTCATTATTTATAGTATAATCTATTGTACAATCTGTGACTATTTTACAGTTTTGAAATTCTCCCTTAGAATTCATAAAATTATAGATTTGTGAGTCTTGTGAAAAGATTTTCCAATACTTCAAATTATCAGGTATGGTTGGCCTATGTATTACCTCAACTGTGTACTGATGATTTGGCTGAAAGGGTAACATGCATGTGCTGGAAAAAGTGGTCAAAATATGTGCTTGCATATTCTGATTTCTTGGAATAACAACAAAGTTAGTCTCAAGAAAACAATTTATCAAGTCTAGGATGGTTTCTCTCTATTAGCTAAGTCTAGGGTTATTAACAAGATATTCTCCCTTTATTTGTTTTATGATGAGTTCTAAGTCACCCATCATAGAAACTCTTTTGGCTCTAAGTTTTCTTACAATTTGAAGGCCTAGCACTAATGCTTCATATTCTACCATGTTATTAGTGCATTTGAAATTTAACCTGAAAGCATGTCCTTCTGAATGATCATTCTCTAAATTGTAGATCCATACTCTAGCTCCCGCTCCTAATCTATTTACAAAACCATCAAAATCTAAATGCCACATAAACTCATGAGTTATATTTTCACTGTCTATTTCTTTGTGTTTTTATTCTACAACTGTGATTTTATCTTTGCCATTGTCCGAATTACATAAGATAAATGGATACAGATTAGAATGCAAGGAATAGATAGGATAATTCTGTGGTCTTTTTGAACCACTTACCATGTATTTCATCAAGGTTTCTCTATAAATATTTCTTTGCTGACTAAACACAGAAATGGAAGCATATGACATGTCTAATTGCAGTGATCCCTGTAATTTTCTCCCCATGAGAGAGATAATAACATACCATATTTTTGAGGGATATCAACAACTAAAATATCCATAACAATACTCTTTGTTGGACACTGGACTAGAGTTACACACAAGTCTTTTATCAGGCCAAGGAATTTGACTTTACTAGAATCAAAGGAGAACAAGTCTTTGTATGGTCTGGTGATGTCTAAGTTCAATTTTTCCATGACTGCTTTAGGCATCAAGTTATGAGATGCTCTAAAATCCAACATAGCATTATGTAAGATTTTATCATGAATGTTTAAGCTAATGTAGAATGGAGGGACACCTCCTTGTTGATGTTTTCCATTAACTTCAGGACCAAATAATAACTCAGGTTGATCATCATTGAGGTTAACATCATCTTCGCCTTCACCTATGTTTAATGTTTCAGTGATTTGGGCCTTGTATGAATCATTTTTCTCCAGCTCTGTTAAAGGAACTTGTATTTTCAATTTGGCTATCTTAATTTGAATATTGAATGGTATTTGAGTTTTTCCTAATTGAATGATTTCATCTTTACCAATTGTGGTTTGTGTGTTTTTGTATTTTTTATCAACATTTGGTAATTCAGTTTGTGTTTCACCTATTTTTTTTTTCAATTTTCTTGTTTGGAACAGTTTGAGTAGCAGTTGATGTTATGTCTATTATATTTGGGCTAGAAGTATTCTGAGTTTCTCTAGGGAGAATTTGTATATTTTTGGTCACAGGAGCTTCTATTGTTTTCTTAGTTTGGGTTTGAATTGATTTCTTAATAGGAGCTTCTGTATTCTTTTTGCTAGGGCTATATTGTTTATGAACTTCGTAGATAGCATATTCATAGCCTTTTTTTTAGACAAAGCACTGTTTAGATTCTAATTTTAATTGTTGTAACATGTATAATTCTTGTTCTTCTTGGGTAAGAAAAACAACATTTTCATTGTGTACTCCCATCAAATTTATCTGGGTGTCCTACTCTTCTTCATTTTTTTTCTGAAATTTCAGCATAATTTTCTTGGAAAGGTGGTCTAATATGTTGATCAGGTACAAATTCTCTTGATTTACCAGTATTATGGTTTTTCCTAAAGCTGGGGTTTCTAATTTGGGGACCTTGTTGATTTTCTCATTGAGGTTTTCTTTCCATGTTCTCTAGTCTATCCATTAGTCTCTCCATACTTTTAGCTAAACTATCTATCTTAATATATAAAGAGGATGGTTCTTCCTTAATGGTCACTATCCTTTCATTCCTCATCCTAGCTCTTTTAGCTAATAAGTTTGCTTCTACACTAACTGCATCACTCTGCATATGTTTAAAAGTTGCAGGGTTTCTTTCTCTTAATTGATATGACATGACAACATCAAAACCATCAGGAAATTTTATTAGGGCCAAGTATGATGGAGATTTGATATTCAATGGAATTACATTATAAATGTTGTTAAATCTAGTACAGTAATCCTAAACAGATTCATTAGTAGATATCCTAATGTTATCATATTCAGATAAAATATGTAAAGGGTTTTTCTTTCTTTCCCATATATTAATGAACAATTGGTGGAAAGCATCTAAATCAACAATATTGTTAGCAGGTAAATATTTAAACCATTTTTTAATATCTCCTACTAATGTTTGAGCAAATAATCTCATTTGTACATTGGCCTCATCGACTTCATGTAATTCAAAATAATCTGTCATTTTATTTACATGTCGTTGAGCAGTATACTGACTAGTACCATCAAAATGAAAATTTTTACTCTGGTAGTCCTGTGGCATGGCATGTAAGGGGCCTGTAAGACCAAAGGGGAATATCTAGCTGCCATGGATAAGATTCTGGCTTGACTGGGAGGTAAAGTAGTGGTGCTTGGAGATGAACTTGAAGTGCTTGGAGATGAACTTGGAACGCTTGAATATGACCTTGAAACACTAGGTTGGATAGGAAGTTTAGGTATGAATGGTTCTGTGGAATGAACTGTGGTGGATACTATAGATGAGGTGGTACTAAATAAATTTGTATTTACAGTTTCTGAAGGTATTGTAGAGCACTTAGGGGTAGCAGTAGTTAGGGCAGCTAATTCAACTGACTATTGAAAATAGGCTTCATCTATACCTTTAATCAAAGTTGAGGTCAAAACATCAAGTTTATCAAAAGTGTCAGAACCTGTTGATCTAAATCAAGTTGTATAGTTTCCTTCTTTGCTTAAATAAATTGAATAAAATTAGGGTCTATTACAATATCATAGATTGAGTTTTCGGATTTTGTTCGAAATAAAGAATGCTCAAATGATAAATCAAATTGAATATCATGTATACTAGATAACTCTTTAGAAAGTGAATTTTCTTGGATTAACTGACTACTACTTCCTAGAATTTCTACTTTTTTAGGTTTTCTTAAAATTATATCAAGATCATCAACAATTGTAGTAGGTTGTGGATCAAGATGAGCCATGGTATAATATGTTGTTTTAGAAGCCAAAATTTTAACTTTCAATGATAATTTTTAACAACTCTTTTAAACAGGGAAAAATTTAAGGATGGACATAACTTGGCGAATCTTAGTAGTCCCAATATTTAAATTATAAAAATTTTGATGTTATTTTTGTAAAAATATTTAGTTTTATAATCATTTTATATTAGTATATATAAATTTTTGGCGATTTTTAGGGTAAAATATTTTTATACTATAAAATTTGGGCTAATCAATTTAAAAAAAAAATGGAAATCGACGAATCTTTTTTCTGGGAAAAGCATGGAAAATTAGCCCACCTGCGAATATTAGCCCCTAAAATTTTCCATGCTTTTAAAACCTTTAAGGTGAAAAATGAGGAAAATTGTTTCCTTTAATATTTATTTTAACTAGGGACTAATTTCGCCAGTGGATTTGCCAATATGTTATCGCTCTAAAATTTCCAAGAGTTGTTATATGCGTTAAAAATAAATATCAGAGGTAACTATCATCCACTTTTAGAGATTAGGATCTAGCCTTCCTAATTCTTAGAGAGGAATCTCTCTTAATGATTTAACTTTGTTTGTTTAATAAATTTTAGGCTAGTTATGTATGCTTGTTTGGATTGATTTTGAATTGTTGTTGGAATTACTGATTTAGATGGATAGGTGCATTTCCATTTTCCATTAGGATATGGAGTCAATATAACTTGAAAACATAATAGAATCAAGTTATAAAGAAAGTGTTAAAGTGCAGGATAGGTGAGCAAAATCAAATCTCAAGGCTGAATGGTGAAGTGATTTTCAATTGGGATCAAGGATAATTTAAGAATTCCTTAAACCATATAATGAAGGAAGCTGAAGGAGGTCAATCGGGATCAGAGCTAAATTAAGAATCCTCTAAAACGGATATCAAAAGAAAACATAAAAATGTATAAAAGTTCAAAGAAAAGTGTATTTAAACAAATTTTACAATAAATTTCTAGTTATAACATTCAAATTTAGAACACATTAAAGTTTATGGAATACTTAAGAAAATAACATGAACAATTGAAATTATACTTCACTGAGATAGCTCAACACATGAATCATGTAAAGAAATGCCTTTATTACTTGTCATGTCTATCAATTGGAAATGGTACAATAACCCTCAGGTAGTAGATCAATCAGCTATAGAAATATTGGGAAATCCACCCTCAATACTTCAAAATGATGAAGTATTTATACAAATTATTACAAAAATATCTTGTCAACTGACTAGGATTTATTTAAGGAAAATAAAATATCTTCATGCAAGAAGATAGAAACACCTAGTAGCTGATTGAAATATTTCCTGTTTTTATTTGATTGTTGTCGAATGTTTTTTTCTTTCACATGGTCTGCTTCTTTCATCTATCTTTGTTTTCATTCGTCTTTATTTCATCTGTCTTTTATCTGTTTTCTCTTTAACTTGTGCGTTCTTTTACCTGTCTGCTCTTTAACCTGTCATAGTAAATCACACCATGTTTCCCATGTTTCTTCATCTAGAATGTTTATCTTCATCATCTTCTGATAAATTTCATCTCCTTCTGAATACTTGGAAAACATGTGCTTATTCACAAAAAGGTGATTTACCTCATTCTAGAGGTAAAAGAAATTTTCTAAACTTTTAAGGAGCACTTTTCCTATAGGAAATCCTTTCATTGTTGAACTGTTGGAAGTCTCTTTAACTACCTCCCTCATCTTCTTATCATAGTCTTCATGCTTCATGAGTTTACCATTGATTACTAATGTATTAGGCAAAACTTTTTGTCTTAAAACATCAACTTGTTCATAAACCTGTTCACTGCAAGTTCCATTGTTTGACATTTTTCCTTAAGATGTGTCATCATATTTCCCTTGGAAATCACTTTCTTCACATCTAAGATAGTTTCTGTTCTATCATCTATCCCCAATTATTCCAATTCATATTTATTTTTAGAGTTAAGGAACTTGATTATTTCAGAGGCTTCCTCTGGTTTCTTTCCAAGATCTGCTTTGACCCTTTGAATTCCATTACTAGCTTCCTTTACCAAGTCATTATGTTCAAATATGATTTTTATATAAGGCCAAATATCATTAACTGAGTTATTGACATTGGCCCACAAATGTTGTTTTGCTTGGGCTAAAGGTTCTTTTAATGATAGCTCTTTTTCTAACTTATGGATTCTTTAAGTTAATCTGTTGGCTTTTTGCACTTCTACTCGATGCATTACTTCTACCAATTTCTTGCCATATTCTAATCTATTCACTTTTTCTTTGAGCTTATTGATTTCAATAGTTTGAATTGACATATCCTACATTGCCATGATCAATTTGTTGGCCTCATCAATGGGATGGGCAGTTGGAACTGCTGATTTTGTTGCTGATGTAGTTACTAGAACTGTTGTTGATACTGGAGTTGTTGTAGACAATGGAGTTGATGTAGAAGCTATGGGAACCACAATAATGGGAATTGCTTCCATGCTGGCTTGCTTTTCCTGTACAAGTTTGTCCAGTTATTTTTCCATTTCTTTTAGTTGAGCTGTCAACTGAATGATGAGGTTCATCATTTCATATTTTTTATTATCAGTTTCGAAAACCTCTTTGGTTTGTGGATGCTCTGTATTTGGTAACTTCAGCTGTTTCTTTAGTGCAGCTATGTCTACATTCTTCTTTTTTATTAATTCTTTTTCTGCTTTAATGTCTTTTGGGTTATAACCAACTTCCATTACTTCAAGTGACTTTATCTTGTTATCCTTAGCTTATGATGAAGCTTTCTATAGTTTTAACTATATCTTTATATCTTCTAGAGAATTATGTAACTTTTGGACACTTAAAGCTTTGTTTGTCATGGTGGAATAGATCATTTCTCCTGACTGTTTGTGAAACTCAATCTGATCAATTGGATGCAGATCTTTGGCAAGAACTTCAAAGGTTGTATTTTTATAATCTTCTGATGTTTTTGGGGCCTGCACTTTTGGCTGTAGAAATGTCATTTGCATCTTCCTTGTTTTGAAGTCAAAATATGGAAGCAATATATTATAGTCACTAGGAGTTTGCTTCCAGTGCTTTGCATATGTTACAACCTTTAATGCTTCATTTCTGGTTTTGATCTCTTTGTATTTCTCCATGATATATTTCTCTTTCTCAACTGGTTTGCTAGATGATGAAACCTTTGCACTAATCTATTTTTGAATGATTTGTGCACTCGAGGTTGATGGTATATGTGTTTCTTCTGAAAGTGTTGGAGGTGCATCATCTCTGACAACAACATCTATCTCAATGGTTTCAACTGTCTCTTTCACTAGATTCAGTTTTGTTTTCTTCCTATACATAAGTTTGAATTAATTATCAGAAGTATTTTCTGTAGAATAAGAGCCTTCCTCTCTTGCCCTTTTTGAATTTTGGTCCTGTGGGGCTGGAGTTAGCAGGGTGGAACTAGTATCAACCTGCTTATCGACCTCCTATAAATTATTTTCCAACCACTTTGACTAGTTGGAATACTTTTCAATTTTAGGCTTAGACTCATGAATGAATGGGGTGAGTTTGAACTTAACTCTCAATTTTCTTATGACACCCAAGGGGTCATATGACCATTTGAAACTGCTGCTGAACTTTAACTCTTGTAAACATTTATCTGCTTGTTGTCCAACATTCCTACTGCTGCATATAAAAGGCCCTAGTTGGTTTTTAATCTTGAATTGGGTCTTCTTTTTAGCTGAAATAAAATTGATTTCATTTGAATTCAAGATTTTTATGATGTATTCTAAAGAAAATATCCTCATTAGGAGGTATTTGGGAAGCTTGTATGGAGTTAGCTGGATTCCATACACTCTGATTTCTGTATGATTCTGGTATAAATACCAGTATCCTGTTTTACTATGATTTGAAAACTGTAGAACCTTCTTGATCTCTTCACTGATTCTAGGTTGAATGGTACTGTTGAGCATATTCACTACTGGATATACATAAGAGTCAATGAAGTCTTTGAAACTAAATTCAGTGGAATCCTTTCTGATCAAGGATGTCCAAAAGATAATAGATTAGGGATTACCCTCTCTGTCCAATTTTTGTAGTTTAACTACAAACCTTTCTGATTGAAAATATATAAACAAATGGAACAATACTGAGGAGTACTTGAATACTCCTTCTTCTGGTATTTTTACCAGTTGATCATGTATAGCATTTGCTAGGTATTGGGAAAAATTGAACGCTGTAGCTGGAGGTTGAAGTGGGATAAATATGGATAGGAAACCAAGAATAGATTCATCTACATGCTCATCAGTGAAATATCCTAAAATATAGGATAAAATAGTGGCAATTTGTCTGGTTCTTTCTGAAAACAAGGTAGCTGAGTATGGAGGATTATTTTTGGGAGTTTCTACCGATGGAGGGAGGAAAGTTTGAAAGATTTGTAACCTTTTGGGGAAGTCTAGCTTTAAGTAAATTTTAGTAAGGGTTTCAATTGAGCAATGTACTCCCTCTGGTTGTGGTTGAATTTGTAGCATTTGTTTGATGGATTGAGTAGTGATTGTAAATAGAATTTCTTGGTTTGGGGTAACTATAACTCTTTCATTGGGAAAATAACTTATTTGGCACAGTCTGATGAGTTCAGGGAACTGAAAAGTTTGTGGGAATATGTATTTGGGTAGGTTAGAGTCCCATAGATGAATATCATCTACCTGATCAACAAATTTATCATGGCTCCAGCAATGGAGCTCCAAAAGGTTGCAATCAATCACAATATCATTGATTTTGAAGTCTTTATCGCCCAAAGGGGTGTGGTCGACATCTAACACTGGTGTTTGAAGAGGGTTTACAGTTATAACGCTCTGGGAAGCCATTAATTTGTTTAATTATTGAGTTAATAAGAAAATTATATGGATTCAAGTACTTATAATTACTTGGAATATCAGAAATTTTGATTGTAGAAGGGTCCAGGCGGCAGTAGAGGCTTTAATTCCAGTTGGTGAAGGCTTTTGATCTTTTTCAGAAACAAACAGAGATAGGAAAATAATGGTAAAGCGATGGGGTTTTATGCTTTTAACTAAGTTTTATCGCATGGCGCGAGGTTTTATTATATTTCAAATATCAGTTGTTTCATCGCATGACTTGGAGACAGTTTTGTGGATTATCACACCGCAAAGAATGTTTTGGCGGTTTGGGAACGGGGGGAGGTGTGATAAGATGTGGTAGTCATTAGGGGATTTTTGAGGTAGAAATTGGGCCTCCTACAAAAAATGTACAACCAAAATAAAATTTATAAGAACCAATAGGATTCAAGATGATGATGTCAACCATGGGGGATGATTCACCTTTTTTTAAGTAAAAGGGTAAAAATATTAAAAAATAATAAAATAATAAAACTATTTTTTCAACTCATATTTTCAACTTATCTCCCAATTTTTTTACTCAAATTTCAAGTGGGAGTACTCATTGGATGAAAAATTTAATTCTCCATCCAAGGAGTACCCATGTTGCATAATTTTTTATGGACATTGCTACACGAAAAATGAGAAATATATGAAAAAGCGTGATTGCAATCACGTTTTTCATGTATTTCTCATTTTTCGAGTAGAAGGATCCATCAAAATTATGCAATGTGGGTAATCCTTGGATGAGGAATTAAAATTTTCATCCAACGAGTACTCCCACTCGAAATTTGAGTAAAAAATTTGGGAGATAAGTTGAAAATACGAGTTGAAAAGATAGTTTTTTCTTTTTTACCTCTAAAATTTGATGATGTAATCAAATATTATTTTATTATTTCCACTGTTATTTTATAATTTTTTTAGGAACCCCATTTTATACCTTAAAATTCCCCTAATGGTCACATGGCTGGGGAGCGGGTGTGTGAAACCACCCATTTCGCACCCCCCCTGCCTTTAAACATTTGAATGTCGGGGGATGCAAAATAGCATATTGTTCGTTAAATCAGATCAGCAGTGATCGGGTGGGTTTCAGAGTTAAGAGTGATGATTTGGGTTGGGAAAATAGATAGGCGGAGGGGTAGCATGTAATGGGGAGTTTATGAAATATATTTAAGGAGGGGGGGGGGGTGTTAACATGATATAAGGTTGGGAAATATATTAAGCGTGGAGGTTTAAGTCAAAGGGAAAATGGGACCCGCCTAAAATTTTATTACATGCTTTGAAACTTTGGATAAGTGGGTTTATTGTATTTTTTATGAAAAAGGAAGAGTTAGTCAAGGGGAAGGGGTTTTAGTAATGGAAATGATTTTTTCAAAGGGGAAAAAGGGATTTTAGGAGGGGAAAAGGGTTTTTTATGAGGGGAAAAGGGTTTATAGGAGGGGAAAAGGGTTAGGATAAGGGGGAATGGTTTCCAAAGGGGAAAATGGTTTTTAGGATAAGGGGAAATGTTAGAAAGATATTAGTGACAAGAGATAACCAAGTGATGTTTTCCATAACTTTTGAAAATATCCTACCTACCCTTTATTTTTCCTAACATTTTTTATTTCCTTTATTGGATGAATTTGAGCTTGTTGACATTTTTATTTTCTTTTGATAAGAAAACTAACTCATTTCTAACCTTACATCATCCAATGTCTTAGGTTAAACTTATGAGTTCATTTTTATTCTCTACCTAACTATTGATCTACCAAGATTAAATGGTTTGGTCAGATCTTTATTCACTAACTATCATGACATGAAATTAAAAGGCATGAATGACCAATATTAGATTGTATGATCATCATGAATTGTGGAATTTTGGACAAGCTGACATTTTGGAATTCTGGCATGTGTGTCTAATTTAATTTTCACTTAATTAAATTGGACAATAAATTGTAATCTTATCTCATAATCACTTTTAATAGTTAACTGAGTGTGATAGACTCAGTTAGCTCATGAAATTCGAGTTGAGGGTGGTTGTGAGGTATGTAGAGTGATTCTATTTGTTTTAGAGTCCAATTTGTAGTTAGTGTATTATTTCAATGCATGAGAAATAGGTTAACTCAATTAAGTGAGTTAAAGTCAGTCTTACTAGTTGTAACTGATTGTTGTACTAGTGAGAGGTCAAGTGAATTAAATCAAATTTAATTCACATGCAGTGATATGTCAAGTGATTGATTAGTTACTATTAATATTTGCATGCATGTTAGTTATGATAAAGACCTAGTTGATAAAGGGGTTAAAGGGATGTTATCTATCAGTTGTATTATTAGTAAATTGTTGGCGCGTAATTAGACAACCACAAGATTTCCTATGATATATTTTGCAGTTTTGGAAGGTTTAATTTCCTAATTAATAGGGATCAATTGTTCTTAGAATTGTGCAAGCAAGGAGGGTTGAGCAAAGGCAGGAAATTGGCTAAGTGTTGGTTGATTTTGTCCATATCAGTGTGAGACAGTTGGTAGGGTGCAACAGACTCTTGTGAGAAGAGTGCATTGTAATTGTTTCATGATTCCTTGGTTTTATACAATACAGATAGAGGGGTTTGAGAAGATTTCTTTCCCTAGAAAATTTCATGTGTTTTGGATTTGATTCTTTATTTTACTTGGTGTGATTGTGCGATCGTGTTTAATTTCCGCAAATTAATTGTAGACTAATTCAATATCTTGCTCTAGAATATTGCATGATCAGATTGAATCCATTGGTATACATATTGTTTGTATAATTTATACACGACATCAGTCAAGTCAAGCATATGCTTATGTCTATGTTTTCTTTTAGTGCCCTGTGAAGCCTATCTGGCATATGGGACCTTTTCTCTTAGAGTCAAAATAAAAATCTATTCTAGTCACAAATCTGATTGGATTGGGCTTTCAAGGTCTTGTATGGTCATTTATTTATATGCTTAGTGTATTCTTAGTTCAATTATTATGGCATTACTTGTTGTAATGGATACAATTGTGTACTTGGGCTTGTTTACATTACAGAATAAAGGACATGTATGCTCACGTGAACGTAAGGTATGGTCAGGCCTCCTCACTAATATGATATTATGTTTATGATATCAACTTGAAGGTACTGATTTTTTTATCCCTCCACATTTGTATAATTTATGAGTAATTGGTGTTGATCATGCTTTTAAGATTTTCAATTTCTATGATTAATTTCTTGCATGGCTAAGGTTTTGTGTTTTGGTGAATTTCGTTGGAAAGTCCAAGTATTTATTAGCTATTTATATCCTTCAAAATTTAAGCCAAAATACAAGGATAATGTGTATGTTGGTTCAACAGGAACTATTAACTACATTGTATTTGTGTAGTTTATGTATAAATATTTTCCAAGGCCTTTAAATTGATTAATGTTTTCCTTATTATTATTATAAGACCCACCTATAGAAGTATATATATCAATATGTTTTCCTTTGACTTTGCATGAGTCAAATTACTTTTAATAATGATTTTCAGAACTATCTACTAATGATTATGCTTGTGTATGTTTTTTGGCGGGTTCAGAATGTTGCTCGGTTGGAGAGTGAAATAATCTATGATAGGGATTTTTAATATGAATACTTTGGCTTCAAGACATTGGAGAGGTCCTACTTGTTAAAATTGAATGGGGTTGTTGTGGAGAGGCCTCCGCATATGTTGATTAGGGTTTTTGTGGGAATCCACAAGGATGACATTGAATCTGCTATCAAGACTTATCATTTGATGTCACAAATTTGGTTTACCCATGCATCTCCAACTTTGTTTAATGGTGGAACTCCAAGGCCTCATGTATGCGCCTCACAATGTGGTTTAGGTTTGGTTGTTGATACCATGATGAGTGATACATTTTAAGTTAGGGGCATGATTCAAGGCTAATCAATACATTTGTCTTGTTACCATTTGAGTTAAGCAAAATCATACTATATGAGTCATAGATGAGATATTAGCAGAGGAAATATGGACTTTTAGATTGATATTCCAATTAAAACAAGTCTCTTGATTTGAATAGTGCATTTTGATTGGTTATCAATAGGGTCCAAATTGCTGTCATTGAAATATTTCTCGATATTGCTGATCTATTTCATGTTTTAAATTTGGAGCAGTTAAGTAGCTGATTTCTTATTTGTATGAAGGATGATAGCATTGAAGGTATCTATGATACCCTTGTTGGCTCGAAGGATCCTGACCCAGGTTTGGAGGTTAAGGTTTGCAAACAAAACCCTATACTACTGACCCTTTCAGCAGTGACTTGCTTGCACAGGCCAAATTCTCACCTGAAGAAGTATGGGAGGGAGCTGGAACCAGGTTTCCACACCATGAGAGAGAGTAGGCGAGTCAAGTAGGTCTGCATTCCTTGCCTATCGAGTTCACACTAAACATATCTATTCGCAGGTTTATTGACAATATAATCCACAGTATAACAAAGCTATTCTCATGCATAGATCTAGTAAATACCTCCGCATCCATGTGCGTAATACCAAATATCAGCACAAAACACTATAATCACAACAACTAACAGATCACAGATACATATACCAGAAACATAGATACTTTCACAGTTCGCAGTAATTAAGTGACCACTTTCACAACTTAATCATATAGCCTAGGTTCACATCAATCATAAAAAAACAGATCCAGATAGCCTCAGATGTCCAACAGTACTTCGCATGTATATTAATATCAAAATCCACTTACAATCCCAAAATACCACCTGCGCACACATCCAGCAGGAGTCCTTACCCAAATAACCTGACAATAGATCTAACAAATCGTGCTTAGCATCAATCTTAATTCTTTCCTACCTTAAGACTCAAAAACGTTCATCTATTTCTCTCGACCTAGCCTATGTTTTTATTGGTTCAAAAACCATGGTTTGCAGATTCTTGGTCTACCCTTGACCCATTACAATGCATTCGGGGCTTTGACCCACCCAAAAACCCCTGCTCTAGACTAAATAATATCAAAAATATAAAAAATTATACAAAATTCGCAACTTTTAGGGGACCCTGTCCCAACAGTCCCCCAACACAATCTTGTGACTCATCCCAAGTCACTATGATGGTGGGGTCTCCAGCTGCACCTGCCGCAATCTTATCGCCTCCATTAATGGAGGTAAAACATCTTCACTCTGAGCAGCAGCATTTTGCGCGATATCCACCAAATTCTATGAAGTCGGGCCTTCTGTTACAGCGATGACACTCTCCAGAGTCTGGTTTAGCAATTTGGCATCGATGTTGATATCCTAGGAAAGCTTGAGGGATTCATTAACCCATGGCTTAAGACGATCACTGAGAGTCTTCTTCTTCTAGCAGAGGTTGTTGATATCATCCCAAAGGGCATGGCTAGTTCACAGTTACGCCAAGTGCTGAGAAGGAGCCAAAGTAGGCATGGTGGCTTCTAGCTACTCGAATGCTTCTTCCTTCTGTCATAGGTCCTGGTTGATTTCACGTAGGATTGGGTCATGTTGTACCTTGGTCCATAACTACATGGCTGTATCCAGCAATTGGGTGCCTTGAGCAATTTGTCCTGTAATTACATTTGTAGCTGCAATAACCAGCGCAACTTGCTGGGCCCGTACCTCTGGCGGTGTCTCTGGCTGCAGCTTAGCCTGCAAATCTACGATCTACTATTCCATCTGTGTTTTTACCACCTGAATATTCTTCTGGGAGGCCTTCAAGGTTGTGATCAACCCCTAAATCTTGGCCTAGGGGGTGGCTGTGGCCGAGATTTCTTCTGTAACATTTGTGCAGAGTCTACTAATTAAGTGTTCCAGCTCCATTTGCTACATGGTAGTGAGGTTGCAGGTAGCCTGGGCCTTGTCTAGTCAATTCAGTGTCCTGAATTGATAGCATAAATTATCGACCAGGGCTTGTAAACTTATGAGGTATACATGCACTATATGTGCCTAAATATCCTTATTCTTATTTCATTTTTTTTAGTATTTTGTTGATGTTTTTGAGTTTTTTTTATGTTTGAGTTTTAGTATGCTATTCTATGTTCTAAAGATGACATCAAATCTATGTCAAAAAGGAAAGAAAACATAACCTTAGACTCAAAACAAAGTGTAATTGTAAATTCTGTCCCTAATTAGGAAAATAATGAAAAAAAAGCATTCTAATCCATGGCTGTCCTAGCTTGCAAATGAACATGAAATGTAACTCAAGACATTATATTTCAACCTAATCCTTTTAGTTAGAGGTTTGTTGGAATAATTTGTGAAAGAGATTGAACTCCAATGTGATGAGGATCTTCCTAAAAACAGACAACAACTTAGAATATTATAGTGCAATTTTATTCATATGATAGAGATATTTTGGAACAACTTGCGAAGAAAATTGCTATAATATGCTACGGATGTCCTATGAATATTTGAAACTACTTATGACATTACAACTAGATCTCGTTCATCAGCTAGGGATTTATTGGAAGATTTTATTGAAGGAGATTAGATATAATGACATAAGGATCTTCTAAATAACAAGTAACCCATAGTATTACAATTAGGTCTTTTCTGTGATTTAGAGATTTATTGGAACAATTCTGAGAAAAATATTATTTGTAACAATATGAGGATCTTCTATATAATTTGCAGAACATGAAATACTAATTAACTCAATCATAATACAACCAAATCTTATTCATATAATATTGATATGTTAGAAAATCTTTTAAGAAAAAGAATGGTTGTAGGATAATGAGGATCTTTTAATCTAAATAACAAAAGCTAAGGTGCTGGTAACTCAGGATGTCACAATTAAATCTATTCATTGAATAGAGATATGTTGGAAAATCTTTGAGAAAATACTAACTATAACATCATGAGGATCTGTTAGTTAAACAAACAATGCAAGACATGATACTAAAAGATATGAACTCAGAAAATTGTCTAAGTAAGAAATATTAAAACACAAAATTAAAAGATACTTATCTAGAAAGCATGTAGAAGCCTCAGTGGATAGCAGGGGCCCTCTACTATCAATTTGGCATAAAAATATTTAACTCCTCAAGTTTGCCTTCAATACAGCATCAAAGTTATGCTTCTTCTTATTATCAAAAATACTTCGAAATAGAGTATCACAGTATTGGAAAAATAAGAGTTAACTTGTTTTCTCGGTCTCGCCGAGCTAAATTTATATGCAATTACATAACTGATATTGAATGAAAGTAGGAACAGGTGTACTATAATGTAAAAATAAAGCTAAAACTCCATTTTAGGACTCGTGATTTGCTGAAAGCAAATCAAGAGTCCTTATCCTTATATAAAAATCTGCTTCTCGGACTTTTGGTTTGACCACGTGCATAAGCATCTCTAGTTATTGACTCAGCCTTTGTGGATGACAAGGAATGATGTAGGAAAGATTTAGAATCTAACCATATACACCTTTTCTTCAGATGACACCTGTAGCATGTTCAAACACCAAAATGGCTATGGAATGTGTAATTGGCTACAGAATGACTACATTCTGTAGCTAAAACTGCTCAAAAATCATTAAGACAACATACAACAAGTTAGTCATCGCATGTATTCCTTAAGTGATTTTAATCATTCTTATTGATCTTTAGGTCTATAAAATTACAAAATGAATGATAAGATGAAGTGGAATTTGGCAAAGGAGAAGAAACTTTTAGGGCTCAACAGGCTTGAGATACTTCAACAACTTTTTCCTCAATCGTTTTCTCGGTTGCTTTGAGCTGATGGTGTACCTGGTGATCCCAATGTTGGATTTCTTCAAACAATGTAGTGTGGAGCAGCTTTAACAACTCATTATGTAGCCATGCTATATCCAACTGCACTCCTACACAAGCATGTACTTGTGCACCCAAGTCAAGAGGACTCATTATAAGGGATACACCAGGCAGCAGATAGGGACGACTTTCAGTGGTAACCACGATTGTGCTACTGGTTGTGGGAGTCGACCTTGCCTGGGTCATGTTGTTCTACAAGGTATCTTCCTTAAGCTACAAAGCCCAGATCCCTGCCTTGAGTGTATCAGTTGCGACCTTCTGCTTCTCCTCGAGAGCCAGCCATTTTTCCTCTGTCGCCATGGTGACCACATCCGCAATCTCCTCCAGATCATCTTTGGTCAGTGTCACTCTTGTATTGCATTTAAGTCAGATGGCTCGTTGTTTCTTGCACGACCTTTTGGCAAGATCACTTTTCTGCCTCCTGCCTTAGGGGGAATTAGTACCTCCCGCATCCAATTCTTCTGTCCCTAGATTTGGCTGCGAATCTGTCTGTATTTCTACTTCTGCATCCTTTTCAGTGGATTTTTTCTACTGTGAATCCTTTTGTGATACTACGTCCGTGTCCTTCCCTGTACTCTTACCGGGTTGCGAATATTTCTACGACGCGACTTCAGGGCCCTTCCCCATACTTTTTCTCGGTCCTCTAGTTTCTTTGGTCATGGGGGAAGTGATTTTTGTAGCACTTGTGCCGGCAGTGCCCATCGTAGCAGTTTTGAGCCCAATATTCCATTGCGGAGTGATGCCCAGGCTTTATCCTTACGTGCTCTAATTTGGATGCTGTGCATGGTGACTTGAAATTCTGCGATGTTTTTGTACTTTTCATACACTGCTGGAGACAAGTGTGGTCAGGAATTGATGGAAGTTGCCAAGCTGCTCTGGAAGAGGACCCAAAAGACTTGGTTCTCCTCGATGCACTACGCATCCTGGGAGTCCCACAAGTTTGTATAACAAGCCCCTTCACACATCTCTTGGGTGAGCTCTGGGAGGACTGATTCCTCAGCGGCTTCCCAGGTGACCAAGGCGATGAGAAACAACAACCAGGAATAACAAAAGGCGTGTCCCTGCTCCTGGGATTCTCGGACATTGGCCAAAAATTCATTGCATAAGTATTGGTCCCAATTGAAGCAAACCCCTTTCTCGCATTGGCCTGCTAACTAAATTAGATAGGCAGGGACGATTGCGGCCTGGAATTTTTGCATCATCTTTCTGGCCAACAACATGGTACCCAACTGCGTACCAGGGTCACTGATAGATATGATTATGAAGCCTTGAGTATTTCGCTCCACATGGTAAGTTTTGCACACGTATTCAACAGTCTCCCCCTCATACTTATTTCCAACGCACTCCAGAGGGTTCTTTCCTTTCATGGGAAGACTAGTAATTCGATGAATTAGTGCCGCATCGATGGGGATCCGATCCTAGATCCATAGGCAGCCCTCATGAACTAGGGCGAACAACTAGCATGCCAAACGGTCCATGATGTTGTAGTGGCCAAAGTGTGGCATCCATAGTAGGTTCAGGAGTCTGGACCCAGCCAATCCACACACCCAGCGCTTGGGGATAATATTTATCCCATCGTCTTCTTGAAATCTGTGAAGGTATAACTCGGGTGCCAGCTCAGGGAAGGCCTCCAAATTGGCCAAGTCATGATCATCGAATTTTATCTCATGGAGCCTTCCAAACGGTTCGCCAATAACAGGGACCTCTCTCGGGGTCAATGGCATCTATAGGTAGGTGATCAGGTCATCAAGGTTCTTCGGCGTGCGTGTCGAGGGCTTGCGCAATCAAACGAAATGAGGTAAACAGTTGATCAGTTTGATGGTTTGGGCCTCTTCTCGAGCAGCATGCGCCTGGGTCGTCGCTCATAGGGATCTTACATTTCTTGGGGAAGTACGGGGCTTCACCCAAGCCCATTTCGTGGGTTTTCCTGAGCCTTGAGATTTCTCCTTTCCTTTCTTCTTGGTTGGGCTCGGCGTGGAGATAACTTCTTCAACCTCGGACTCAATCTCCACTACTTCCTCAGTTTCTTGCTCTGCCGAGGTCACTGGTTCTGAGGTTTCAGCAGGATTAGTGGCTGTCATTCTAGCGTGAAAAACAAACTCGGGATGGTTACTGTCTGAGGAGGAAGCGCGCTCAGGCATCAATAAAACATAAAAGGCACAGAGGCATACAGAGTACAAACTGTTTAGGCTATACGAAATCCTCTTCTGAGCTATCACCCTACTTTTATAGCCCCGGCGATTGACCAACAGTTAGGTAAACCTTATCCAAAACATACCATCAAGTAAACGGTAAAAAATCTTGCCAAATCGCCTCATTAAATGCCGACTGCCTACTCCCTTCAATGGTAACTTTTGTCTTTTACCTGATTTTACTATTCCAATGCCTTGTTTTCACACCCCTGGTGCGCTCAATGCACACCTGCACTCCCAGTGCATCGCTGCACTTTTAGTGTACCTGTTGCACTCCTAGCACACCTCCTGTATGCTCAATGTTCGCTTGTACAACCAGTGCACCTGCTACGTTATGAGTGTATTCCTGTGCCTCCGCCACATCCCCTCAGGGATCGAATCCTGCGGCTGCCAGCTGCGCGTAGCATGGTACCTGTTGTGCTTATCTTACTTGGTGGGTATGCCCCACTTTATACACCTACTCCAGCCATATAGTCATTTGATCCGATACGTTTTGAGCCGGCTGCCATTGATATAGCCGGGTAGCATATCGCCATGTAGGGTAGCTAACCGAACATCTCCACCATTCATTATTTCCTTAACTATATAGGGCCTAAGCCAATGATTTCTAAACTTCCTCGGATGTTTCACAAACTGGCTATAATAGAGCAGGACTAATTTTCCCTCTACAAAAGTCTTCTGACGAATATGCCGATCATGCCATGCCTTATCCCATGCCTTTTGAACCTGCTGATGGAAATTAGCAATGAATCAGTCTTCTTCTAGAGCCACAAGCCACACTAAATTCTTCTCCATGATATCAGGCTCTGCCATATTTTTAAAGGTTGTGATGCACAAACTAGGAATAATGTATTCCATGGGCATGATGGCCTCCTTGCCATAGACCATCCTAAATGGTGTTTTCCCTGTCAACTTCTTCTAGGTGGTGCGGTAGACCCACATAATAAACAGGATGTACACGTCCCAGTCGCTGCGATCGGCGTTATAGACCTTAGTCAGTGCATGCTCCAATACTTTATTGAATGCTTCAACCACTTCGTTTGCCTGAGGATGATAAGGAGTGATTTTCGTATTAAGGATCTAGAATTCTTCAGTTAAGGCCTGTATTGTCTCATTAAAAAAGTGCATACCTATATCGCTCATCAATATTTTTGGGCATCCAAATCTGGTCAGAATTTGCTTGAAGATGAAGTATGCAGTGGTGTCTGCAGTGCAATCTCTTACCACTTATGCTTCGACCCACCTAGTGACATAATCAGTAGCGGTTATAATGTATCGCACACCTGTATTTTTTCTAGGTGGGTTGATAGGTCCTACAAAATCGATGGCCCACTTATCGAATGCTTGCAATGCCATTTGCAGTTGCAGGTGCATTTCATCTCTGCGGGGTGACCTTCTGGTTCGTTGTCATGTATCATAGGCCTTGCAATAGTCATGAGAGTCACTATGCAGGGTAGGCCACCATAAGCTAGCTCTCAAGATCTTCTTCACCATTACTTTCCTTGCATAGTGACCTCCTGCCACCCCATTGTGGGATTCTGCCAAGATAGAGTGTCGCTCATGTTCCAAAATGTACCTTCACAACACTTCATCAGTCCCCATCTTATATAGATGACCTGCGATGAGGGTAAAGTTTGCAGCATGGGTTACCAGCTCTTTCTTCTGTTGTCCTAAATACTCAGTTGGTGCTATGCCTGTAGTTAGGAACTGGATGATGTCGGCAAAGTGCACATCAACGACCTTAATATCAAAAAATTTCGCATCAGGCAACCCTTCTTCCAAGTTGGTTGGTTCCTTGCCAGTCTCAATTCGGGACAAGTCATCTGGCCCAACATTAAACTTCCCTGGCTTAACAATGATCTCAAAGTCATATTTCGGGAAAAATAGTAGCCATCGGCAGGTTCCCCCCCCCCCCAACACAGGTTTATTCACTAGGTACTTCAAAGTCAAATGATCTGTGAACATTTTGAAGTGCCCTCATAATGGATAGTACTGATACTTTTGTAATGCATAGACCATTGCAAAGCCCTCCCATTCAGTGGTAGACTAGTTGCGATCTGCACCAGAGAGTTTCGTACTAGAAAATGCAACCAGATGATAAATATCTCTGTCTCCAGGTTGTGTAAGGATCGCTCCTAGGGTGATTCTCGAGGCATTTATGTGAACATGGAACACCTTCGTCCAATCAGGAAAAATGAGGATAGGCGCAGAGACCATCTTTTCCTTGAGTAGCTCGAAAATATTTTGACACTCGTCATCCCAAAAAAATGAAACATCCTTCTTAAGAAGCTTTTCCATAGGTGTTGTGATCAGTGCATACCCCTGAATGAATTTTCTATAGTAGCCTATGTGTCCAAGGATTGAACACAGTTGCTTCTCAATGGTAGGTACTGCCAGATTTATGATCACCACAACCTTCGCAGGGTCCACCATCAACCCTTGTCGCCACACTATATGTCCGAGCAAGATTCCGAAGGGTACACAGAAGATACACTTCTTGATATTCAAAGAAATCTAGTGCTTTCTATAGGCATCCAACTTCATGCACAGGTTCGAAACGTGCTTCTTTACTAACCCGAAGACAGTCCAATCATCAAAGTAAACTTCCAGAAATTTGTTGATGAACTCTTTAAACACTGCGACTATGACTCGTGAAAAGATAGCAGGGGAATTCTTGAGTCCAAATGACATAACTGTATATTGGAAGGATCCCCATTCAGTGGCAAACGTAGTCTTGCTGTGGTCTTCAGGTGCGATACGGATCTGATGGTACCTTGAGAACCCATCAATGAATGAGAAAGCTTCTTTCCCTCCTATGCTATCAAGGATTTCGTCTGAGAACAGTGTGGGAAAGGGATCATGTACAGATGAATCATTCAATTTACGCAAGTCCACACAGATTTGTATCTCTCCCTTCATCTTTTTCTCCTGAACCACCATCGAGCTTACCCAGTTTGACTGTTCGACCGGCTCGATGATACCTGCGGTAAGAATTTTATCGATTTCTTCCTTAACCTTTTGCTTATACTTAGGATTCAGCCGATAGGGCCGCTGTTTTACAAGGCGTGCATCTCGTTTTAGTGTGATGCGCATGACCCCTAGGTCCCCTGTGATCCCCTTAAGCTCTAAAAAATTCTTTGGGAACAATTCTTGATATTTAGTGAGAAATTCGGAAACTTTCCTACTGTATCATCATCCCAATAATCCCCAATCTTGGCCAGCTTAGGATGCTCTTCCATGCCAATGTTGACTTCTTGTAGCTTCAGAGCCTTCGTAACGTCCACAGTTTGTAGTCAAGGTCCCACAACTGTGGGCTCTCCCTATTACTCTGGAATAGAGACATTATGCGGATCCTCATCACACTTTTCTATGGTTATATTGTAGCAATTGGTAATGTCCTGCATCTATGTTTCCCAGGTCAGCACCCCAAGTTTTGGGTAGGGGCGTGACTCATCAAATATGAAGGTATCTATATCCTGCAAAGCTTCTTCAAGCACCTCCATTCCCCCTGTTAGTCCAAATTTCCCCACGAATTCATCCTTTAAAGTCTCCCAGTGGTGGGTGCGCTGATTTAGCTCCGCATCTAGGTACCATGCAGCGGGAATTGGTCCTAGGGCATGAATAAACAAGTGAACCCATTCTTCTGTATTTCAGTCCCACCATTTCTCCGTCTAGGAGAAAAAATGTTCGTGCAAATCCTTTGGACCAAGGAACATCTTAACGCGCACATCAACCGGAGGCTAAAATCAAAAGATCATCATATCCCAACATTCTTCCCAATCCTAGAACACCCCCTTATGCGTATCCCACCACCTCACAGGCGTTATGCACATTGGTATATTAAGGGGCCATAGCCTTCACTCTCTAGGCACCTCTGCTTCGAATTTTCACAAAAAATCCTTAATAATACTAGAACCATAAAAGTAGGTCAGTTCTCTTACCTCTGAGGAGATGCATCAGAAGTCTTTTGTGATCCTAAGGAATTGTAACACAGATACATCATGTAACTGGTTCTGCCAATTTTCCATTTCTCCATCAGAGTCAGAGAAACATTCGCTATCCTTTTCCCAACAAAGTACTCCATTGGTCATGGGATTGATCCAATATTCATCCCACGCAGTTAAATTATAGATGTGATCCACATCCTCTTCTTCACGCATTGGCTCTGTATACCTTTCTCCTTCTACGGGGTGTAGTGGTACCCGTGTTCCTTCACTTTCAAACACCATGCTTCTCTTCTTCAAATTGATAATACCGCCCATATCTATTGCCCAGTCCAATCCTAGGAGCGCCGGATAGGGGTCTGCATCTTCTACAATCTGAATGACTTCAAAATCAGCCTGGACCTTAACTCCAACGATATCTACCACGATTTTTGACAACCTTCCCAATGGTATGATCTTCTGCTAATTTGCCATGTGTAGCTGGATAGTGGAACATTCCAACTTAGGTTCCCCCATTTTCTGCCAAGTTTTCTTGGGTAGTATGTTGACATTTGATACCAGGTCCAAAATAACCTAATTCATTTCGTAATCACCAATCTGTGTTGTTAGCCGCATTTCCCTACCAGTGTGTTTCTTATGTTTGTACAGTTGGTGCACATCCTTAACTTCCAAAGGTGGATTAGTTCTTTATTCACAACTATCTATTAGTGCTTGGAGGTTTTCTACGACCTGTTGGTTGTGTAGCAGCTTCATACACACCTGCAAGAATGGTTTGACCTCATCCTTTCCTTTGATGGTTGTGGTTTTCTGAGAAGAAGATGCCTCAACCTGAGCAAAGTCTTGCCGAGCTGCGACAAAGGTTTCCTTTTCCTTTTGTAGGTCAAAACCTTCTTGTTTGGTGACTGTTTTTCGGATCAGAGGCTCTGCCGCAACCTTCTCCTCAACCCCCCAAGTAGCCATGCCATTGCGTGTTATAACATTAATTCTTTGTCCTTCATCTCGGGGTTCTGCCTTAACCCTTTTCACATTCTACGTAGGTGTCTTTTGCTTTTACTACATTTTGGCTATCAGAATTGGGCAGTCTTCAATCACATGGTCCAACTGTCTACAGTATCTGCAAGATTGCCTTGCTGGGTTTGTGCAGTCCCTTGCAAAGTGGCCTACCCCTCCGCAGTTATAGCAGATCAGTTGTCCTCTTCCCCTACCTGCGCTTCCACCTCGGCCCCCTCCCCTACCCCTAGATGAGGAGCCACCTATGTCTGAGGGGGATCTTGGTGAGGAAGGATCCAAATGTACCCTATATAAGTTTCCTCAGTCTATCATTAGATCATAAGTCCAACAGTTCTTCTCATCATCTCCTACAAATCTGCAAAACCTACACCATTGTTGCTTTACTTCTGGGACATATGTGGCAAGGCGGGGGCAGTGGTTGGTATCATGCAGCCCAGCAACACAAAAGTCATCACACCACAGCACTAGCCCACTTGGTCCCACATCTTCCCTAGGATGCAACGGGCTAGGTCCCTCGGCCTGCATGTAGTCTACTAGCAATGGAAAATTATCCTTGGTGTGGCCATTCACCCTGCATCATATGCACCATCTGTCAGGGCTAGCATCTATTCCTTGCTCCTTCCGTAGATTATGGATCTCCATGTGAATTGCCTCTATTTTTCCTTGTATTTGTTGTACTCATAATTGGGTATCATCTCTTGGCATAGCTTACAACTTCATAGCAATCTACAAGGCCTTTTCCTACGATTCAATGGCGTTATGACCCATTGGTATGCGCAGGTGGGGAAACAACATAGAAATGAACCATTCTGTGTGCTGCCTGTCATCATACATAAATCCTACTTCTCTAATTACCTTCTTTAACCATTGGTCAGCTTCCCATATAGACTCAGACGGTCCTTGCTTGAAATCTTTCTCGTTCACTATATAAGAGTAGGACTTAGGCTTATTGAACTGTTGTTTCAAGGAATTCTTAATCTCTTCAATGGTCACATTTGCATGCTGAGCTATGTATCCCATATACCAGTCCAATGATCTTCTTTCAAAGGCAAGGGATAGTTGCGCCCTTTTCACAGCATTGCTGGCCATGTTCTGTACAGTCCATATCGATCCTACGAAAAACTAGAACTGATCCATGTCTTCATCCCCTACGCCCTTGAAGGTAGGTAGCTTCATGTGTGAAACCATCTTTTCTTCTGGTGGAGGTGGGGGTATAGGTGAGCTCTTCCCCCTGTGCTGGCTCCACATTGGTGTAGTTGGAAGGTTTTGCGCAGCTGAATCCCTTACTAGACTATAGACAGATCTATATACTTCTTGGTTAGTTATCTATTACTTACCATTGCGTGTTGTACCCTCACTCTGATCGGAGCTCATTCACTCAGTATGGCTGCAAAAAATTCTCTTTTTGTACAATAATATCTTAACTAGTAATGGTAAGGTTTTCAGAAACTTACCCTAGGACCCCTTGAAGAACCTTTGCTTTGCCTCCGAATAGGACACAAATTGATCGATTGTAAATTCCATCACAAATCCTCCTATCACACTGTCCACCCAGTGATCTACCATGTGAGTGATGGTGCTATCAGTCTTCTCTAATTGCTAGATCAACTCTGGGGTCCACTGCATGACCCATTCGTCCTTCCAACACTTTTGGAAATTTATGAGCCTTGCGAGCCACTCTTGAATCTTAGTCGCAAATGTCACAAAGAAAATTTCGTAGATCTCTGTGAAAATGTATTTATTCTTCCAATTCTCTACTGTCAACTTTGTGCTGCGATTCTCTTTCACTGTGAATTCCTGAACTTTCTTTTCGAACCACTTGCCAATCTATTTCTTCTCAGGTCTCCAATGTGTTCTTTGCATTACCTGATCTCTCTCTCAAAATGATACTGGTCCCGGCAACGAAACCACTTGTTGGCTTGAAAGGTTCTGACCTAGGTTCGGAGGTTAAGGTTTGCTAACAAACCCCTATACTACTAGCCCTTTCAGCAGTGACCTACTTGCATAGGCCAAAGTCTCACCCGAAGCAGTATAGGAGGGTGTTGGAACCAGGTTCCCACACCTTGAGAGAGAGTAGGTGATTCAAGGAGGTATGTGTTCCCTGCCTATCGAGTTCGTATTAAACAGATCTATTCGTAGGCTTATTGACAATATAATCCACAGTATAACAGAGCTATTCTCTTGCACAGATCTAGTAAATACCTCTGCATCCACATGCGTAATACCAACTATCATCATAGAACACTATAATCACATCAATTAACAGATCACGGATACATATACGAGAAACATAGATACTTTCATAGTTTGTAGTAATTAAACAGACACTTTCGCAACTTAATCATATAGCCTAGGTTCGCATCAATCATAACAAAATAGATCCAGATAGCATCAGATGGCCAACTGTACTTCACATGTATATTACTATCAAAATCAACTTACAATCCCAAAATACTACCTGCGCACATAGCCAACAAGGTCCACACACGGCAGGACTAAGGATCACCGTGCACACAACCAGCAGGAGTACTTACCCAAAAAACTTGACAAGATATCTAAAAATTCATGCTTAGCATCAATATCAATTCTTTCCTACCTTAAGACTCAAAAACGTTCATCTATTTATATCGACTTAGCCTACGCTTTCGATGGTCCACAAACCGTGGTTTGTGGACTCTTGGTCTACCCTTGACCTATTACAATGCATTCGGGGCTTTGATGCACACAAAAACCCCTGCACTAGACTAAATAATATAAAAAATATACAAAATTATAAAAAAATCACAACTTTTAGGGGACCCTGTCCCAACAACCCTCAAAGAATGTGTTGTGATTAGAAAATCGGTAGGAGGCATTGGAGTTTCGATCCATAATATTCTTTCAACAAATCGTTACATACGTGGAATAAATGGCACATCATATGGCATTGTGCCAATGTTGCATGTGTTTAATGATATTTCTCGCTATGTAGATCAAGGAGGAGGCAAAAGAAAGGGTAATTGGGAATGGGGTTACTTGTTTACATGCATTTTTATTTTTGTTAATGCTTAATTGCTAGTTATTGTTTTGTTCTTATAAGAACAACATAAATTGACATTTTTGAGATGTAGGCCTTTGATGATGTTATTATTACTAGTAAATATACTCAATTTCATTAGAATTCTTCACAGGTGCATTCATTGTATACTTGGAGCCATGGCATGCTAATATTTTTGACATTTTGGATTTGAGAGAAAACCATGGCAAGGTAAAGTTGGTTGTGAAGTTTGAGGAGGATTTTTAATGTATCTGTGGCAAGTTTCATGGGTAATAGGAATCTCGTGGGTTGTTAACAGGAAGAAAACAAGGAAAGAGATTTGTTCTATGGTCTATGGATTCCAGATCTCTTTATGAAGAAAGTCCAAGAAAATGCTACTTGGTCATTGTTTTGTCCTAATGAGTCTCCTAGATTAGCAGACTATTGGGGTGAAGAGTTTGATAAACTGTGTCTCAAATATGAGCAGCAAGTATGCTGGCAAGATAATATACATCTCATTTTTTTTTTTTGGGTTCATTGATTTTTTATTTCTCTTTTAATTTTTAAAATTTGTAATTTGTTGTATTTAAATTTGGCTGAAATCATGTATGTCTAATTAGGGCAAGGCCAAGAAAGTTGTACAAGCTCAGAAAATCTGGTTTACAATTTTAGAATCTCAGATAGAAACTGGTAATCCTTATATCTTGTACAAGGTAATTCCATTCTTTCATATTTTATAGGCTTTGATTTTGTCCTTTGTTACAACATTAGTTGACCATAGTTTGGGTTTCAGGACTCGTGCAACAAGAAGGGAAATCATTAGAATTTGGGAACAATCAAGTCTTCGAATATTTGTACAGAAATTCTTGAGTACATTAGCCCATTAGAAAGTGAAGTTTGTAATTTGGCATCAATTGCACTGTTGCGGTTTGTAAGAGAAAATGTATGCTTGTTGAAAATTATTATTGTTATTATTTTAAGCTTAATAGGCAGAGGCCTAAAAGACGATTATCCCTAATTTTTCAAGGTATTCCTATTGAGTCTCATCCTTCAAATCTTGTTGGCAGTCTGGGTTCTAAGAACCGATACTTTGATTTTGATAAGCTAAGAGAGGTTGGTTTTTAACCGATACTTCAAAATATTTGGTTTAGCCTTTTTTAGAGTGGTGCAGATAGCTTGCTATTGTAGCTTTGATTGACACATTTTCAATATTTCTTTTATGATAGGTCACATCAATAATTACTCAAAACCAAAATAAAATCATTGATGTGAACTACTATCCTGTGGAAAGTACAAAGAGATCAAATATGCGTCACAGACCTATTGGCATTGGTGTTTAGGGCCTTTTTGATACATTTATCTTGCTTGGTATGCCATTTGACTCTGAGTAGGTAAGATTCACAAAAAAATTTGAGTGAATGTATTTTGGCGATTGTTTTTTCTAATAAATATGATGTATGGTTATTCACTCTTTGAAATCTGCACTGCAGGCTCAGAAGCTGAACTCTGAGATTTTTGAAACAATTTATTATCATGCCCTTAAGTCATCTTCTGAACTTTCTACCAAGGACAATCCCTATGAAACCTATGCTGGGAGTCCTATAAGCAAGGTAGGTGTATTTATTTTGGATGTAGAACTTATCTTTGGAAGTTTATTATGTGGTTTAGATACTGGAAATTATCTAACATACATTATAAGGGTAGATGGTTTTGAGTTTTAATTTCTTTCCAAATTGGTGTGCAGGGTATACTTCAGCCAGACATTTGGGGTGTTACACCTTCAAGTCGATGGGATTGGGCTGCCTTAAGGCAAATGGTTGCAAAACATGGTGTGAGAAATTCTCTCCTTCTTGCTCCTATTCCAACAACATCAACTAGTCAAATTCTTGGGAACAATGAGCGCTTTGAGCCATACAAATCAAATATTTATAGGAGGAGAGTGTTAAGGTAAATTTATCATCATTATGAATATTTTTTTTTAAATATTACAATGATAAATGTAATCTTTGTTTTTTTTTGCAATGCTGAATTTGTAGTGGTCAACAAGCATATTCTCCATGACTTGACTGATGCTGGGCTCTGGAATCCTGATCTGAAGAATAAGATTATTTATCATAGTGGTTCAGTTAAAATAATTAAAAAATACCATCATCCATGTCAGAAATTCTTAGGAGTTTATAACTCATTAGAAGGATAAATAAAAATGAACATTGGAAGGAGATAGTGAGTTTGGAATCTATTGACAAGAATGTTGCAAAACTTGGATCAACAAAAATCTTGTTAATTAGATGTTGTTCACATCTGAACTCTATTATTTTATTTTATGTGTGGAAGATTTATCTTCTTACCATAGTTATATTTTGGATGCTCACTAACAACTGCTCCTTTGATTGTAGGATGATAGAAGAGATTGTTTTGAAGAACTTGGAACACTTATCTCATATGGTTCTAGTCTTGTTGGCATTCTTAGAAGATGACACACCAGCTATTATCCGTCAAAATATTACCAGTGGGACAAATTTATTTCGTAACACTTTGGAACATGTTGCACTACATGTATATTTCAATGTTATATTCTTAGTGCTTGCTATCGGTAATTCCAAGCATGAATTTTGTAAGTCCCACATTCATGATTGGAATAAGGCTAGAGGGTGGTATAGAAAAGGACAAGGTAATATCCTTTTACTTATAAGCTCCTGAAGCCTTCTCACTTGTAGCTTCTCATTTAATCTATCCAGAGTCCATAAAATCAAGCTTTGCCTAGACTCGAAAGTTTTGTTGAGAAATCTCTTCACACTATTCAGAGAACATTGTGATGCCTTAGAGTATTGGTGCAATGGTCAATGTTCGTAGATTTGAACATTGATACTTCTGTGCCATTGTGTCCCATACAAAATTTGCATCATGTTTGAATGATAATTAGAATATTATTAGAAAAGTCCAATGTTATATCCAATAATAGTTTGTAAACTTGCAAGGAAAACTTTGGAAAATTATCTTGCCTATTTTATCACAGATGCCTTACAGTATTTGTGCAATGGTCAGTGTTCATAGATTGGAACACTGATACTTCTGTACCATTGTGTCCCACACAACATTTGCATCATGTTTGAATGATGATTAGAATATTCTTAGAAAAGTCCAATGTTATAGCCAATAATAGTTCATAAACTTGCAAGGAAAACTTTGGAAAATTATCTTGCCCATTTTATCACAGATGTATGCTAAAAATGTCCTTTGCAACCTTAATCATAGCATGTAAAATTATAAAACAAAACTTTGGAAAATTTCTTGGGCATTATATGATAACTTATTTTTGAAGATGTTCTTGGCAACTTATATATTTTAAGAAAAGTCTGGACATTTTTCACGTGCAAGATTGGAGACAAAAGTGTGAACTAGAGAAAATTGAGGGAAAGAAAAGGCAGACATAATTTTTTATAATATCACATTCCGTTGAGCTCTTACATGTTAATATTTAACTATATGATGATAAATTAGTTATTTCTTCTGCATGACCGTTAGCAAATACAAAACAATACCCCAACATTGGGAGAATGAGTGCTAGAAATTTTGTGCTTAAATATTCTTTAAGATTTCCATTCCAATTTGAGTCCTTGCATTATAAACGCATGATCATACAACTAGGTAGCTAATACTTACACATGTGTATTTAATCATACAACTAGGCCATTGACAGCTTCAAAGCCATACTTAAATCTGTTTCATGTAATAAATTACCTGTTGTCCATGGAAATTAGTTGTTTCATGTAAGAAATACTGTGAATGCATCATATTGTGTAGGGTCTAATGCATTTTAATGCCTCTGTATTTCCCTGTCAATGATCTAATAATGATCTACAATTATTTTCAACCAAATTTTCATCGAATTCCCCATTTAGTTTCTCGGTTGAGCGTAGGACAAACAGTCACGTTTAAAAGAGTGTGGAGTAGAGGACCATCCTAATTCTGCACATTACCTGCATTGTTGTAACTTTGGTTTATATTATGAGGGTCTTTCACCTTACTTAAGGGAACGATGGCATCAACCTTGTAGAGTTTCCCATGGAATTTGGGCTAAAGGTTTAAAAACAATTCCTGAATAATGTACAAAGCCAAATGCATCTTGATTCAACAAATTGGTAGTATCATGTCCATAGCCATGCTGCTTTTTGGCAGGAGATGCTAACCCAATATACATAAATTCCATACCAATGAAATCTGCACCACCCATTACAAAAAAATTATAATTGATGTTGTTCAGGAACATTTTCAACATGCATATTATAAAAAATCACCTTGTCACTCTAACTGGATTCTGGAAAAACAAAATTTCATTTAGAATTTCCTGGTTTGAATCAATTGAGTTTGTTTCAAACATTTACGAGGTGTTGAATTCTTTTCAAGAACACATGGTTCATCCTTTAGTTTAGTTGATTGTGCAAGAAAATAGGAATAAGGCATTGTCCGATTGAATTTTTTGGAATACTATTTGGCCCATAATATTCAAGAAGTGGATACTGTAGGAAATGAATCTAGATAAAACCTTTACCCTATCATCATTACTCAGTTCTATTAATTTTTAATGGCAACTGTGAGTGCCAACTTATTTTTTCACCAACTTAATTTTTGTATCAGTTTGTGTGTATCCTGAGCATAGTTGTACATTTATTTCCGCTTGTTTTATTTTTCAAGGGAAAGGATGTGCTGAAATAATCTCTTTAAGCATAGCAACACTGGTGCTTCTATTTCTTTGCACCCAAAACTTTATTAACATACTCTAATTTTGTCTTTATAGTGAATGGATTGATTGTAGTGGTAGCCTAATTTTGACATTGAATTCTTGCAGTACGCAATGCCAGTAGCAATATGTAGTTCACATTAAGAGATTAAGATGGTCTTAATATTGTGAAGGCTTAGTATAATTTTATGATATAAATCCTATATTTACGTCGTATGACGTCACTCTTTGAAAACAACTCTCCTATGTGTTTCGTGTCATAACCTAGAACTGTTCAATTATATGTTATATGATTAAAACATATTTCGTCGTTTGATGATCACAGGAAACTCTGGTCTTTGTGTGTAGAACATGGGTTCATTTAAAACCCATTGATTTCAACCTGGATAGATTTACAAAGCCAGTTACAAATAAATCCAAGATGTGGGCCACCATATAACTTACGAATACTCCAAATTCAAAATGTATCCACTCCACATTTGTTTGAGAGTCAGATTTTTTTCTTTTTTGTATGTATTTTATTAGGGAATCGGTATCATTCACTATGCATAATAGGGTATTTACAGAGAATTACATGGGCTCTCAACCATAGCTCTCCCATCCTCTCTTTTTTTTCTCACTCTGTTTCTTAAGCTGTGAAACTCTAAGTCTCTAAGCGCTCCCCTTCTAACTTTGACTATACAAATACCTATATTTTCCTATTGGCTAAGAAAATATTCTAACTGAACCCAGGTTTTTTGGACATATTTCCCAAAACCTAAGACTACCCAACACCACAACTTTAATTTTTTCAATTTTAATAAAAGTCCACTTGGTGTTTACATCAACTCACCAAAAAAATACAAATTCTTTTTCGAATCTCGATATTTGCAAATACATAAATTAGCTAAATCAATTTGTGTAATTTCACAAATTACATATTAGGGAAAGATAAATTCCCTTTGGAAATTTCATGATCCCTTGGGGCATAAACAAAAGTGATTTTCCTTAGATATTTGTAACTATATCAATTTGCATAATTTCACAAATTACATCTTAGGGAAAGAAAAATTCCCTTTGGAAACTTAATGATCCCTTGGCACATAAACAAAAGTGATTTTCCTAGGTTTGATGCTCCTACATTACTTTGGAAAGAAAATTTCAAGCTTATAATATAAAGTTTCGAAAAGAGACTTCAAATATCTTTGAAACCAACTTCTTTACCCCACTATTATGAATTTTCCCATAAAATTTCATTGATTTTCCCATCCTACTCCCCAAGTCCTTGGGACAAATTATTTAGCAACATATTTGCAAACCATCTGAGGCCATGAACCTGTGGATTAAGGATAATCCCTACCTATTTTATTTCAAACCTAGAATTTATTTAACCACATATTTTCAAACCATCTGAGGCCATGACCCCAGGGATTAAGGTTAATCCCTAATTACTTTATTTTAAACCTTGATAAACCAAATCATTGGGTGATAATCCCTAATTAGTTTATTTTAAACCTTGATAAACCAAATCATTGGGTAATTTATTAGCGCTCTCGTGAATTTTTCCATGTCACTGCCACGCCACTTGTATTGCGACATCAACCTTCCTATGTCAAGTCTTGTTGATATCATATTGTCATCATGGTGATGACATCCTACCATGTGGCATCCTATGGTGGTACCATATGTTACCAAAAAATAGGCCACTTAACCACCTAAAAGGGTTGATTCTATGTTCCTCTTCATGTGTGTTATTTCTCCATACTTTATTTCCTTACGACATTCCATTGCAACACCTGGTGCAATTGCTAGTTTATACTATATTTCTAGTTTTGGTTAAGGCTAATGTATTCAACTCAATGTAGGTCCATAACCAAATTCTTACTGGAGATACCTTTTTAGGGGTAGAAGTAAGCCTGAGATGATCATCCACTTTAGGAAGGAACTCAAAAATCACTTTTGGCATGATGTCAATAGTTGATAAATGAGAAACGAAGATCGACGACCTCCCAAATGAGCTAGGCTAGGATGCAAGACAACTCAGATAGTTTTCTTGCATCTTATCTCGCTTGGGAGGTCATACATCTTCCTTTCTCATTTATCAACTACTAATATCATGCCATAAGAAAAAATTGAGTTTATTATTAAAGTGGATGATCATCTTAGGGTTACTTCTGCCCAAAAAAAAAATAAAAAAAAATCTAGGAGCAGTGTCGCAGTTCCGACGGTTGTTTCTATCACAATTCGGACGACTGTTTCCATCACAATTCTAATGGTATGACCCGAACGTCGCTAAGACTAGTGTCGAACTAGCGATGCATAAGGTGGCACTACCAATGGTTGTTTCCGTCACTAATATGGTCCAACCATCACAAAAATGTTATCCTAGTTGTCAGAATAGCGACGACTATCGTGGCACCTTCGACGGTTGTTTCTATCGCTGGAAAACTAATAGAGTCGGACGTGCAATGACATGTACGACAACAGGCCATCGGTATTTATGCACATTATGGGAAGGAATCAGTGTCGTAATATCGATGTCTCCACATGATGTTGGAATAGCGACAATAAACAACGCGATTGTAAGATAAACTAAATGAAGACACATGTCATGTCTAGTGTTGCTCTACCAATAGCTATAAAAAGTGTTGCATATGTGATGGTACAGGAAGTGACGTTTTTCCCAATCTCAAAGTGTCACTCTTGGTACACATATGTGTCACAATAGAGACATTTTGGTCGTCGAAAATTGGGCCAAATATGATAGTGTGACAAGCCACCTGCTAAGTCTATGACTGAGTCCCAAACTCAAGTTTCCAACCATCTAATGGTACCTTAAAAATCCCTCAGCCTAAGGCAAAGGTTATTACCAAGATCCCTAAAGGTCCATTAAGTCAAAATGTTGCTTCATATAAAGCCACCCATACCTATAGCATAATATATGACTTGGTGTAATCTCCTACTATCATGTCAATGTTGGAATTCCTCTAGACGTGCCCATCCCAACGAAAATATATACTCTCTACTTTGGGTGTTGTGGATCCTTTTGACGATCATATGATTTTATTTGACATTTATCTATTGGAACATCCCCCCATTCCTTCATCTTTCACATTTAAAATACCAATCTCCATAAGAAATGCCAATTTTCAATGGTGTATCATATGTGAAGGTTCCTCCACCTATGTGATGGTTGTTAGTGTTTGGAAGAAACTTGGTTCACCTTACCTGTCCCCATCCACCATCACTCTCCATGCTTGGGATGGCTATCCCTCATAGCCCCTTAGCTTATACCAAAACTATCCTATCACTTGTTTTGTAAGAGTATCTCTATTGACATCGAAGTCATAGATCCCCCATTGGATTATAACATCCTTCTGGTTCGTACTTACACCTATTCCATGTTAGTTATTGCATCTGCAGTTTTCCATAAGATGTGATTTCCACATAATGAAAATACCGTAATCGTCGATCAGTTTACATACTATGATCCTAAGGTTCATACTTCACCCGAGTCAATATCTCATCAATGACTGGCAATATGATTGTCTCGTCCCTCACCAATTTCTAGCCTGGAGCCTACAAAGATTCTTCTTTGGTTGGTGCTCACTATGCTCCACCACCTACCCCTTCTGAGCCTAGCTCATATAGTGTTTGCATGTTGCAAGTGTCACGGGCTGCTCACAAGAGGTTAGGTAGACCCATCTGTTGGGTGTAGAGCCTGATTATCTTGTTTACTTTGTATCACACCATTGGACCCCTGTACCTTAAAAAGGGGCGACAACGCTGCCTGAAATTAATCGCTACCGTGGGGGGTCCAAGGGGGGTGACAGCACTTTTTGGAGCTCCCCCCTGGCGAGGGTTCGGGGGCAGCGCCCCCGAAGCTAAAAACAGATGTAAAATTTCCTTGTAAAAGTATAGTAATTTCTAGTCAATCTGGGCCATTCATTAGGCAAATGATCTGACGGTAGAAGTTATGTTTAGATTAGGGTTTTTTGCCCTAGAAGGCAACCCCCTTGTATATATGAGGGAATTTTATTGTGGCTGTGTATTATGAGTGTATTATCGGAGCGAGAAACAGAGAAGGAGATTGTGAGAGAGAACAGAGGATATTACAGCGGATCTGCTATAGGTTTTGTCTCTTCATTTTTGTTGGATAATATAAAGGAAGGACTGGCTGTTCGGGGTGGACGTAGCCCAAACTGGGTGAACCACGTATATCTGTGTCTCTCTGGTTTTATGTGTTTTGTGTGCTTGTATTTTCCGCATATTTTATGTGTTTCATTGCTCTATAATATTTAATTTTCTAACAACTGGTATCAGAGCCGAAGGTATATTTGGTTGATAAACTCGCAGGAAGAAAGGGTTCCTGGTTCGAGTGGGAGCAATGGCGGACGATGGTAAGTTTAGGGTCGAGAAATTTAACGGCCAAAACTTTGCGCTGTGGAAGATGAAGATGGAAGATTATCTGTATCAGAAAGATCTGTACCTACCATTGAGCGGAAAAACAAAGAAGCCGACGACCATGACAGACGCGGAATGGAACATTCTCGATAGAAAGGCACTCGGAACAGTATGGTTGTGTCTTGCGGCGTCAGTCGCCTTCAATATTTCGAAGGAAACAACAACAGAGGGTTTGATGCAGACGTTGGCGAAACTGTATGAAAATCCCTCGGCCTCAAACAAGGTATTTCTTATGAAACGACTATTTAATATGAAGATGTTGGAAGGTGGATGTTGCGAGACCATTTAAATGAATTTAATACGATTTACCGATCAGTTAAGTTAAGCGAAGTGCTTTGATGATGAAGTTAGAGCTACGGTTCTCTCTCCAAACTTCCCTAGAGGTTGGAGATAGTTTAGTAATGGCCATTAGTAACTCTGTCTGCGGATCTAGTACTTTAAATTTTGATGTTGTTGGTGCTATCATATGAGAAATGCGACGGAAAAAAGCACAGGTGAGACATCGGGTAATGCTTCGAGTGCGAGTCAAGGGGAAGAAAAATGGAAAGATGAAAGAGCTCCGAATATCGTATTAAATCAAGGAAAGGAAGATCCAAGTCCAGATCGGGGAGATTGTGCTGGAAATGTAGAAAGAAAGGACACTTGAAGAAAGACTGTAGATCTCGGAAGGAAAAAGAAGGAGACACACAACAAGAAAACAATCATGAAGCAAATGTGACAGGTGATGTGTTAGAACATGATTTGATTCTTTCTTTCGAAAATGTTACTGATTCTTGGGTTGTAGATTCAGGGGCTTCATTACATGCCACACCTCATAAGAAATATTTTCATGACTATGTTCAAGGATACTTTGGACAAGTTAGCTTGGGTGATGATAAACCCTATAAAATTGTTGGAATGGGTAAAGTTATTGTAAAACAACAGAATGAAAACCAATGGCTACTAAAGGAGGTAAGGCATGTTCCAGATCTGAAGAAAAATCTGATTTCAACAGGTCAGTTAGGCGGTGAAAGTTGTGTGACAACTTTCACGGATAAAACTTCGAAGGTCACCAAAGGAGCCCTGGTAATAGCAAAAGGTGAAAAGGTTGGTACATTGTATTTATGCAATGGTATTTCTAACTCTGTTAATGCTTTAACTTCCAAAGGTAGATGCGGCATTATGGCATCAAAAGCTCGAACACATGGTGAAAGGGTGACGTGCTTACTCAGAACATTTAACGAGGTTTGAAGAATGTTGATTTGGATTTCTGTGAGAATTGCATTTATGGAAAACAGAAGAGAGTCATATTTCTCAGAGTTGGGAAAAAATAGAAACAAGAAAAAGAAAGCAAGGAATACGCGGTTCTTGATGAGATATATGTAAAAGTAAAGGTTCCTAAAAATAATAATAATCAACAACCACAGGAGCAACAACCACCACAATAGCAGCAGTCACCTCAAACACCTGAAAGTGGTGTTAGAAGATCTACCAGGATAAGTAGACCCCCTGAACGATACTCTCCTTCATTATATTATTTATTGTTGACTGATTCTGGTGAACCTGAATGTTATGAAGAAGCAATGCAGGTTGAAAGTAGGAAGAAGTGGGAGCTAGCCATGGAAGAAGAGATGGACTCCTTAATGCATAAAAAAACTTGGGACTTAGTCAGGTTGCCTGCAGGTAAAACTACATTGCAGAATAAATGGGTTTACAGGCTGAAGGAAAAAGATGGAGGAAAACAGAGGTACAAAGCTAGACTTGTGGTGAAGGGATTTGCACAGAAGAAAGGTATTGATTTTGATGAAATATTTTCTCCTGTTGTTAAAATGAATTCAATCAGAACCGTTTTAAGTCTTGTAGCAGCGGAAGATTTACATCTTGAACAGTTAGATGTAAAGACAGCATTTCTCCATGGCGATTTGGAGGAAGAGATATACATGCAGCAACCAGAAGGATATGAGGTAAAAGGGAAAGAAAAATTGGTGTGCAGGTTAAAGAAGAGCTTGTATGGCTTAAAACAGGCCCCAAGGCAGTGGTATCTAAAATTTGATAGGTTTATGTTTGAACAAGGTTATACTAGATGTCACTCTGATCATTGTGTTTATCTAAAAAAGAAAAATGATGGCAGCTATATTATACTATTATTGTATGTAGATGACATGCTTTTTGTAGGGTCTAACATGCAGGAAATAAATGTGCTCAAAATAAAATTGGAAAATTCATTTGCAATGAAGGATTTGGGAGCTGCAAAACAAATCCTTGGTATGAGGATAACTAGAGACAAGAAAAATCGCAAATTAACACTGTCTCAGAATGAGTACATAGAAAAGGTGTTGAAAAGATTTAATATGCAGAATGCAAAACCAGTTAGTACACCTTTTGCTAGCCATTTCAAACTTAGTAAGGAGATGTGCCCAAAGACCCAAGAAGACATGGATTATATGTATAAAGTTCCATATGCATCAGCAGTTGGAAGTTTAATGTATGCAATGGTCTGCACAAGGCCTGATATTGCACATGCAGTGGGAGTTGTAAGCAGGTATATGAACAATCCAGGAAAAGAACATTGGATGGCAGTAAAATGGATTCTCAGATATTTGAGAGGTACCACAAATCAAACATTATGCTTTGGTGGTTCAAACATTGCTCTACAGGGATATGTTGATGCAGATATGGCAGGTGACAGAGATAATAGGAGGAGCACTACAGGATATGTATTTACTGTAGGTGGAACAGCTGTCAGTTGGGTTTCCAAAATCCAAAGTGTTGTTGCACTTTCAACAACAGAAGCCGAGTATGTTGCTGCTACAGAGGCTAGTAAAGAAATGATTTGGTTACAAAGGTTTATGGATGAATTTGGTAAGAAGCATGATATGGGCACACTATACAGTGATAGCCAAAGTGCTATTCATCTTGCAAAGAACTCAGCATTTCATTCCAGGACTAAACACATACATCTCAAGTACCATTTCATACTGTCAGTATTGGAAGATGGAGAGTTGAAGCTGGAAAAGATACACACTAGCCAGAATCCTGCAGATATGCTAACAAAAGTTGTAACCAGGGAGAAACTGAGAACATGCTCAGTTTCAATTGGTCTTCAAGGATGAAGATGAAGATGAGAAACAGCCAGGTCCAAAGAGGAGTCATTGTCCAGCAAATAAAGCAGCGGTGGAGTTGCTACAATCAGTCTCCAAGTGGGAGATTGTTGGGTGTGGAGCCTGATTATCTTGTTTACTTTGTATCACAGCATTGGACCCTTGTACCTTAAAAAGGGGCGGCAACACCGCCCGAAATTAATTGCTGTCGTGGGGGGTCCAGGGGGGGCAGCAGTGCTTTTTGGCGCCCCCCCCTAGCGGGGGTTCGGGGGCAACGCCCCCGAAGCTAAAAACAGATGTAAAATTGCCTTGTAAAAGTATAGTAATTTCTAGTCAATCTGGTCCGTTCATTAGGAAAATGATCTGACAGTAGAAGTTATGTTTAGATTAGGGTTTTTTGCCCTAGAAGGCAACCCCCTTGTATATATGAGGGCATTGTATTGCGGTCGCGTATTATGAGTGTATTATCGGAGTGAGAAACAGAGAGGGAGACTGTGAGAGAGAATAGAGGATATTACAGCGGATCTGCTGTAGGTTTTGTCTCTTCATTTTTGTTGGATAATATAAAGGAAGGATTGGCTGTTCGAGGTGGACGTAGCCCAAACTGGGTGAACCACGTATACCTGTGTCTCTCTGGTTTTATGTGTTTTGTGTGCTTGTATTTTCCACATATTTTATGTGTTTCAATGCTCTGTAATATTTAATTTTCTAACACCATCCAACAACAAGCACCTCTGCAACCTGTTGTTCCCAAATCAACCTAGTATATAGGTAAAATTCCTCAAGGATCACTTCCTTCTACTGGTGTCTGTCCTAGTCCATTCCAACTAGGAGTCGTTCCTCTATGTCTTAACCATCTAGGATAAGTTCCTCCAGGCCATTACCCTTTGAGTGAGATACCCTTCTTACTCCCCCCACATGGATTTTTTCCTATCACTGTCATGGATACGTTGAGTTTACCTCTGCAAAAACTCCCCATGAACAACTTAAACCTTACATGGATTTGACCTTGATACAACCTATTATTCCTTCCCCTTCCTTTGCTTCATTTCCACAACAACCTTGGAAGGAACCTACTCCTATTGTGAAATCATATCGTGAGGGGGGGGAAGCCTAGAAAAAGGGAACCAAAGCTGAGGCACCCCAAACAACTCCAACTCCTCCTAATTCTCCAAAGCTAACACCTCCATGTGCTTTGTGTGATATTTTTTGGCATGCCACCAATAATTGTCTTGAACTCCCTCATCTCAAATATGTGGTCGTTGATACCTTTCCTGACTCCAACATCTCGGAGGTCCATGTCACCTTACCAAATTTAGCCAAGAAGAGTATATTATTATTCAAAAATCACCCTTGTGCTTTGTGTGATAATTTTGGCCACTATTCTCATCGTTATCCTCATCTTGAAGATTTTTTCGATACCTGTCAGCATCTTCATGAAATAGAGGTCACTCATAGTGAATCCACCTCTTCTCTACCTATAGATTCTTGTCCCCTTATCATGCCAGAACAAGAGGTACATCAACCACAAATTGTGATCCCTTCTCCCGATATCGAAATGACGGATATCACTGCTACTATTCTATACCTATCTTCATCGATAGGATTGATTTATGGGGATTCCCTTCGAGTTTCCTATTGTAATTCAGTGGAACCTTCTTCGTCGGATACCCCAGTCTCAACATCGGTAGATATTCCATCTACTAGTCATTCATCCCCTCTTGTTGGAAATGTACATGTGAACCTTGTCTCTCATTAAGATGCTTCAGGTTGTTCCTCCACATCATGTGGTCTCTCCTCCTCCCACCCACCCATCTTTCATTCAAATGAAGACATCATGGAAGCCATGACCACCGTCGATTATCCTTGGGACAATATGCACCATTGTATGTATTTCCTTCTGTTGAAACCCATGATCAATATGTTGTGGATTATAAATACTTCATTCATGGTGCAGTCGATTAGTTTAGAAGTTCCACTCCTGCACAAAATTCTTTTGAAGAAGGAAACATGGCCAACATCTCTCCTACCATTAAAATTAACATTTCGAATAAACCAGGGATTGAAAAAAATACCACCTTGGGGGCACACTGTACCTCGGAAGAAATTAATGCTTACACCAAGATATTCAAATAATTTTTTGATGTTTTCGCCTAGTCTTATTTTGAGATGGCTAGAATTGATTCCATCATTGTTGAACACCATATAGACACATGTACCGATGCCATTCTTATATGCAAAAATATGAGACCCATCCATCCTTCCAAAAGTGAGGCTATTAAAGTTTAAATCGATAAGATCAAGTAGGCTGGATTTATCTATCTCATTAAATACACCACATGGGTGTTCAATGTCGTTCTCATTCTCAAGAAACAAGGCACCATCTGTTTCTGCACCGAATTTCGCGACCATAAAAAATATTGTCCCAAAGGCAACTTCCCTGCGCCGTTTATTGACCAAATCATTGATGAGTGTACAGGGCATTAGGTTCTTTCCTTTATGGATGGATTCTTAGGATATAACCAAAAAATTATATGTTATGTTGATCAACTTAAAAACACTTTCATTAGTCTGTGGGAAACTTTCTCCTATAAGGTTATGCCTTTTAGTTTAAAGAATGTCGGGGCCACTTTTTAGTATTCCATGACTTACTGTTTCCATGACTTGGCTTATATTATCCTTATGTATCTAGGAAATCTCATTGCTCATTCGAAGCTTCGAGCACAACACATTCATGGTTTGCATACCATTTTCCTTTGATGTCACAAGTATAATGTTTTTCTCAACCCCATTAAGTGTGTCTTTTGTGTTTTTATCGGCTGAAGTTTGGGCTTCATTGTGTCAAAAGATGGTATAATGCTCAACCCTCTCAAATTTCAAGCCATTCTCGAACTTCCTCCTCCTAGTACCCTTCGCCAGTTACAAAGCCTTCAAGGAAAATCCAAATTTATTTTTCGGTTTGTTCCTAACTATGCCACCACTACGTATGGGTTTCTTAGACTTGTTCGATCTAGCATTCCATTCATTTGGGATTACCATGCTCAATAATATTTTTATTCCCTCAAACGTGCTCTCACTTCCGCTCCATTGATTAGTCCACCTAAATTTGAAAGGGACTTCATCATGTATATCTTAGCTTCCGCCTATTTGACCACTGGGGTCCTAATCCAAGGAGATGATGTTGGAAATGAGCATGTCATACTCTATTTTAGTAAAAAACTTAACATTCCCTCTATGTCTTATTTTCATGAAGAAAATTTGGAGCTGGCTATTATGTTTTTTTCCAGAAGATTCATCATTATATCCTTACGCGAACCACTAAAGTTGTGACCAATTCCAACCCCATGGACTTCTTGTTGAGTCGAAGGATCATCAATGGGAAGTATGACCATTGGATCATCATTCTTCAGGAATTTGATCTTGAATTTGTCACACCCAAGAGTAAGAAAGGTTTGGCCCTTGCTTAATACATTTCTGAATTTCCTACTATTGTGCTAGATCTGACGGCCAATGATAATATTTCATATGAACACTTGTTCGCAATCACCTCGGATGATCCTTGGTATGGTGACATCCTCACTTATTTGTGAACCAAAATTTTCACCCCATATTAATCGTGGTGATTGAAGACATATTCGACATCAATCCCCTCATTACCTCCTCATCGATGATGATCTATATCATCGCGGTGTCGACACTATCCTTCATCATTGTCTCACTCATGTTGAACCTGAGAAAGTGATAAATTCCTATCATGGTGGCGCTTGTGGTGATCACCTCTCCGGAATGGCCACTGTCCAGAAAATCATGTGCGGTCATTATTTTTGGCCTTATCTCTTTAACGATTTCACTGTGGCTATAAAATATTGTCTCAATTATTAGTTATTCACCCCTAAGGCGCGAGGTCCACCTGCTCCCATCCATCTCATCATCGCAGTCAGTCCTTTTGGTAAATGGGCTATTGACTTCATGGGGTGTCAACCCCCATATGCTATTAACCATAAGTATATTATCGTGTCCATCAACTATTTTACCAAATGGGTTGAAGCCATGCTTATTTTCAATAACACTGCAGCTATTGGAGCCCTCTTTTTCTTTAACCATGTTATCTTTCAATTTGGGGTTCTGAAACAATTGGTTTCTGAACATGGCTGACACTTTGAAGATGAGATATGGCACAAGCTATCCTCTTTGTTGGGATTTGAACATCAATATTCATTGTCTTACTACCCCCAAGGAAATGGCCAAGTTGAAGTAGTCAATAAAATCCTTAAAAACATGATTTATAAGACCATGAATAAACACAATACCAACAAGCATCTTATGTTCTTCCCTACCTTTTGGGCCTACAGAACCTCTTTTAAAACCGCCACTGGGTTTACTCCTTTCCACCTTGTTTCTAGAGAGGAGGAAGTCTTACTGATCGAATGTGAAATCCCCTCACTTCACCTTGTCATCTAACTCCTACCAAACACCCAACCTTTAGAAATATGACTTATCATGCTCAAGAATTCCAATGAAGACCTTTGTGTTGCATTGAAAACCATTGAAGCAACCAAAAAGCGCACCAAAGCTCAGTATGATCACAAATTACACCCTCGTACCTTTCGTGAGGGTGGCCTTGTTCTTGTAAATGACCAAGCTCATGATGTCCTGTGGCATGGTAACTTTGAGTCTTTATGGCCAGGTCCTTACATCATTCATAAGTGTTTGGGCAACGAGGATAAATTTTAGAGGATTTCGAAGGCCAAATCCTTCCTAACCCTCGTAATGCACTATACCTCAAGAAATTACACCCATAACATTTCCCATTAAAATGTGTTTAAATTTTTCTTTTATGCATTTATGTAGCTTGCATTCCCCCCCATCATCTCTTACATTGTCTTCTTACATCTTTCATATGGATCCATCATCCACACCTCGTATCGGTTATGCCGATGGTGCTTGTCGCTTCCCCAAGAATCTTTCCTTCGTAGCTTGGGCCATTTTTACCCCTTTGCATTTATTAGTGCACTCCAAAGACACATGCATTGGATATTCCACCAATAACCGGGCCGAATATGATGTTTTGATAGGTTTTTTAGTCGATTCCCTTGATCGTTCAATCGTTCACCTTCGTGTTTGTTTCGATTTCTTGCTACTTGTCATGCCATTGAATGGAATTTATCATGTGCATAATCTCGTCCTATTCAGAAAACATACAAGTTAATATTTTGGAACATGATTTTTAATTCATTACATTAAGTCATGTTCCTAGAACCCTAAATCACTATGTAGATACCATTGCAAATAACATTCTAGATTGGAATTTATCACATACAAGAAGGCAAACATAATATCAACAAATGGTGAACTACAATTATCACAAAAGATGCATAACCATATTATGTATTATCATATCAAAACGTGTAAGTGTTTAGATTCCACTACTCTTAATTCATTTGACATGCTCGTAGAATGTTACAATAACGAAAATGGGATCCACATGTCCCTATCTCTACTCACTATCATCTAGGGGATCCCGAGAAAATTTCTCCATCTCACCAGCTCATATGTCTCAAACTTCATGTTCGGCCATAATTATGCACCATGTGATACCTCACCACTCCGAGGGAAGACCAGTGCACTCATTTGTATACCTATCTTCTAACTCATGCCACTCGAACTCTATCACATTAGTCAATAGCACATTGAACCTAGGATGGAGGTGCTCTAGTAGAGCATCATTGTTTGGTCTCTGTCATGACATCGATCCACCATGATCTGTAGCCCTAGACATTGTGGCTCGACCCGTATATCCTACCCATTTTATCGGTGTTACATATGCATACCACAAGTTTGGAAATCAATACCACAAATATACATTTTCTGAAATTTACATGCAACCAAAATTATAGTAACTTTAACTAAACATCCAAACCTCATGTTCGTCCTGGTGGTAAGGGAAAGTCACGATTTCCCTGATATTTCATGCCACTGTACAGATAGTCTACAATGGAATTTGGTCCCAATTTTCAAATAAACTAGGTCAGAACACTTGTCCAACTCCCCTTCCTCAACCTTGTCATAGTAGCTTCCCTCGGCGGTGCATCCCAGGCTCTTGTGGGCCCCCATCATGGATTTCTACATGTGGAAAGATGGTCGAGATCTTCTCCAAGAAGAATGAGCATAACATTGTCCCAAATGAATAGTTAAAATTGGTCCATCACCTACATTATATCAACTGTCGTTTCAACGATGACAACATCATCTGGGCCCACACATATTAGGTCCCTGCGAGCACACTCTCCACAAGCATCATCTTCCCTCGAGTGATGTGATTAAAGGCATGAATACCCAAGCTTCATAGCACTACTGTGACTATAGCTTTTGTCTCCAACCTCTCTAATTCATTGATCTGAATGTTCGTTCCCTTTGCACAAACACTAGGTATACAATGATGATACACAAACTCACTGATGTGCCTCCCACGATGCAACAATAAATGCATCTCCCCCACCATCCCCAAGGGGGTAAGTCCTATCATAAAATATATGTCCTAGACCGTCAAATCGATGTTGTGGCCCTGTACCATCAAGGCCTCTTGATATGGGTCCTAGTATCTCATAATCCTCGACATCAAGGGCTCACCAACCCTCATCAATGGGTTATCCAAGAACTTAAGAATCCCATAACAAGCCAAAACACCTCTAACTGTTGGATTCCCCTAAATCTCAGCGTGAAGAGTCTCTAAATCTCGTTCTCTCCACGCAACCTTTAGCTCTTCCATACTTGCAAAATACCATTTTTTTTTCAGTTCAGAGTAAAAGGAATACATTTCTAGTCATTAAAGTCCAGCTTCGTACAGACCACCAGTCCTGCTTAACCTCCCATCCCATAATGTATTATTTTCTCTCAAAACTACGCTCGACGCACTTTTAAACCCATTTTCCACGTTCTAGAATGCAGAATAGTTCCAAAAAAGTGTGTTGTGACCGTGAGTTTTAGCGGGGGTCCCCCACAGAGAGCCGAGGCTCTGATCTGAAATTTCAAACCGCTGAAAATGAAGAGTAAGGTTAGGCCACTGACCTCTAACTCGTAGATCCTAATTGAGATGATCGATTTTTCCACTACGATATCCACAAGATTTAGGGCCTTTTCCTCCTCTCCAAATTCTCCAACATCTCACTATGAAAATGAATTAGATTTGGAGGGAAGAAGACCTTCTATAGGAAAACCCTAGTTTTTTCATCACCCATTGTGACCAAAACATAGATTAGTTCAACGAATCATCAACACTATTGGAAAGCTTTCACCAATTTTTATAATGGGTCTTCCACTGTTTTTGGTAAATTAACACTTCACCTGGAAGCCATTTTTTCCACAAAGTTTCACTCTGCCTCCAATTGAAACCAAATTTATTCATATGAATCGCCTGTAATTTGGTACCACTTTTCCTTGGCACTTATCGACTCATGTGCTGATTTTCATCATGAGTAATCCTTATTTACTCATGTTTTTTATTGTCCCCCTGGGCCTATCCCATGTGGAAACATCATTGAGTCACCCTTGTTCAAAGCATCTGAAATGAGTCACCCTTGCATTCATGGAGTCTGTTCTGAGTCCCATTAAGTCTTGTTACAACATTCCATCCATATTTGCATCACATTCATTCATTTTTTATCCTTTTGGCCTCCATATATAATGTTCCATCTATGTAAATCCTCCAATTAATTGGCCATCCCCTCCATAATCGAGTCAGTAGCTTCCAATTCAACCATGCATATTATTATCTAATAAGGGAAGTCATTAGTCCACCTCTAATTTTATATCCCTCCATCATCCCTGGTGTCAGTCCATCAACCACTCTACTATGATTCTTTGTTCCTTAGTCGAGGATTCCTCATTTCCTTAACTCTGGTGGGCCCTCTTCTGTCGACTTCAACCCATTTATTCCATAAGGACTGTTTAGAGGGTGGTGTACCTTGGTCCCAAATTTCATTATTTTTTGGTGCCTCATATCAAGAAAAGGGAATCATCATTTCCCTTTGACTTGGTTGTTTCTCACCTGCTAGACTCCAAATCATTATCACATGATTGAGAATAGTACATTTTATGGTCCAGTGATCCATCAAATTGTCCCAGTGATTACTGAGTGTGTGTGATATGTTCTAGACCTCATCAGGGGGTGGCCCTTCAAGTAGCCCCCCACATACCCGAATGACCTCATATTATGATCCAACCTCATATGCAGTTATGCAGTTTCGATGGGTTCGGTGCTAGCCGCTTGTAGCACCCACATCATGTATGCCTCCTTGAGATAATTCATTCAAATCTTCAGATCCCTTTCTAGTTTAGCAGGGCTTCTTTGGTTTCGATTTTCCCTACCCATGTCATCTTGAGGGGAATTATGTCTCATGTACTTAGATTTTATTACCTTCAGTCCCGACCTATGATTTTCCAGGAGCACTATGTGTATGTGATCCATTGTATTATATCATGTCCCATTGATGACAACTTATTATGTATCATGTATCATGTACTCTGTAGCTCAGTCCCACATTTTCTGGATCACCATTATTATTTGTACTTAGTTGTCTCGGCGGGTATGGCTATGCCTCCCCTGCCTCATTTGAGATCATGTACTCCAAAATAAAAGGATACTTATATCAGTTTAGTAGTTCTCACCCCCTCCATTTTTGTCCTTTCTTGCATTTCTTTAGTTGTATCTCTCACTCTATCTGACTCCCATTTGGTGTCTCATGGAAGTGTAACTTACAACATATTTCGGTCATACGATTTTCTCCTAACACTCATATGTTTGGGGGGAATTTGTTATCACAAAAAATTAATCACCTAGCCATTTCTAACTAGGTGGATCCAAATACACCATGTAGTTTAATTTTACCATAGTAAAATGACTTTCACTATAAGAAATAATTTAGTAAACCATTGTTATTAAATTGTTTATGATTAAAATTAAAAAACCCCATGAGAATAATTGAATAAATCATTATTTATTTAATTTTCTCCATGAATAATTATTAAATCATTGTTTGATAACTATTCCTTATCACATTTGACTAAGTCACCTAGGAATAATTAAATAAATCATTATTTATTTATTATTCCTTAACTCCATTATTGGAATAATTGTTAAATCACTATTTAGTAATTATTTAATTTTCACACATTTCTTAATATTCATGAAAAAAATAATAAATCATTTTATTTGTTATTTATTTCTAAATAAAGATATTTGACTATTTTGAATATCATTTCTCTCTCCAAAAATATAATAAAGTATTCCTAACGGTTAGATCTTGATTTTAGTCAATAATATTTTATTATTCTCCATTTTCAAGATCAACCCAATACTTTGTTATAAATAAGAGGGTTTTCATTCATTCTTCACCATGATCGTTGTCATTATCACCATTATCATCTCTGTACTTTCGAGGTCCCACTTGTTAGGAAGTTATATATTACAGAGTAATGTAACACATAAAATATGCGGAAAACACAAGCACACAAAACACATAAAACCAGAGAGACATAGATATACGTGGTTCACCCAGTTTGGGCTACGTCCACCCCAAACAACCAATCCTTCCTTTCTATTATCCAGCAAAATGAAGAGACACAACCTAAAGCAGATCCATTGTAATGTCCTATGTTATCTCTCATAGTCTCCCTATCTATTTCTCGCTCTGAGAATACACATACAATACACAGCCGCAATACAATACCCTCATACAAGCAAGGGGGTTGCCTTCTAGGGCAAACAAAACCTTAAAATAAACATAACTTCTACTGTCAGATCATTCGCCTAATGAACGACCTAGGTTGACTAGAAATTACTATACTTTTACAAGGAAATTTTACATCTATTTTTAGCTTCGGGGGTACTGCCCCCGAAACCCCCCACTTGGGGGGGGCTCCATAAAGTCGCAACCACCCCCCCTTGGATCCCCCATGAAACATTTAATTACGGGTGGCGTTGCCGCCCTATTAAGGTTCAAGGGTCCAACGCTGTGATACAAAATAAACAAGACAATCATGCTCCACACTAAACACCACTAAAGCTCTACACATTATTTAGGTTTTCACATATTAAGAGAGGTAGTGTAATATTCCTAATTAGCTTTCAACTAGTGGGAATATTAATTTTTTCTTTTGTCATTAAGATAGATGAATAACAGGGTAGAGAGACCCATAAATCTCTTTATTAGGAATAAAACCACTTTTAATGTGAATGTGGATCATTGTATTAGTTGAATAAAGCACTCTTAGGTGTGAACTAGGGCTAAATCATGTGCATGGGGTCAAGGTTGATGACATCAACAATGTTTTTATGGAGGTAGTGGAGAATTATTGGAGGACAATGCAGTCATAGTGGGAGGGAGTCTCCATGAGAGTAGCATCTTTAATGAGTGGGACCAAGGGTGAAGAGGCTCAAAAATCATATAAGGAAGGGGATGGCAGCAATAGAAGGCATTCTGAATATTGTCTATGTTTTTTCTTTTATGACTTTATACATGCTTTAGCTGTTTAGCAGAGTCTATTGTGTTGTTTAGCATAAGGGTGTTTCTGAGTAGAAATCCCACTCTCATCCTCGGGGCACTTCGAGTTCCCACTCAGGAGAGGTTCATTGAGCTTCATTTCCACCATCTGGCATCAAGCCAAGCTTCAGCCATCTTCAGTAGTGCAATCTCCTTCAGGAATTGCATTATTTTGCAGGGCAGTTGCAGTGGAGGGTCAAGTACCTAAGTTTTTGAGCTTGTTTTACAGTGAGGGGAGCAGCCCTTCATCTGGAGGATCTATTGGGAGGAGTATCAGAAATTTTTGCATCATATCAGTCACCTCTCGAAATTTATCCAGTTTCAGTGCATTATTCAGCCCTAGGGCTGCAATTTTCATATTGTGTATTTATGAAAACTCCTTCTGGGTTGTCTTGGAATGGTGCTAGAAAGCCTAGATCTCTGATCCCGACATTTTCTAAGAAATATATTAGAAATTATATGTATTTTTAGTTTTACTCTATTTCTATTCTCCATAGTACTACACAATCATGGCCTTCGGACATTTTATGTAGCAGCAACATTTCATATTTTATGTACTAGGTCATTTGAGGCTTGTTTTTCCTAGCTTGAGTGTCTTTTTCATCAAGATCTTGTACTCATTTTTCTGCTATAATGTGTAATAAAATGGCTCTATTATATGCTCCTATTGATGTATTGATATTTGATTGCATTTTCCAGTTTTATGTTCCATATTCCTGTTTTTCCTAATTTGGAATATTACAGTGGTATCAGAGCATAATCTTGGCTTAGCATGTGAGACATCACATCTATGTCATAAGAATAAGAAGAGCCTGTCACAGAAAGGGAGAAGTGGTACATTAATATAAGCATAAGGTTTTATTATACAAGCAACGAAGAAGACAAAGGCAAGACTCCAATATCAGGAGAAATGGATGAAAAGGAGTTTCCAAAGATTCTTCTCCAAACTATGCAGGATATTTCTAGAGAAATCAAGAAGATGAGGATTGGGAGACATAAATAAACCCCAAGAAGGTTTCTACATGGACAAATATTCGGCACTTCACATCACTAGTGTGAGCAACCAATAATGCAACAATATTTCCAATGCTCTACTATGCCTACATTCATAGCAGTAGGAAATGGAGGTGGAGGGCCCCAAGAACAAGAGACTCTTGAAGATTATTTTCTAGAGTATGAGTCTTAATCTTAGAGATTCAAAGATAATCTGAACTTTCAATATTTTTTTCATATCAAGGACAATAGGATACCCCCAAATAACAATAGGAGTTGATGGTACATGTAGAACAATGATCTACAACGTACTATGGGAAAAAAATTTCTGCATGCTTTTGATGGGTCATCCAAGTGCACAACCAAGTCTTGGGTGGAGAAACTAGACATCTATTTTTAGTTGAACCAAGTACTGGATATTGAATCCATTAAAATAGCAGCGCTGCACCTTGAAGGTGAAGCACATGATTGGTGGTTTCATGGTCTTTCGACATTGGGGCATGCCAATGTGACTGCATATGCAGAATTCACTCGAAGGCTAGTAAAAATATTTGATCGAAGAGACCCAAAGGCACATTTTGTTGAGCTAGCCAAACTCAAGCAGTCAGGTAATCCAGAGACCTATATCTCTAAATTTCTAAAACTTTCTATGATGGTGACACATTTATCTTCAGCGAGGAGAGTTTATATGTTCATTGATGGGCTAGGAAATCCTCTACATGTGTTGGTTAAGCCCACTAGAACAACTAAGCTCCAAGATGCCACTGAGAGAGCTAGGGACTTAAAGGATGCTTTTCCAAGAGAAAGAGCTCCATTTCAGTAAAATCCCACCTTCGATTCCAAGGGGAAAGATGTGAATATTCTTCCTCCAAAGGAGAACCAGAACAAGGAACCTCTTAGTGATGATGTCCGAAGATACTTGAGGAGGAGGAATCTTTGCTTCACATGCCAAGAACCATAGGCACCAGGGCATTAGTGTGCTGCAATAAAGGCACACTATATTGAGGTATTCTTTGATAGTGAGGAGGAGGGAAAAGAGGATCCAGAAGGAGACAACAATGTTGTGATAGTAGGGGAGGATCCACCACCACCAAGGGGTGGGAATGGGGAATTTGCTCCAATTGGAGGGACCCTTGCATATTTATGGGGAGCACCCAAGTATCTGACTTTGAGAGTCCAGGGTACAATTCAGGGGCAGCGGGTATTAGTGTTGATTGACAGTGGGGCTACCCACAATTTTTTTGATGCTTAGTTAGTGTAGAGAAGAACCATACCCACTAATGATTTTGAGGGATTCTCACTTTTGGTTCCAGGAGCTAGAACCATGCAGTGTATGAAGTATGTCCCGAAATTATCTATAACCTTGGGGGCATACACTTTTCCTGGTCACTCCTTTTTGTTCAACATTCCTGACACCAAGGTGATATTGGGTGTGTAGTGGTTGATTATATTGGGCAAGGTCACCATAGATGATCAGATGATCAGGGGCATGCACACCTATCCACCTCAGGAAGCCTTCGCACATAATATGGAGCCTGATTTCAGCAATGTAAGCAAGGACAAACCAGTCCACTCAGATTTTCAGTTTACTCTAAACCATGTTTTTATATTATTTGGAGGAATTCCACCAAGAAGGCCCCTAGACCGAGAGTTTGTTAAAGAGTTATCACAACAAGTTGCACCATTCATAGTTATGGCTGAGAAGGGAGCCTTGGGTGAGTCTAGCATGCCGCAGAGGACCTTTGATAGACCCAAGGGTGAGATGAATATTTTTTGGGTATCGATATCACCAACTCTCACCAAGCCTCTTGCACTGAGAGGTGATGTTTCAGGAGTGGATGATGGCACAACTATGGTGCAAAAGGGGTACTCCATAACCTTTGAGAGTCAAAAGATATTTCCACATAGGAAGTATTATTCCATATATGGTAAGGGTTTGTTGGCACTCATGCATGCATTTTCCAAACTCAGGAAGATTTGGAGGAGCAATAGCTTCCAAGTGAAGATTGACCACCATGAACTTGAATCTTTTCTTGAACAAAAGAAGCTGCAAGGGAGGCATCAATAGTGGGATAACAATATTATGACATGTGGCTCTGGAATTGAGCATGTCAAAAAGAGGATTAATGAGGTGACAGGTGCCTTATCACAAAGGCCAGTAACATTGTCATTGATGAGTGTGGATCTAGATTGGGAATCCTAGCTATTGGTGGATTATTCCAAGAACCACTTCACATGTGAAGTGCTTGATGGGTAGGTGACGGATGAGAGGTATTGAGTGATGGATGGAGTTATATATTACTAGGATTAGATCTTCTTGACTAGAGATTCTAAGCTCAAGGAGAAGATTATACATGCAACACATGATTCACTCCTTTCCAGTCACCAAGGTTTCATTGGGACATATCATGCCATTGGGGAGAGATTCTCATGGGAAGGTCTCAAGGAGGATGTGCTCCAGCATATGAGGAAGTGCGTAGTTTACGTGAAGAATGAGGAGGAGAACAACCATTCTGCAAGGTTGTTACAACCACTTACTTTTCCGAGAGAGAGATGGGAGAGCTCATCTATGGACCTCATCACCAACTTGCCAATAATATATGGTAAGGATTGTGCCTTTGTAATCATTGGTCAACTAACAAAGAATTTGCATTACTTTTCCATTTATTTACAATGCATTTCTCCACAAGAGAGAAAGCCTCTTCTTAGACTTCGTGTTCTCCTTAAGACAAAAATCAGTGATAGAGATAGCCACTTCCTGGATGGCTTTGGGCAGGTGTTGTCTTATTTTGGGTGTACTCAGTTAACACCAAACATCAATTACTAACCCCAATTAGATGAACAGATAGAGGCAGCAAAAAAGTGGTCAGGAAGCCACTTACCACGTTATGTTCTGAGGCAGCAAGGAGCACAGCAGTCTTGGTTCCACTTGGTGGAATATTGTCACCATCCGACATTTCATATGGAAATCAATGTATCTCTATTTTTGGTTCCATATGGAGATGATGTTATATTCATTATTGATATAATGGTTGAGGCAAGCATGGTTCCTAGAACCCAATATTAGGTCCTAGAGAGTTAGGATGTGTTCTGGTCTCTTAAGGACAACATTGTTATAGCCCAAGATTGGCAGGAGTTCCATATGGATCATGGATGAGGAAAGAGACAACGTGGGGTGGAAAAATTGGCCTATCTTCACTTTTAGACATACATACCATTTATATTGCAGAAGAAGGAGGTTAAGAATATTTTCTATGGGCCACATAGGGTGATCCATCTTGTTGGAGGAGTAGCATATGGGTTGAAACTTCTCATTGGGATTAAGATCTCAAACATTTTTCATGTCTCATTCCTCAAGAAGGCCATTAGATAGCATGTAGTTGCCACTGTGGATCTCCCACTTCTTTATGATGTGAGCCATTTGGTCTTATCACCAAAGGCTAACTTAGACACTCGGGAGGGGAAGCTAAGGGACAGGTTGATTGGAGAACATCTGATTCAGTGGAGGAATTTATCGGATGCCACGAAGGGAAGGAAAGGAGATTTTGCAGCATCCATAATCGCAGTTGCTTGAGGACAAGCAACATTTGGGAGGGGAGGATTGTAATATTCCTAATTACCTTTTAGCTAGTGGGAATATTCATTTTTTCTTTTGTCATTAAGATATATGAATAAGAGGAAAGAGAGACCCATAAATCTCTTTAGTAGGAATAAAACCACTTCTAATGTGAATGTGGATCATTGTATCAGTTTAATAAAGCACTCTTAGGTGTGAATGGGGGCTAAAGCATGTGGATGGGGTCAATTTTGACCAAATCAATAACATTTTTATGGAGGTAGTGGAGAGTTATTGGAGGGAAATGCAGTCATAGTGGGAGCGAGTCTACTTGAGAGTAGCATCTTTGATGAGTGGGACCAAGGGTGAGGAGGCTCACAAAGCATATAAGGTTGGATATGGTATCCATAGAAGGCATTCTGTATATTGTCTATGTTTGGTCTTTTATGACTTTCTTCACGCTTCAGCTCTTTAGAAAAGCTTGTTGTGTTGTTTAGCAAAAGGGTGTTTCTGAGCGGAAATCCCACCCTCATCCTCGGACGACTTCAAGTGCCCACTCAGGAGAGGTTCATTGAGCTTCATTTCCACCATATGGAATCAGGCTAAGCTTCGACCATCTTCATCAGCGTAGTCTCTTTCATGAATTGCATTATTTTGTAGGGCAGTTGCAGTGGAATGTCAAGTACCCAAGATTTTGAGCTTAGTTTCCAGTGAGGGGAGCAACCCTTCATCTGGAGGATCTACTGAGAGGAGTATCAACCATTTTTCCATCATATCGGTCACCTTCCAACATTTATCTAGTTGCAATGCACTATTCATCCCTAGGGCTGCAATTTTCATATTGTGTATTTCCGGAAACCCCTTCTGGGTTGTCTCGAAATGGTGCTAGAAAGCCTAGATATCTAATTCTGACATTTTATAAGCAATATATCAGCATTTCTATGTATTTTATTTTTACCTTGTAGTTTTTCTCCATAGGACTACGCAGTCATGGCCTTCTGGCATTTTATGTAGTAGCAGCATTTCATATTTTATGTACTGGGTCATTTGAGGCTTGTTTTGCCTAGCTTGAGTGTCATTTTACTCAAGATATTGTACTCATTTTTCTGCTATAATGTGTAATAAAATGACTCTGTGATATGCTCCTATTGATGTATTGATATTTTACTGCATTTTCCAGCTTTATGTTCTATATTCCTATTTTTCCTAATTTTGAATATTACAGGAAGATCTAATATTGAAGCATCAATGACATTAAAGGACCCATCCCATGGAGGGGGATTTATGACCCTTTTGTAGTTCTTCTTCACCAGGTGCTATCAATAAAGGATTTACTTATTTAAAAACATTTCCATAATTGGGTTATTACATCAGATTTATTTTTCTGTTTATTATTTTAGATCATATACATATATTTTTTTTCAGTTTTTTCTCACATTCTTATTGCAGATATGAAGTATAAGCATGCACAATTATTATTAGGGTCACTAGTCACTTGTGACTTAAGTGAGATCTTTTGGGTACACCTTCTAAGAAATTTCATACTAACACAAACTGTAGGGTGAATTTTTCATTTCAATAGTTTAGTTCATAACAGAGAATTTATCAATTTGCAAATCAAAATTCCAGCCAGAGGAGGAGCAGTTTTAGATTCATAAATTCATTCTCTCATATGAACAATTGATTCAATGTTATGTTTGTCAAAACTTTGTCCATAGGACAGTTTTTTGTAGATTAAAAAACAAAATACCTAACCCAGAAATAAAGAAAACAATCCAACAACCCAAAATTCGGAAGGTAAATGAAAACACAGAGAATTCTAATGTTGTTTTACATGCTCATAATGAAGGAATAAATTGGTATGGTGACGATGCTTGTTCCATGAACATGTTAGGAGATAAGAGCAACTTCTTGTCATGGAAACCAATCAAAAAAGGTAATGCAACCTTTGAGAAAAATGCACTTGGTAAGATCGTGGGAAAAGGATTTGTCAGCTTATCTAATGGTAGAGGTAAATCCAAGGATGTGTTATTTCTTTATCGGTTGAAGCATAACTTACTCGGTGTCACTGAGATGTGTGACCGAGGCTATGATGTGATGTTTAAAACTAATAATTGTCAAATTAAGTCTGTAGGCATAGGTGAGATAGTATATAAATTGTAAGAATTAACAATAATGTCTATGTTCTAAAAGAAAATACAAAGAGGTGTTGATTGTTAAAGAATGATGAGATTTAGTTATCGCATCGAAGGCTAGGACATCTGAATTTTGATCAAATTGTCAAATTGGGAAAGAATAATTCAATTAGAGATCTACCAAAGCTTTCAAAGCCAAAAAATACTATTTTCAAGTCCTGTCAAATTGGAAAACAAATGTGAGTACCATTCAAGACAAAGGAAAATTCATCAACTAGGCTATTGCTATTAGTAAATATGGACTTATGTGTTCCTTCAAGAACTCATAAACCCGTAGGTAAATTTTATTTCATGCTTATCATTGATGGTTTTAGCAGAATTATGTGGGTAGTGTTTCTTAGAGAAAATTCAGAGACCTTTGGGAATTTTAAAAACATTCAATCCATGGCAGAGAATGAGACTAACAGTAAAATAAAGTGCATATTGTATGATAATGGAGGTGAGTTTACTTCAAAAGAGTTTGATGAATTTTGCAATCAACATGGTATCAAAATGAAATTTATAATAGATGAAAATCCACTACAGAACAATGTAACTGAGAGAGCCAATAGATTAGTTAGTAGTTGGCTAGAGACATGGTGGGAGAAATAAATATTCAACAAATATTTTTTGGTTGAATCCATTCACACATCAATGATGATTCTAAACAAAGCACACTTTAGACCAAACAATGATAAACTCCATAAGAACTCTAGTATGGAAGACCCGTTACAATAAATAATTTCAGAGCATTTGAAGCCAAGTGTTATATCAAAAGGAAATATGAAAAGCTTAGCAAGTTCGATATAAGATTTGATGAAGGAATTTTACTTGGATACTCTCAAACTAGCAAGGGATATAGATGCTAAAATAAAAATACAAGGAGAATATTTGATTGTATTGATGTTAAATTTTATGTGTACATTGAAGGCAATAAGCCAGTGAATATTAACTCCAATACTCTAGTCAAAAATTATTAGAAGGATGATGATCCATTTTCAGATGAATAACCCCTTCATCCACAATCGAAATAGCTTGCAAGGTATATACAAAAGCACCAACCAGGTGAACAAACTATTGGTGACTCCAATACAGGTGTGTAGACAAGAAGAATATTGTTAAATACCCCTACTCAAGTGCATGTGCTATGTTATCTATGATTGAACCAAATTATTTTTCTTAAGATAACCAAGATTATAATTGGTTAAAGGCATTGAATGAAGAGCTTGATGAGATTGAGAAAAATTAGACATGGGAGGTTGTTACTAGACAAGTGGGTTTTCAAAAAAAAAATAATGAACATGGTGAAGTGGTAAGAAACAAAGTAAGGTTAGTTTGCAAAGGTTATTCAAAATTGAAGCCTTAGATTTTTATGAGACCCCGTTCTCATTGTTCGATTAGAAGCAATTCGCATGTTCTTGGTTTTTTCTAGTTTCATCAAATTTACGATCAATCAGATGGATTTTTGTTGGGTAATTTAATTTATTGTTAAATTACTTATCATTAATTGTCAAAAACGGGGTTTCGCGAGCTTCTGAAGTATACATACACTATATGTGCTAGGGTATCTACTTTCAATTCAAAGAAAACTATGAAAATAAGAAATATGAAAAATATAATGAAAATATATCTATGACTAATTGCATATGTTTTTTTTTTTAATTCAAACTCAAGACTTGGAAATGAATTCAAAGAAAATTTATTATAAAGAAAGGACTTCAAGGTCTATTATAACAATGAAAATATATATTCTAGTAAACTTGAAAGACAAGATTATTCTATGAAATTGAAAAGAAAGATTATTCTATTTTGTTTTGAAGATAAATTTAATCTAATCAACTTGGAAAGAAAACTAATTCTATTAATTTGTGAAAGTAAATTTTATCTAAAGACTAAAAGGATTTGGAATAAAAAAATTATTCTAGAGTGTAGAAAACAAAGAGCAATGCAATAATAATTATGGAAGCCTCAAAAATATTATTGATGTATGCACTCTAAACCAAAGTCAATCATATCCTATCACGCATAAATCTAAGGCTTAAGCTTAAAAGATAATTTGAAGTAAATATTTTGGTGTTTTTGGTTTAATATCAAATGCTTGAACTATAATGAAACAAGGAGAAATGAGTGTAATTTTAGTTAAAAAGAAGAGCATTGAAATGAAACTGAACATTAAAATAAATTGAACAATTGAATGAATAAAATTTTGATATAACTGCAAAACATAATAAATTGAAAAAAATAATAAAAGACAACTATATTATCTCTCACAAATCCTGAGGGGGTTCTCTTGGTGAGTGTGAGATGCTTAAAAACTCAGATCACAACACTGGAATTTCCAATCACATTCAGAATTGCGCTATAATAGAGATTGCATTCATTAAAAAAATAGAGTTTTCTTATTCAATCAACAACAAAAATTACAAATTAATATTCATCCTTGACATCTAATCCCTAATATCATCAAAGATATTGCAATTTATAGAGCTTTGAAGCAACAAGAAACTCATAATTTCATTGCATGAATTATGGCGATGAGATCTCCGTAAATAAATTTGAAAATAAAATAAAATCTTTTTTTAAGGATTTTAGGATCAAAGAATATTCCAGATCTTATCACACTTGAATTGGCCATATTTTCATTAGTAAACCATGAATAATTCTTCTTAATCTATCAAAAATAAAGGAAAAAAATGTTAATTAACCACTTAGACATATAAAGACACATCATGAAGAATTATGGTAAAATGGTGGAAAGTGAGTGAAATGTTGTAATGGATGGTTGGAAGTAATGGCTTAATGAATGAAAAAGACAAGTGATAATGATGACAAATCAGTGAGCCAACAATGTCAAACTTTCTTTTTTAAATGGAGGTTTGCAAGAAGAAATTTATATTGAGCATCTTTATGTTTTTAAATTATCAAATAAGCTTGATTATGTTTACAAGTTGAAAAAGTCCTTGCACCATCTCAAGCAAGCCCCAATAGCTTGGTATTCCAAGTTGGATAGCTATTTTCTCAAGTGTGGTTTTAAAAGAGGTGTAGCTGATAGTAATTTGTATGTGAAGTATAATGGTGGAAAATTGTTAGTGGTGGTTATGTATGTTGATGATATTCTTTTTTTCTAGTGATTTAGATCAACTGACATGCCAATTTCCAGTTGATATGAAGGAAGACTTTGAGATATCAATTCTTGGATAAATTTATTATTTCCTTGGTTTTCAGATTGTATTCCAAAGGAATCCTTATCTCACAAAGCAAGTATCTCAAGGAAGTTTTGAAGAAATTTGGCATGAAGGAATGTTCTTTGGGAAGCACCCAATGGTTACATGTTGCAAGCTTAGCAATACCGATAAATCAACATAGGTGGATCAGAATTTATATAGACATATTATTTGTAGCCTCATATATTTGATAGCCTCAAGGCTGGGCATCATGTACGCATTTCATATTGTTGGAAGATTTCAAGCAACCCCTAGACAGAGTCATCTTCTAGTAGTGAAAATGATTCTCATATATCAAAGACCTACAATGGACTATGGAATTTGGTACTCAAGAGGTAAATATTTTTCACTAACTATTTTCACTGATGTTGATTAGGCAGGTGATGTAGATGACAAAAAGAGCATTATTGGTTTTGATTTATTTCTTTGTGCATGTCTTGTTTCATGGTTGAGTAAGAAGCAATCTTCAATTTCTCTCTCTACTATTGAAGTAGAATATATAGAAATAAATTCATGTTACACTCGAATATTATGGATGAGGTAGAATTTACAAGATGTGCAAGTGAAATATGATCAACCAACACCAATCATCTGTGAAAAAACAAGGGAAATCAACATGTACAAGAACCCTATCTTCCATTCAAATAAAAATCATATTCCATTTAAGCATCATTTTCTATGAGAGAAAGTTGAAAATTATATTGTTTAGTTGGAGTATGTACCGACAAAAGAGCAAGTAATTGATATATTCACCAAAAATCTCACAAGAGATAAATTTGAGTACTTAAGGAAAATATTGCGAGTAGTTCCTCAAACCTCCCTCCACTATATCTTCCTCAAGAAGAAGAAAGACAACCAACAAACATTCAACATATCAAAAGCAAGTTGTCAGGTCCACAGGATCAACAAGTCAAGGGGAGCATATTGTTTTATTTTCCATTGATGTCAAAGGGTGAGGAGTACCAAAAGGAGTATGAGTAAGAGAAGAAAATGTTTATTTTATGATTGTGTTGTTGGTGTTGCCATCAATGAAAAAGGGGGATAATGTTAGTCATAAGTTTTCATTGATGGAAAATGAAAATATGGGTGCAAGAAAAATGGCCAAGGAGAAAATACTATGGTGCCATTTCCAGTTTAGAAGACCATTTCAAGTGCTATTGGAAACTACTCAGATGGATAAAGCTCAAAAATAGCTTTCCAATTGTTTATGGAAGTCTGCAAATGGAATTATAGATGAAAATTTATTGTCAATCATTATTAGGAAGATAAAAATGGGTTAAATAGTGTAGAACTAAAGTTGGTGATGATTTTAGTTGGCACAAGTTTGGTGTTTAGCCAAATTTAGTGAAGTAGAATGACTATTAAACAATGAGAAAATTTGGTGGTGGATCACGTGCCATGCATCCCCTTTAACCCATCAGAGAAATTTTGTGGGACCATGCCCGCCCAAGGGTTAATGATAAAGGGAGTATGTTATGGGTTGTATTTCCAAACCACTGATTATAATATTGACAGTCCTCATTAATAGCAAACTCCATCTCCCTTTTACCACTAAACTAGACAAGGGGGGTCATGGAAAACCATCGATGGTAATCAATATAGTGGCATAGTAGAGGCATGGAAGGCACGTGGTAGACAGAGTTAGTATTGATTAGTGGAGGGAGGACCCCATGTGATACTTCACCTAAGAAGGTATTCCCTAGAAGATTCAAAAAGAAGAACGAGTCTAAAGGTCTGGGGTAACTGGGGTAATAGAGTGAGGGAATGAAAAAATTACTACTAGATGCAACCAAAATTCCTATCTCAACCTTTTAAATTTAACAATGAATTTAATGAAAAATACATCCCCAGGACCTTCCCTCTATCATATGATAACATGGCATATAGGCCACATGGACCAACCAGAGGACACATGGTGCATGCAGATTAACTCACAAAGATGATGTAGTGATACAGTGACATGTATATTTGGTAGTTTTAGATACCTAAGTGGGCCAAAAAAGAGTGACACATGGCATCCCTGCAAAAGTGACATGGATATCAAAAATCACATAATCCCAGAGGAATTGCCCTAAAATTTTCAAATGGTGCATAGGCAGAGATATTCGGGGAGGTAGATCTGGGACATGGTGACATCAAGTTGTAACATAGGTAGCAAAGATAGGTTAGTCTAATGATTTTATGATTGGTCCACGTATGCGGTGAAAGAACCCATAGGGACATGTCATCCCAGACCCTGTAATTCTAGGTACCCTGGGAGTTTTAAAAGGGAGAAAATTACTATTATCGAGGTTAACCCAACTTTGGGACATAGTGGCCAAACAAGTGGCGTAAAGCTAGAGCGACAAACTAATAATAGGCGTGCAAGTGGAAAGTTGGTTGGTCCCCATCGAGACACGTAACCTCAGAGGATAGACCCCGAAAGAAAATAAAGGAGTGCCATTGGTTTTACCCAGGGAAATAAAGAAGAGGGATAAAGTGATTGGCCCAACACTTGGTCATGTGGTTAAAAATTGTGTGACCGAGGGTGCAAGCCACGAATAAATAGGTTGGCAATTATGGAATTTGTATTTTTTTACATATTTGGTGATTTGACACCAAACTGGAAGTGCTTGAAAACTTGGTAAACATGACATGAAAAATTTGGAAGAATAATTGACAACATGGACATAATTAGAAGCATATTTGGAAATTTGGCCAAATTTGGAGATCACCAAATTTGGAAACTCACAACTAAACCCCGATATTTTCCAAAATTGAAAAAGTGGCAGTTTAACTCAGCTTTTCTCACAAAGGAAATTGATCAGAGTTTTATGACTAATTGACATACACAAAAGACATTAAAATAGTGGGACATAAGAAAAAATAAGGATTCATGCATGTTAAAGAGTTGAAGTTAACTAAAGATTTCAACCTAAAAATATCAGCTTAAATTATTTACAAGCAAAATTGAGTTTGCAAAAACGTTTTTTTTTAGAAGTTAATATCGATGTTGTTGGTGTGTATTATGAATTAATCTATGATCAAAGATTGGTAAAAGTGATTTGATGGTGGCTGGGGTGTGTGATTGAGGATAATTTTTTTTTTTTTTATGAAAATAAGTGGCCTTTATGATTTGAGTTTGAAAATGGAGTGAAAGCTGAATCAAGGAGGTCAACCAAGTTGTAGCTTTTTAGACCAGGGGTTGTAGCTCCTTCCAGTAGTGGTTGGTAAACATCATGGGTTGTAAATCCTTTTAGTATTAGCGAATAAATCAGGCATTTTAGCTCCTTTCAGTGGTAGCTGATAAACTAGGGAGTAGTAGTTTCATTCTTGTTGTATCCAGAGAACTTTGTAGCAACAAGTAGAAGCTTTACTTTGTGAAAATAATTGAAAAAAATATTTAAGAATCTATGTTTCAAATATGTGCTTCTTGTGATTGATTCTTGTAATGTTCATTTGAATGGGTTTTTAAGTGTTTATTGGTGTCCTAGAATTCTTTACTTTTGAAAGAAATTTTTAAAATTCTCACAATATTGATTCACCCCCCCTCTTTGTATTGTCCTAGTTTCTAACAACCTTGCTAGGGGATGGATCACCCAACGGATTGATGAAACAAAGAAGGTGATTCTTGAAGTTAGAAATTTTGTGATTTCAAGGAATGGGAAACTGAAATAAATTATTTTTCGACAAGTCATGGTGAAACTCTGTTGGCCAAAAAGTCACATTGAGAGGTGGGGTGAATCAATGTGAGGTGAATTTCATATTTTCACAATATTTCTTAAACATCCATATAGTATTGAACCATTAATTCATCAGTTATGCCAATGCATCATTATATCAATAATATAAAAAAAAAAACAATGAAAAACATAAGAAAGCATCACATCACAACGAGATAAAATTTTAGGTTGAAACCCAAATGGGAGAAAACCACCAACTCTTCTTCTACCCAGTCTTCAATTTCTTTACATCAATTTATAGGCCCAAAACTATAGAATGAAACTACCCATAAAATAAGCAAGCTTCCAATTTTGGTAGGCTACAACCTAATTGAGGCACCAATCTCGAATATGCAAGTAGTTGGTCACTATAGGCTACAATCTAATTGAGGCTCCAACCTCAGCAATGAGTAGGCTCCAACCTCCGCAATGAGTAGGCTCCAAAATAATTGAGGTTCCAACCTACTCTAGGATCCAATCTCTTTCCTATGCTTCCTTGTGGGACTCTATTTCATCTCATTTTCAAACTGGACCCATGATCACAATATATCACTCAATCTACATACAAAGTAAATTGTCACAAACTGCACACTCTACCACTACTAGAAATATTGTCTTACTATCTCTGCCACACAACCTACAACAACTATAGTCCTATATAACCTGCATCCACTAGATTTCCATAAATAATGTGTACCATTACTGTAAAAGAATTCATTTCAATCTCTATTGTTCAATGTCATACTACTATCCCAAGCTCTACTCCAACCAGTTCATCGATCTGGTCACTCAGACCCCTTCTCGGAACATGTTTACATAATTATCCCAGACACATGCATTATTCTCATAGACCCTCCAAACACACACAAGAGATTCTAGTCATCAAATAAGAGTCAAAACAACATCAAACCCCTTTAGTTGCATCCAAATTTAAGTCCTAATCCCTCAACTTCCTAGGGATTTCAATTCAGATCAATAATAACTCCAAAAACCCATAAAAACCATAATATACAATATATAAAAACAACGTAAACTATCAAATGGGAACTGTACTGAATACCTATTTTTTTGAGTGAGCAAAAAATAATCCGCTTTTTTAGAAGAGTTGGTTCAAAATACACATTATTTTTGAAGCATATTTTTGACACTTTAAATTTTCTCATGTATTAAGTATGAACATTTTTTTTAAAATGTTAGTGATTTTCATGCTGATTTTGAAAAGTGTTGATGGAGTATCAACCCTTTTTTTCAGAGGTGTTATTTTTGACACTTTAAATTTCTAATGTATTAAGTGTGGATATATTTTTTTAAAATGTTGGTGATTTCCATGCGGATTTTGAAAAGTATCAACATTTTTTTAAGACATAATTTTGACACTTTAAATTTTCTTACATTTTAAATTTGCACAATTTGTTTTGAAATGTTGATTATTTAACCATTTTTCAAGTTGTCTTATTCATCTTCTTATTTTTAATCCTAGGATATTTATTTTTTAAGGGTTTTCCAAACATGTTCTTTTTGTATTTCTTTGCAATGTTTTTTTAAATGAATCTTTTATTTTTTTTTGCAAAATAAAATAAAATAATAATAGCATTAATATTTTGAGGTTATGATTTTTTAAATATTTATATTTCGTTAATTAATACATTAATACACATAAAATAATTGTTATTAAAAAATAATAATTTTAAACATTGGACAAAAAATATACATTTTGTATATAGACATAATTCAAAAAAATATGTTTTTCAGGATTTTTTCGCTAAAAATGACATGTTTAATAAAAAAGGTTGCAAAGTAGCAAATTTTATGAATTTTATATCGAAAGATGATGACATTTGAATTTTTTTTCCAAAAAAATGATTCAGAATTTTTTTAAATAAAAATAACAAATAAAATAAAATATACATTTAAAATTAAAAATAAAAACATAATTAATTAAAAAAAGACGACATTGAAAAAAAAGACTTCAAAATAATAATAAAATTATATATATATATATATATTAAAATAAAATAAAAAAACTTTTAAAAAACACATAAAATCAATAAAAAAATATATATAATTAAAAAAAGAGAGCAGAAAATAAAAATAAAACAATTAAAAAAAATAGAAATAAAAATAAACAAATTAAAGAAAAAAAACATTAAAAATAAATAAATTTTGTGGTCCCCCGCCTAGCCTAGTGGCCCAACGAGCCCTGCGTTGTGGCAAGCCCCTGCAGGCCTGGGCAGGGGCACAGGTCTTGGCGAGCGGGGAACTCGTGTAGCTCCCTTCCCACCAAATCCTAAGCAAGCGGGGAGCTCGGGGACACTGGTTTGAGCGGGCGGGGAGCATGAGGGAACAGGCATGAGCAGGCGGGGAACTTGTGCGGCTCCTCGTCGACCTAGGCCTATGCCCCCGCGACTCTAGTCGAGGGCAAGTCAATTCTATGGGGGTACGAGGTTGGGAAACCGAGGAGCTTGTCCAGCTCCCTAAATCGACTTTCCCCCACCCACCTAAGCATGTGCCCAGGCCACGAGGGGATCGACCTGGGCAGACGGGGAGATCTTGCAGCTCCCTGCCTTCATAGGACTGTGGGGGCATGAACATGGGCAGGTGAGGAGCTGCATGACCTCCCCACCCACCTAGTTTGGTTCCCCTGCAACCCCTGGTGGGGAAAGTCGATTCTAAGACCCAAATTTCCCCCACCTAGGGCCGTGCAGACACAAGCCTCGCCAGGGCATGTCGATTCCGAGAATCAAATTTTCCCCACCTAGAGCCATGTGGGCATGGGCCTCGCTACGTGGGGAGCTCATGTAGCTTCTCGCTTGCCCATACCTATTCCCCTGTGGCCCTCGGCAGGGTCAAGTACATTCCCGAAATCGACTTGTCCCCGCCCAGGCTCGTGTGGGCTTGGGCCTAGGCAGGCATGGAGCTCATGCATCTCTTTGCCCACCTAGGTTCGTTCTCCCGACCACAAATGCACGATCCTAGGTTGGAGGGGAGCTCATGCAGCTCCTTGCCCACCCAAACCCATGCCCATGCAACCCTAGACAGGGAGGGAGTTGCACGAGCTCAAGATCCCCTCCCGCCTAGGGCTGCGAGGAATCAACTTTCCCCCGCCCAAGGTCGCGGGGGCACGGGCCTAGTCAAGTGGGGAGCTCGAGGGGCTGTAGGGGAATGGGCTTGGTTGGGTGGGGGATTTGCATGAACTCCTTGCCTGACCATGTTTGTGGCCTCATGATAGGGGCAAGGGATTGGGCGAGTGGGGAGCTCGATGGAGCTCCCAATCAAATTGCCACAACCCATGGTTGCGATTGAGGGCCTGTTGGGATGTTGGGCTGGGCGGGGGACCACGATTTTTTATTTTTAATTAATTTAATTAATTGTAATGTTTTTAAAATATTTTTTTAGTTCTTTTTAATTTGTGTATGTGTGTGGTTTTTTTATTTTTATTTTTTTTAATGCTTTTTAATTTGGTTGGTTTGTTTTTATTTATTTATTTAAATTAAAAAAAAATTGGTTATTCTTTTAAATTTTCTTGTATTTTTTTATTTTTAATTTTTTTTAATTTTTATCTTTTATAATTTTTTTTTTTTTACTTTATTATATGTTAGATTTTTTTATTTAGCTAAATATTTTGTTGCCTTTTTTTATATATTTGTTTTTTTGGAACACCTTTTTAAATTTATTTAATGTTTTATTATATATTTTTATTTACTTGTTACTATTTTTTAAAAACTTTCATTTTTTTTGTTTTTAAGTTTTTACTTTTCATATTGTTTTAATTTATGTTTTGTTTTTTTTTCATGTCTTTTATGTTTTTTATGTTTTAATATACAATTTTATTTACTTGTTATTATTTTTCAAACTTTTTTGTGTTTTTTTGTTTTGTTTCGGTTTTAGTTTTTATTTTTTTTCAATATTTTAATTTTTGTTCTCTTTTGTGTTTTTATGTTTATTTATTTATTAATTTGTCTTTTTTCAAATTTTTCTACATGGTCTATGTGAATCCTCGACTAGAAACTCTATCTCATTATGTGTTAATTTAATAGTTGATTTTAAATTTTTCGTTATAATGGATTGAGTTTTCCCCCACAATGTGTTAATTTCATGGTTGGTATTTAAGTTTTCATTACAATGGGTCGTGTTCACCTACACTGCATATCAATTTGATAGTTGTTTTTTAAATTTTTGTTGCAATGTGTCAAGTTGTCTTAGGGTAAGATTTTCAAGTTGTTATACTTTTACCATTTAATAAAATTAAATTACTCTTGGTATAATGAATCTTTCATTCAAGTGTTCATTTCTACATTTTTTTTATTCATACAAATTTTGCGCAATGTCATGGTTGAAATATGATGAAAACTTAAGGTTTTTTTGTAGTCATGATCTTTGGTTTCAATTCCATGGTTGAAAAATTGTCAAAATTTTAAGGTTTTTTTGAGTCATGATATTTTATCTTTAATGTTATGGTTAAAAATAGTTATAAGTATTTTACCTTTAACACCATGGATGAAAATTGTTGGAATTTTAAGGCTTTTCAAAGACATGATATTTTATCTTTAATGTCATGCCTCAAAATCGTTGGAATTTTAAGGTTTTTCGGAGTCATCATATTTTATCCTTAACGTCATTGCTAAAAAATGTTGAAAAATTATCTTGAAAAAAAATATGTTATTCCAACATCAACACTTTCTATTTTCATGGTGTTTTTTGCACACAAAAAAATTGTTTATATGGCTTTTAATTCCATTTTTAAAAAAGTGTTGAAAATTTATCCAAAAAAAACGTTGTTCTAGCATCAACATTTTTATTTTACATTGTTAAAAATAAATGTTTGACATAATGTATGTTTTTGAGCATTTTCAACAGACAACTGGATTTCAACATAGGTCATTGAAAGTTGTAAAATGTGTGAAAAGTTTGTCTTATATATATATATATATATATATATATAATACCAAACTTTCCCCCCTATGGGTTGAACTCTAAACCACCCATACACTATACTAATAACTTACCAATTGTGCTCCTAGTGTGCCTTATAACACTAGGGGGCTCTCATTTATTTATGGTAATATCATTGTATTCAAAAAAGCCTTGTCGATTCTCCAATTCTCCATGGCTCAACTACACTCGTGGACATGAGCCATGAGTTGAGAGTTAGGGGTCACATAGCTGCATAGTACTCGCCCTTATACCCGTGGTTTGGGCCATGAGGGCTTCACTCAATGAACCTCTGACATAGCATGTCCGTTCATGGAATACTAAAAAATACCCTTAATTTGACTACATATTGTAAAATACCTCTAAAAATCACTTTCTTTAACCCCCTACCAATATGAACTCATCATATCTTCCAAATTTAAAAAACCCCTAATTTCTCTAGATATTGTAGGTATCCATTTTTTCATTAACATTTTTTATACCCCTATTATAGTGACATGATGCCTATCTTATGACCCCACATGCATGCTACAATGCACCTTTATTCTTTTGATATACATTATAGATGCATATTATTTCTCCCACAATGCAATTACTCAACCCACACTCAATCACATCTCACTATGATTTGTGACATTTCATGGTCTAAGGCACACAAGGATCAACCATGTTTTAGGAAGATTGGTTATGTGCATGTATATAAAATGACATATAAATTGATATATATAATGACAAAAAATCAATTCATGAATCTTTATGAATACGTTTGCACATAATAGGGTATTCATGCACAAGTATATACCCTCTATATGCAATACCACTATCTATAACCAAGGTTGGGGCCCCAAATCTCAAATCCATATAAAGTGATGGGTTATACACCCATCACTCAATTAATCATTCACTCACTAGGAACTTGTTACAACCTATTTATATCTTTGGACGTGAATAAAGATAGAAACCTCCTTGTGTGTTATTGCAGTGCATATCTAAGAATCTTGTTATATGCATGCATTCAGGTTGAATTAAGATGGACATGAAAAGCCACCCTTATTTATAAGTAACGACCTTTGTTTTTGTAGTATTTACAAATTACAAGAAATAGAGAATACAAATTTTCTATTTTTTTGGAAAATGTTATATATATAGACTATGGTATAGGAACACTAAACTAGATGAAAGATTGTCTGGTCTCTACAATGATGTGATGTGCTCCTTTGAAAATTATCAATAAGATAAATATTTTATTTTATTTACCAAAAAGTGATTTAATGGGATCCAAGTTGCTAAGTCAAATAATTATCGTATTCATAAGCATGTGTTCTTGGTTCAATACTGTATTTTATGTTGTGATTTTCCTAGTTCACATATAAACTAATGCAAAAGCTTTAACACATATTGAATGTGCAGTCACTCTCCAACAAAATATAAAAATGAAAACTCTAGAAAATTATAATGACAAATGGGGTTCACATAGAGGATACCCTACTAGAAGTTACACTCAACCTTCAATTATTACCCTCTCGTCTTTAATTCTCTAGATGGATTATTCCTTCTTCAATGTGAAATATTTCTGTAATGTTGATTTGTAGATGATGTGACTATGGCCTATCCATATCATAAACATGGACACTTTCATGGAATTAATTTTAAAATTGTGTTTTTTTTCAAATTAAGTTCAAGGATTCTTTTCTTACAAGGATGAATGAGTGGTTCTATTTGGTCAAGACTAGTTGCGAGAACATATAAAGGAATATAAATAACAATCCATAATATAGTTGTGAACATCGGCTATCCCTCTCCATCTCCCTCTCTCACCACTTTCTCTCTCTCTCTCTCTCTCTCTCTCTCTCTCTCTCTCTCTCTCTCCATTCTCTTTCTATCTCCCCCCCTTCTCTCTAATCTCTCTCTCTGACACTCCCTCCCCCCTCTCTCTCCCCTTACTCTATATCGCCCTCTCCCCTTCCCACCATCACTTTGTCCATATCTTTACATCTATATCTTTTTTTCTTTACCTATTTCTCTCCTCTTAATCTCTCTCTTTCCCCGCTCCCCTAATCCCTCCTTCACAAAAACCCCACCCTGTGGGCTCTCTCCTCCCCCCCTATCCCCATCACTCTATCCTCTTTGTCTCTCTCTCTTCCCCCTCTCTATAGATCTTCCCCCCTCTAATTTTATCTCATGCACATGCTCCCTCACCACCTTCACCTCTCTCCCCCTCTCTTCTCCCCTTGCCCAATATCCTCCCCTTCCCCCAACTCTTTACCTCCCTTTATTTCTCTCTCCCTATATCTACCCCCTCACTCACTCTCACCCCTTCTCCTCAAATATATCTTTCATTCCCCCCAACCTCTCTCCGTCTCTTCTCCTCTATACCTCTCTCTCTCTCTCTCTCTACCTACCACCCCTTTGTCTTCCTCCCATCCCCCTTCCCATCCCCCCCACTCTTTCACACTCAACCCCTGTTAGGTCCCTATATTACTAGTTTAGTCCATTATTGTTATTATTGTAGCCCCCTTATTTTTACTATTGTACCCCTGCAACCCCAATATTTTTATTATTGTGCCCTTATATTGTTATTGTTAGGTTGGCTAGGATTATATTGTGGGCCCATGGACTCTTATATATAGAATGAGGTTTTGGTCATTTGTAGCATCCAAGAATTGTTCATTTATGTAATGTATTAGAGGTTTCCCCCTCGAAGTGGTTGATATCTAAGGCGTTTATCTCTCTTTTATTCTATTTTTGGAGCTCGTTTCATAATATTTGGTATCAGAGCTTTGGATTCAAGGGTTTCGCTGCTCCAAACAGGTCATCGTGGTATTTTTGCTACAACATTTTTTATACGAAGTTTCAAAATTTGAAATTTTTAGAGTGTGAATTAGACATCCTGAGGAACATCTTCATAAAATTTCAAAGCTTGGTTCACCATATTTTCGGAGATATTTGCAGGCTCTTGAATTTAACCTAAACAGGTCATCGCTAAATCTTCTCTATAAATATTTTTATATGTGGTTTCAAAAGCTAAAATTTTCATAGAGAGAAGCCACAATCCTAAAGAACTTCCTGTAAAAATTTCAGATCTTGGTTTGCAATATTTTTGGAGATATGATCTGTGGACTTTAGGATTTGTTTAGGCTCCCTAATTTTAGCTCAAAGAGGTGACCGTGGGAAAAATGTCATAACTCTCTCTTTGAGCATCAGATTCAGATTCTATAAAAGGTGGCCGCACGTAGACAGACTATAGTTTCCTATCTATAAATTTCAGAGCCAAAGGAGGAAACCGTGACACGTTGCAAGTCGTACGAGTTTGATCTACTGAACTAGTCCATAATTAGGTCATTGTGGGAGATTGGACATAAATTTGCCTTGAAGAGTCCAAATAAAGACAGACTTGTGGCATTTGAAAGAGGATTCAGAGGGATACCACAGGGATGAATTTCAGATATTGAAGATCTGAAATCACAAAGATAATTCTGTTTCAATATCGAGCTCCTCAAAAGCAAGAAAAAGGTATGTATTTTTTTCGAATTACATAAGCCTCGTTTGAAAAAAATTAGTTTAAATTTATTCCAAGGGCATATTGAAGAATAGATATCAGTATTGGGTTCTAAAATGCCCCCCTAAAAATAATTCAATACCCATTAAGCCTTCAGAAGGCTCTACTATGAGTCATGAAGATGAAGAAATGCAACATGAGATGTTAAAATTACAAGAGCAAGTGCACCTATCGCAAAGAGCAACAAAAAATGAAATGGAAATTTTGAAGAAACACGTGGAAAATAAGATGGATGGTTTGAAGAAAGGCATGGAAGCTAATATTGATGGCATGGAAGCTAAGATCGATGACATGGAAGCTAAGATCGATGAAAAAATGGAAAACATGAAGAATGATCTAAAAGTAGACATCGAGGGTTTCGCAAAGTTGATACAAGAAATGTTTCCTAATGGCGAAAATATAGTAGAGGAAACTCATGATGAGAAAAAAATAAATTTTAATCATGATGTCATAAACTCTAATGTTGGATGGAAGAACCACCATATTCCAAAGATGGATATGAGGAAGTTTGATGGCAAGGACCACGTAACATGGATACTACATATGGAGCAATATTTTGATCTCAATAATGCGAAAAATACACAAAAGGTACGCATTGCAACTTTACATTTAGAAAAAAATACATTTGTAGGGTATCGATGGCTTTTCTCTCGTAAAATAATTGTCACTTGGTCAATTTTTACAGAGGAAATGATAGCACATTATGAGGATACAAAAGCAACACCTTCTTTAGCCAATTGATAAATCTCAAACAAAAGGGTTTAGTGGCGGAGCACATTGAGGACTTCCAAAAATTGAATATAAGGGTAACTGATATTCTAGAGGAATACATGATTGATTTCTTCATAGGGACTTTAAAGGATAACATCCAACATGAAGTTCATGTTTTGGAACCTGATTCATTGAAAAAGCCATTCAAGTTGGAAAGAAAAATTGAATGTAAAATTATGGCAACAAGGATGCCTACCACTCACATATATAAAGATGGAAGTGTTGCCACTCCTAGACTTCCACAACCTACAAGGTTAATGCCACAAAAATTGGAAGAAAAAAGAGCAAAAGGGCTTTGCTACAATTGTGATAGAAAATACACTAAAGGTTATAAGTCTGCTAAGAAGCAATTATTTTACATAGATTGTGAAGAGGAAAAAGAAAATGAACAAGAATATTCAAAAGAAGAGGATATACACCAAGAACCAACCCTAGAAGACGAAGAAATGAGTCCGGCCATATCATGTAATGCATTGGCAGGAATTACCACTCCTCAAACTCTTAAGATAAAAGGACATATCAAGAAGAAAATGCTAATAGTGTTGATTGATTCGGGTAGTACCCATAATTTTATTCATTGGAAGGTTTCCAAGGAATTGAATTGTTTCCAATACCTAGCACCAGAATGTCAAGTGATGGTTGCAAATGGAGGAACTATAAATTGCTCTAGAAAATGCCATAATATCAAGCTAACCATGGGGGAATATGTATTGAATATTCCAATGCTTTCCATTCCTATGGGAGGTGTTGATGTCGTACTAGGAGTACAATGGTTACAATCTTTGGGGACGGTAGCTTTTAATTTTCAAGAACTTTTCTTCAAAAATTTTCCAGAAGGAAAGGGAGTCTAATTACGGGGTATCACAGGGAAGCCGAGAAATATAATAAGCTCTAATTTCATGACAAAGCTTCTGAAGAAAGAACAACGAGGTGTAATTGCACAATTATGTTCACTAGAAGTTCCAAAATCAAAATCATCTATTTCTGCAGATCTCCAAAAAGTCTTGGACAATCATTCTAAGGTGTTTGAAAATCCCAAAGGACTCCCACTTATTTGTGATCATGATCATGCTATTCATTTGATTCCAGGAAGTTTTCCTCCAAACATCAGGCCTTACAGATATCCTTATGTCCAAAAGAGAGAAATTGAACGTATGATTGCAAAAATGTTAGAGGCTGGTATAATTCAACCTAGTCAAAGTTCTTTCTCTGCTCCAGTAGTATTGGTGCACAAGAAGGATGGATCATGCCGCATGTGTTTGGATTATAGGGAACTCAATAAGCTCACCATTAAATATAAATTTCCCATTCCTGTGATTGATGAATTATTGGATGAATTACATGGAGAAATTTATTTTACCAATTTGGATCTTCGATTAGGATATCATCAAATTAGAATGAATACTGAAGATATTCTGAAAACAACATTTCAAACACATGAGAGTCATTATGAATTTTTGGTCATGCCTTTTGGCCTTACCAATGTACCTTCTACATTTCAAGGGTTGATGAATTCCATTTTCAAACCCTTCCTTAGAAAATTTGTGCTAGTATTTTTTGATGATATACTAATCTACAGCAGGTCTTGGAAGGATCATGTTCAACATGTTGACAGGGTGCTCAAACTATTACAGGAGAAACAATTATATAAAAAAACATCCAAATGTTTCTTTGGAGTACAAGAGGTGGAATATTTGGGTCATATTGTATCTCACGAGGGTGTTAAGGTAGACCCTAACAAAATTAAAGCCATTAAGGAATGGAAAGTCCCCACAACCATAAAGAAATTGCGAGGATTTCTCAGGTTAACAGGGTATTATCGCAAGTTTGTTAAGAATTATGGGAGAATAGCAGCACCTCTAACAACATTATTGAATAAAGATGCATTTTCATGGACTCCTGAAGCAACTAAGGCCTTTGAACATCTTAAAGAAGAAATGTGCCTAGCACCGGTCCTAGCTACGCCAGACTTCACAAAAACCTTTATTGTGGAATGTGATGCCTCAGGAAATGGAATTAGTGCAGTTTTAATGCAGGAAGGAAGACCCATTGCTTTTGAAAGTCGTCCAATCAAAGGAAAGTATTTACAGAAACCTATTTATGAGAAGGAAATTTTAGCAATACTACATGCACTAAAGAAATGGCGAACTTACCTAATGGGAAGACACTTCAAGGTAAAAACTGATCATGATAGTCTTAAACACTTTTTGGAACAAAGACTATCTTCAAAAGAGTAGCAAAAATGGGTCACAAAGATGTTGGGTTATGACTTTGAAATAATCTACAAAAAAGGAAAGCTTAATGTTGTTGCAGATGCACTCTCAAGAAAGAATGAAGAGGTGGAAGCAATGCTTTGTGCCATTTCTATTATCCAACCAGATTGGATAACTGAAGCAAGAGATGAATGGAAGAAGGACAAAGATGTATGGACACTCATTCAAAAGTTGCAGCAAGATCCTAGTACATCCGATACATTTATTTGGAAAAATGATTCCTTATGGTACAAAGATCGCTTATATCTTTGTAAAAATTCCCAACTAAAACAAAAGATTCTTCTGGAATTGCACACTTCTCCTTTAGGAGGACACTCAGGATTTTTAAAAACTTACCACAGGGTGAAGAAAGAATTTTTTTGGGATGGCCTTAAATCTGATATTCGAAAGTTTGTGGCGGAATGTTTGGTTTGCCGGCAGAATAAAGTGGAAACAATTAAGACCCCAGGACTTCTACAACCTTTATCCATTCCAAGTCAACGTTGGGAGGAGATTTCAATGGATTTTATCACAGGTTTACCTAAGTCCGAAGGAAAGAGTGTCATCATGGTGGTAGTTGATAGACTTACCAAGTATGCACACTTTTGTGCATTATCTCATCCATTTAAAGCAAGTATAGTTTCTACTACATTTATGGACACAATTCAAAAGCTACATGGAAACCCAAAGGTTATTTTGAGTGACAGAGATCCAATTTTTACTGGAAATTTTTGGACAGAGTTATTTCTTGTTTGGGTACTCAGTTAGCTCATAGCTCATCTTATCATCCTCAATCAGATGGTAATACTAAGATAGTGAATAAATGTTTGGAAGGATATCTTCATTATTTTATATCTGATAAAAAAACACAATGGGTCAAGTGGTTACCTCTCGTTGAATGGTGGTGTACACTTCCTTCCATACTACAGAAAAAATGACCCCATTTATGGCACTTTATGGATATCATCCACCGTCCATTGCATCATCTTTAAGAGAAAATTATAAGGTTAAAGCAGTGGAAGATCACATTGAGCATCAACAAGAAGTTCTCCAACTCTTAAAAGATAACCTAAATTTGGCACAAAATCGAATGAAACAATAGGTAGATCAACATCGTAGTGAGAGAAGTTTTGATGTAGGAGACTGGGTATTTTTACGGCTACAACCATAAAAACAAATGTCCCTCAAGCATGCTAACAAGGATAATAAATTATCGCCAAAGTACTATGGTCCTTACAAGGTGTTGCAAAATATTTGTACTATGGGATACAAATTGGAGCTTCCTGATTCTTCGCGAGTGCATCCAGTTTTCCATGTCTCATGCTTAAAGAAGGTTATAGGTTAAAATATTCCAGTTCAAACAATATTTCCATAACTTGATGATGAAGGAAAATTCATATTTGAACCTGTAGTGGTCACGGAAACAAGAACTCGACAACTACGGAATCGATCAATTTCAGAGTATCTCATCAAGTCGAAGAACTCACCCACTGAATATTCTACATGGGAGGATGAGAATTTTATATAGAAGCACCCAAAGCTACTCAAGAATTGAGAACAACACTTTTTTGAAGGAGAGGGGCATGTCAGGTCCCTGTATTACTAGTTTAGTCCATTATTGTTATTAGTGTAGCCCCCTTATTTTTACTGTTGTGCCCCTGTAACCCCAATATTGTTATTATTGTGCCTTTAAATTTCTATTGTTAGGTTAGATAGGATTATATTATGGGCCCATGGACTCCTATATATAGAAGGAGGTTTTGGTCATTTGTAGCATCCAAGAATTATTCATTTATGTAATGTATTGGAGGTTGCCCCCTCTAAGTGGCTGATTTCTAAGGCGTTGATCTCTCTTTTCTTCTATTTTTGGAGTTGGTTTCATAACAACCCTTGACATCCCTCTCTCCCCATTATCTCTCTATATTCCTCCTTCTCTCCTCCTCTATAATCCTCGCACCCGACTCCAACTAAAACCCAAATAAAATTCAATTGTCATTATCATCTCGTGTAACAAAAAAATATCTCATTATTAAAAAATAAACATGTATATATGAACAAAATTGCACATCAAGAACATATAAATATCAGCACTATATGCTTTAATATGTTGAGATTCAACAAGATAATTTTTGGCACCCATGATCCTAGTGAAAATTAAGCACCTACACTAGGGTGGGGCCCACTGGCTATTTTTAGGTGCATTTCTATTTTTATTATCCCTTAATTTATATGGACATTAAACTGTAATATATTCTCAATGTGGACTTGAAATAGTTAATTGAAGTGGAAAAAATAGTTAGATAATTTAATTTCGAGTTAGAGGTTGGTTTGTGGGACATGCAGAGTAATTCTAGTTGTAACTGAATGATTCTAGTTGTAACAGAGTTGGAGTGCAGTGGTGCATGTGTTTGTGCAAGTTGTAAATAGTTTAACTCAGTTAAGTAAATTAAACTCAGTTGTGCTAGTTGTAACTGAAGATACACTAATGAGAGATATAGTGAATTAAATATTAATTAATTCACAATCAATGATCTCACATGCAACTGAGGATTTACTAATATTAGTTGCATGCATGTCAAATCTAGTGGGGACCCAGTTGAGTTCTAGGTGAAAGGGAATTTGACTATCAGTTGTGACATTATCCACTTGCACACATGCAAGTAAACACCCATTGGATGTGCCCATGATACTTGCACAGTCAAGGCAAGCAAGATTGCATCAATTCAATGAGTGCATTCAACAAGGATTGCGCAGTGAAGGCAGGTTGTCTGGAGGCAGTAAATTGGCTAAGGGATTTGCCAATTTTTGTATGACAGTATGAGACAATTAGATGATGTAATGAGGGCTATTGTGAGAATATTTTTGTATGTAATTGTTTCATGATCCATGGCATAATATACAATAGAATATAGTGGGGATTATAGTTGTAAGCTTTCCTCGAGAAATTATCTTTGTTGTGTGAGATTGATCTTTCTTCATGCTTATGTGATTGGCGATTGTGTTTTTAATTCCGCAAAGATTTGTAGAAGCGCTTCAGTATTTAACTTTAGCACATTGTTAGATGAGGTGAATCCAAGATATACATGAATATTGTATAATTTCTACATGGTATTAGAGCACAGGAAATTGCAGAAGTGAAGCAGGAGTTGAGTTTGTGACTGGATGGAATTCGAATTTGCAGAAATAATTTCTTGGTGCTACAGCTAATTCAATGTCGAAATGGATTTCAGTGGATTGAGGTTAGAGTATGCACTTGAGGGAAGCTCTAACTACATTTCTTGGAAGAACAGGTTGGAGGCAGTACTCAAAGACAATGGCTTGAAGGAATTCATTGAAAAATATGTTCCTAAGCCAAATGTTGCAGATGCTGCCAATCTTGATGCATGGCAAAAGAAAGTGGCAAAGGTGAGGAGGATCCTATTGGAGGGAATATGAGACCACATTGTCTCAAGCCTCCATTGGAAAGCCACACCATATGCTATGTGGAAGGCTTTGACAGATCTATTCCAAAGTAGCAGTGACCATAGAAAATTGGCGCTCAAAAATAAACTCAGGAGGATCAAGATGGAAAAGGGTGACACCATTGAAAAATATCTCACAAATTTTGTCAAATGTCAGGATGAACTGGGGAGTGTGGGAATAATAGTCATTGATGATGATTTTGTGAGTTTGGCTCTCCTAGGACTTCCTAAGAGTTGGCACAGTTATGAAGAATCTGTCAACGACCAGGAAAAATTGCCGGATTGGGAACGATTGTGGCCTAATCTAGTGCAGGAGGAGTTTAGGTGGAACACTAGAGATGGATCTTCATCAAATCATGATGATGAAGAGTACTGTGCTTTGGATTCCAAGGTGAAGAAAGGTAAGGGGAGGAAATTCCATTCTATATTTGAGTCTAAAGGCAAGAAGCTGGACATATCTAAGGTGAAGTGTTTTCACTATCACAAACATGGGAATTTTTCTACTAACTGTCCACAAAAGAAGAAGAAAAAGAAGGCTTCTGGATCTGTATCTGGTGAGGCCCTTGCCTCGCAATTTGAGCTTGAATTCTCCTTGATTGCATGCATGGTGTCAATTACATTGGATTGGTGTGGTATTTGGATAGTGGTGCTTCCTTTCACATGAGGGGAGATAAGGAAATTTTCAGTGAATTGGAGGAGAAAGATCTCCAGATGCATATTGAGATGGGAAAAGACGGGTAGTACAATGCTACCAGGATTGGTACCATTACCTTTAAGAGGGAGTTAGGTAAACCATTTCAATTAAAATATGTAATGCATGTACCAATTCTGAAGAAAAAATTGGTCTCAGTCGCAATGTTGTAGGACAGAGGCTATGACATTTTTTTTAGTGATGGAAAAGCTTTCTTGCAAAATAAAACAATGGGTCAAGCCAAGAGGACAGGGATTCGAGTTAAGAATATCTACAAGTTGGAGGTATATGGATGTGCTTCCATGGTGGGCATGGTGGCGAAAGTGGTGAGTTGGGATGAGGGTGAATTATGGCACATGCGATTGGGCCATCTTCATCATGGAGCCTTGAAAGTCATGAAACAAATATCTAATGGACTTCCAATGGGAACACTTGCTTAGTTAAATCAGTGCAAGGTTTGAACCATGGGGAGTTATGTAAAGTCCACCTTTCATGAGAAGGAGAACCGAGCTTCGGGGATCCTTGAGAAAGTTCACGTAGACGTGTGTGGACCATTTTCGGTTGCTTCAACAGAAAAACATAAGTACTATGTAATATTTGTTGATGAATTTTCTCATAAATGTTGGATCTTCTTCATGCAGAAGAAAGATCAAACATTCTCTAATTTCTATGAGTGTAAGGTATTGGTGGAGGAAGAGTCGGGGAAGCAAGTGAAGGCTCTTAGGAGCGATAATGGTGGAGAATACTTCTCTAAGGAATTCAAGAACTTCTGCAGAAAAGAAGGAATTCGAATAGAACTCATAGCGCCTCATAACCGACAGCAAAATAGGGTTGCAGAGAGAATTAAAATAACGATCGTGGGTGCAGCACAAGCGATGTTGCATGATCAGGGCCTACAGATGCATTTTTGGGTGGAAGCATGCAACGCCATGGTTTATGTGAAAAACCGTTGTCCTCGTAGAGTACTTGGCATGAGTACACCTGAAGAAGCTTTCACTGGTAAGAAACTAGATGTTTTACTCTTTAAGATTTTTGGCTCATCTTTTTGTGTCCATGTGACCAAGGATGCCAGGAAGAAGCTAGAATTGATTGTTGAAGTTGGGATTTTTTTTGGGTACATAGAAACACCCCATAATTATTGTGTGTATTTTCCAAACAACAGAATTATTGTTATGCGATGGGATATAAAATTTGATGAAGGGAAAGGCATGTGGTTGTCCCTTGAGAGGGAGCTGGACTTGCATGTGGAGGATGAACTGTTGGTTTCCAAATATGAGTCTCAAGACGTGGATAAGCCACATGAGGAGGTTCATGGAGTGGAGGAAATCACTCATGCAGATCCATCCATCCTAAGTGGCACAAGGCACGCCATAGAAGCTAATATGTTGAGACATGATGCTGCACAGAATGTAGGAGCCCCTAATTCACAGCGCGGAAAGAGACAATCTCCTAACCGATTTACTAGATATATGGCTCTCATGATCAAATGTATTGTGACTGAACCATATTCCTTTCAGGAAGCAATGAAACAACATACTTGGGTTGATGCAATGGTGGAGTATGAATCCATTGTAAAAAAAAATGCATGGGAAATTGTCCCAAGACCGGTTGAAAAATCAATGGTAGGTTCGAGATGGATCTACAAGGTAAATCAAGCTACTGATGGGCGTGTAGATAAATAAAAGGCTAGATTTGTGGCCCGGGCAGGGAAAATTTTAGGGGCGAATTTTAGCCCAAAGGCGAATTTTAAGGGGTTTTAAATTTTGATAGGGCGAATTTTTTATATAAAACCCATTTTATATAGTTTTATAAAGTTAGCCCTATAATTATTTTTAAAATAATTAATTATTAAATATTAGCCCACCAAAATAAATGCTCATAAAACTTAAAAAATGGAATTCGCTCTCCATTTTATTTGCTTGCAGCAGATTTCAATGGAATTCGCTCCCGATTTTCTTTGCTTGGAGCAGATTTCAATGGCATTCGCCTGGATTTATTGGGTCAGAGAGAGGTGTTGGAGTGATTCACCCCATTTTTTCATTGGTTGGGGCTTGGAAGTTGGAGGTGTAACAAAAATTTCGCCAGATTTACTGGGTCGAAGAGATGGTTGGGGCTTGGACAATGGAAGGGGCTTGAAAGTTATGTGCAGGTGGATATCGATGGAGATCTGGACGAATTTTCCATTCACCGATGACAGGCTCACCTACACGCATTGACGAGGGCAACTCCCACCCTCTCCCGTGCTACTGCTCTCCCTCTCCTCAGACTTTTGGCACATGTTATCCATAATGAAAAGCATGCAAGCGCTAGACATGTTGCCATACTCATCCAACACACTGCGAGTGCACTCTAATTTGCTCATACCCAACTGTAATTTGGCCTCGATTTGATCCAAAATTACAGGCCCCCCTGGATGCGCAATCCAGAACAAGTCGTCCCAATCTGAGACGTTGAATTGATCAAAAGCTTCTTTGAGGATCTTCTCAATATTCTTCGAAATTATCTGCATTCTAAGTGTCAAATTTGGGTGAAATCACTTAACCCTAAAGATATTTTAAGAAGGGATGGATGTAAAATACTATTTACTTCCTGGGTTTTTAAGTGTTTTTAATGTTAAATGAGTGCCTGAAGGTCAAATGTAAGACCCACTTCTTTGAGGTGCCCATCTATGGCTACTTCACTGTTTTATAGAACTGAACTTTAATGATTACTTTGAATTGTCATTGCAGGCAGGATTTAGCAGAGCATAGATTTAACCATTTGGTACTTTAGGTGGAATTGATCCATATAGACACTGACCTTCTACTGCCCACAATGCTCCTTTTTGGACCAGAAACCAGGGTGCCCCTGTTTGGAATAATAACTCCTCTTACAGTTGGTGAAAGAGGTGATTGTTTTATTTATTAGAACATTTTGTTTATGGTATCATGATTAAATTACATGATTGTAACATTGATAGATTAAGTGAATAATTGCATTTCAAAATTTGAGCTTCAAATGTTACACTGGGTTTGATTCTCAGAGCGAGGCTTACTTCAATGCTATAGGTTCTGTTTTGTTTTAGGATTATCACCTGGTAGAAAAGCTTGCCCAGTTTGACAGAGAAAGAATCCCTGAGCCAGTTTTCCATGCTAGAGGAGCAATAACCAAGGGATTTTTTGAAGTCTCACATGCTATTTCACACCTCACATGTGCTGACTTTTTGAGGGCACCTGGAGTTCAGATCCCTGTGATAGTCTGCTTCTCTACTCTTATACATGAACGTGGGAGCCCAGAGACTTTAAGGGATCCCAGAGGCTTTGCATTGAAATTTTACACGAGAGAAGGGAACTTTGACCTTTTTGGTAACAACATCCCAATGTTTTTTTTCGTGATGGTATAAAGGTTTGTTTATTGGGACCATACACTAAAATCCATTCCTCTCATTTTGAAGTATATTTAAAACTGAAACATATTCTTTTCACAAATTATTGACTCTTAATTTTTTAAACTTGTTTTTCTAGCTATGCAGCTCCCAGATGTCATTCATGCTTTGAAGCCCAATCTAAAAACCCATATTCAGGAGGCATGGCGTATCATGGATTTATTTTCCCATGTACCAGAGAGCTGTCATATGTTCACATTTTTGTTTGATGACTGGGGAAACCCATATGACTTTAGACATATTGAAGGTTTTGGAGTTCACACTTTCAAGGTCAGGCACAATCTCTCAATATGTTCTCTATACAATTTTAGACGCATCTTCACCAATATTTAGTTTTTAATGCAAGAAATTCTCTCCTAAATGGGATACATGGATTTCTTAAGTCGGTGGTAAATATGTTAGTGTGTTAAATATTTTTTATTAGTTGTTCTAGTGCAAGCTTGCCAGTTGCACTTTAGAATCCTTTCTATCATTGAAATCCATGATACTCATGAAGCCAGATTACTACAAGCAAACTTGTAAGCAGATAGGCATTTTGGATCAATGTTGGCATTGCAAGCCACACCTAATAAGTAGCATTCAACACTGAAATTTCTTTGAGCTCTAAGCTGCATGAGTTCAAATCAATTTCATAAGTTAAACATAGTCATACTACTATTTTTTTTTTCATTTCTCAACACATTGAGCTTGCCTGCTGCATAAAATGGTAATCAGCTAGACTTTGAGCTCTAAGCTGCACGAGCTCAAATCAATTTCATAAGTTAAAAAGAGTCCTACTACTATTTTTTTTTTCATTTCTCAACACACTGAGCTTTCCTGCTGCATAAAATGGTAATTAGCCAGCCTTTGAGCTCTAAAATGCACGAGCTCAAATCAATTTCATAAGTTAAACAGAGTCCTACTACTATTTTTTTTTTCATTTCTCAGCACACTAAGCTTTCCTGCTACATAAAATGCTAATCAGCCAATCTCAAGGTCACATTCAAAACATGCTAGCATAGCACAATACTTTCAATTACATGTTTCAAGTTTTGTGCCATATGATAGTTTGATTTACTATGTTTATGTTTAAAATATGATAGTAATCCTAGTACATATTTATCATATATTAAAATGGACTAGTGATATGCTTAGGAGATGGTCAGATTGGATGCGATGGGGATTTACCCAGGTTTTGAAACCATCTTTGAAAATTTCATAAAATTTCCCTCTGGTTTCATTTCATACCCACCCTTTGAATATTTCTCTTAAACCCCTGGATTTGGGTACTTCAAGTATCCTTATTTGTTGTCAAATGAACCATGCTTGAATAATTTGTCATTACTATTTAGATGACCTGATTTCTTTTTATATTCTTTGCAGTTTATTAACAGAGAAGGTAAAGAAACCTACTGCAAGTTTCATTGGAAGCCTACTTGTGGACTCAAGTATTTGCTTAATGAGGAGGCTGTAATTGTTGGAGGTACCAATCACAGTCATGCTACACCTAATTTAAACTACAAAATGCTACACCTTCCGAAATTAATTGTTGGAGGTACCAATCACAGTCAAGTATCAATCTTGCATTTTTTTACGGTCTGGAGTATCAAGATTTTTGAATTATTGCATGATTTATCATGTAGAAGAATCATACCCTAGCCAAAATGCAGGGATGCCTGTAAATAATGTTGATACTTGTAAAATTTCCCCTATTGATCAGCCAAATTAAGTTTATCATTCAGTTCCTCGGTGTCTAATTTGAAATTATCAGGAGATAATGGCGTAGATTACACAGAAAGAATAAATATATCATGTAGCTCACATGCTAGTGTTAAAAATCTCATGTATCAATCTTGAATTTTTTCCGGTCTAGATTATCAAGCTTTTTGAAATAATGTATGATTTGTCATGTAGCAGAGTCATAGCCTAGCCAAAATGTAGTTATTCCTGTAAACAATGTTGATCCTTGTAGAATTTCCTCTATTGATTAGCCCAATTAAGTTTATCATTCAGTTCCTGGGTGTCTAATTTGAAATTATCAGGAGATAATGGTGGAGATTCCACAGAAAGAATAAAAATATCAAGTAGCTCACATGGTAGTATTAAAAATCTCAAGTATCAATCTTGCATTTTTTTTCTGGTCTAGAGAATTAAGGTTTTCGAATTATCGCATGATTTTGTCATGTAGCAAAATCATGGTCTAGCCAAAATGCAGGGATTCTTGTAAAGAATATTGCTATGGAAATACCTGATTCAGTCTGTTTAACTGCTCGGGATTTCTTTGCTTCAGGTTGGCATCTTTGTTCTGTATTTAAAATTTGAATAGTTTGAGAATTTGGAAACAAGAATGGATCCGTTGGCTAGGAAACATGGTCATGGACCACGGTCCTTGCATTTGTAATGAGAAAATAGGCTATAAATAAAAAAAATAAGGCCTTATGCTACGGTGCACAATATGTAGCTTGTACTAGCTGCAAATCTAGTGGTGGGTAGATTTCTCACCTTAGGATGTGCATCCAATGCAGGTTGAGTAATTTCCTCTCTGATGCTACTAGCAACACAGATCTTTAATCTCTGGAAGGACAAATCAAACAATAGGAAAGCTAGGTTCTACATGCAATCCCTTAAAATTGTTTAACTAGAAGGCAGCTGATACTATCTTCCAAAAACATGGCCAACATGCAAAGATAATTAGTCATAATTGGTCTAATTTAATGATGGCAAGTACTGCTTAAAAAATATGTAGAAAATTTTTATTATTAAAGCTAACAAAGCCATGAGTAGCCATTCCCATAGCCTGCTTTTATTGCAATTTAACGTAGGTGTGGTTGTAATTGTTGGAGGTACCAATCACTGGTGAAACATCTTAACATGAAATCATCGATGTAAGAGATAAGTAATTGAGTGGTGATGGAGCTGAGATTTGAAGTATCTCTCAGGTTTTTTTGCTGATATGTGAATTTGAAGAAAAACAACAAAACACAATATTGCAGCAGTGTCTCTCAACAAGGAGATTATATCTTGATCAATCCTTACTATGATATGTAGGAATTTAGGTGTAGGCCAAGTGAATTTTTTCGTGAAATTATTAATTCTTCACATTCTTGGCTTGGAGGGCTGTTGTTGGCTATTGTGGCTATAATAAATGGGCTAATGATGCCATGTATGGCAGTCTGCTCTTGGAGAGATTTAATGTTGAAAGACATGAAATCCATATGTGGCAGTGAAATATATGCCTTCAGTACCATGGATCTTATTATCAAAGAATATTTAAGTGTTAGTTCCTGTTTAACTACATACATTGTCATGTGGAATATGCTCCTTAAAACTTTGTGAGCTCTCCGTATTTGCCAACACTGTGTGCTTATGATTGGCTGGTTGACACAATTTAAGTTTCTTTCTACAGTGAATGCTAGGTTATGCATTCTACAGCTGAATATGCCAACCATATCATAAGTCAAACAGGCTTAAAGAAGCCTTCAGATGATGTATTGAATTTGGTGAGAAGAGACTTATTCAGTGAATTCCATAAAACAGTTCCACATATGCCTTCTCCATTTTTTATGAAAGCTCATAGATGGTGAGACTTTGGGTTACATGATTTCAACCTCCATCCTTGTCTATTTGATAATTGGTTTAAATGTCAACCTATAAATTTATGTCTATCCTAGTCATCGTGAACAGACATTTAAGGATGCTTCATAGATGTAGGATAATAAGGAGATATTTGACTCAATATTTCAGCCATAAGCTTATCAACTTCAAAGAAATTAATCTGGCTTTTCTGATTTCATATTTTGATTGCAGGGGTAGTGCATTACCACAGTGCAAAAGATGACAAATGTCTGTGGTTAGATAACAAGCGATTTGCTGTTTTTGGTGATTTTTGTGTTGCTCCAGATGTTGAAGGTGCCATATTGAGTGGCCTTGCTGCAGCTTCAAAACTTTCACAAGTACACAATTCTCTATAGCTCCTTAATCACGTCAAAGATTTGCTGAACTTAGGACACGTCCAAACAATAGTTTTCCTTTCTGTTGTTATAAGAAAGTAAATTATTTTGAAGAGCATCATATGAAATTTCAAACAAGCTGTAGGTATTCTAATGCTAGAATATGTCGGGTGTTGTCACGTCCAAACTATTTATGTGAATTAGCATTTGATCTCTTTTCATGAGCATTTTTTTGTTTGTAGCAATGGGTTATTGTAGCAACAACTCCATATTAAAGTCATTATACACTATCCAGCATCGTCAATATGGTTCTCTTTTTTTCCATCTATACATTTTAAGTAATAGAAGTGTGTCAAAGCCTTTGTTCACTTTACCATGAAGAGCTCAAAAAGAATGACAATGTATCATTGAACGAGGAAATAAATAAGTTGTAGCCCCCCTTGCAACTTGTTATATGAAAATGATTCTCTATATGTTATTGTTTTAGTTTTTTCATATTATTTATCTTCCAAATATTATTAGAAAGAACATGTTGCCCAAATAAAATGACATTGGTTGGTTTTAAATTTTAAGCAAAAGTATAGGATCTAGTTATGATAAAATGCTACACTAATTACTGCAAGTAGAAAGGGAGACAATAGAATAAATTAACATTAAAAAATACCAAGTGACTAGAAAGCCAATTTTAATTCACTTGATTTTTGCTTGACTTGAGTATAATTAAATAATTTTTTCATAGAGAAGTCATGTGCTCTAAGTGTGGTTCCAAGTGCATGCACAACCAACAGAAAACTACCTCTCCCTTAATTGTAGTTATCTGGGCCAAAAATTGAGTTGTAGGGTCTCTAATAGAGTTAGGGTCACTAATAGAGTCAAAATATCTACTGAAAAACTCTAAAATATGCTTGCTACATGTCATATGGCATGATTTTTCACCTATGATATTCATTTCAATGGATATTTTTGGACTGTTGCAACAGGGTACATTTTTAAATTTGATGGATTAACATATTGGTGCACACAAGGAGAGAGGAATATCACTAAGATGGATGGTATGCATTCTCAGATGCATGCATACTGAACTAAAGGGTACACCTCCCTAATTCTATTCTTGGCGGCATGCATAGGAATTTTGGGACTTAATATGCAGGTTTCAAGGAGGAATAGCTTTTTAAAATAAGAAAAAATCATTGCAACGAGGATGAATTCTAGGAGTTTTGATCTCTACCATTACAGATTCAGAATCTAAAAGACTTGTAAATGCCTGAAAATCTGGAATGAGTAAAGCTTGGGCACTTGGTCATCTTCCTCATGTATTTTCCATTGTTGGTGAATGCTTACATCTCTATTTTTCAACCTAGTCAAGTTAATTTTGTGACATGGTGTGGGCCTTTCTCCCCTAGTTTCACTAAGATTATTATGAATTTTCCTAGTGGGTGGAGGCACGAGAACCTCTAGAATCCCTATTTCATCTAGTGTCTGTTATAAATCCCTTGAGTAAAATATTTTAGTCTCTGGAATCTAGTTCGAGGGTGATAGTCGAAAGTAAGCTTAGCTGTCCCTATCTATGGTTTAGTGGAGAGTTGTAGTACCTAACTCAATTTCCCAAATCTAGTAATAAATTATGAAAATCTACTGGTTCTAGAGGTTCATAATTTTATGAAATTTGTGTAATTCTATCAGTAGATTTTTCATTTTTAATTAAATTTGGTCTTGGTCCTCTAACTCACCCCAAACACATATATAAAATATTTTATTCATATTATTATGTCGGATTCTTATCTATATAGTTTTTATTTGTATTTTTTTTTTAAATATTATTTGACACATACATAACACATCTACCTCTATACTGGGTTGTTGAGTGTGCCTTTCAGGGCAATAAATTTTTTTGTTTGCTGCAATATTGCATGTATTTCTAAAATTTACTTTTGCTTCACATCTCTGCTATTTCATGTTAAATTCCGCGATTTAATGGTTTTTCCACCAGATTACTTTAAATCCAGATCGTTGAATTTCAAATAAATAAATGGACAAAGTAATAGTGCCTATCAATGCTACTTACAGGCCCAGGATGATAGACAAAATAAGTTGGTTTGTATGTAAAGAACAAAAAACCCTTTCAATTAGATGTTAGAGATTGGATTTGTGCCTAACAGTCTATAATTTTTTGGAGCAAAGCTAAATAGTATTTATGACACTTCCAAGAAGGATAATGTAATTTTGGCCAGTTCATTTGAATATAAGTGCAGGATGAGATGCTTTTTATTTGGTAGGAGAATGGAGATAGGCAGATGTGATTTCCATCCTGTTGGTGAGAAAGCCATGCTTCCGAGTTTCCTGGTTTTGAAAAGCCTCAGAATTCTGTAAATATGTGGAATTAAGGGCACAATAAGAGGATCTTTGTATGAAAGGAGCAGGATAAATCTCATCTACTGCACCATTGAACATGCAGAGATTTAAGCCATGTGGATACAGCCAGCCATGATAGAGTTGTATGCTGGCATGTACCAGCACTATAACACCAACATCACAGTATGACCAGCATGAGCGTGTAATGCTGGTGTTCTAGCCTGACCAATACATCATAACCTAGAAGGTAAACCCTTCTGGTGTATGGCATACAGGCTGGCATAAAAACCTGCAACTTGGAGGGCATTAGGGACAAGATCTATCCTTGGGTTCTACTTCTATGTTGTATCCCCTTAAAACAATCTCCTTTTGTTTAATATTTTCTTCTGCTCATATCACCTAAGAAAAGGATGTAAAATACCACTTTCAGATTCATTTAATTCTCAGCATGTTTCATAAGTCATTATGGGAAATTACTACAACCAAAATTCTTACCATATCTCCTGGGATGAGTGTCCTTTCTTTCCAGAGCACCAAGAGGACTCTTTCCATTCAAAATACATGTCATTTGGTATAGTGAACTTGTGAATGGGTGTGGGTACTTGAGCTATTTCTTTCCAAAGAGAACATGAGTGCCCTTTCCATATGCTTATGTCGTGGGTGATTATCCGGCATTAAGAGTGAGATATGTCGCACAATGATTATCCCAACGAAGGTTTCCAATCCATTCTACAAGATTACCATTTTTAATTTAAAATAGGTTTCATTCTCATTACCAGTGGTTTTTTTATGAAGAGCAAGAGAAATCATGGGGTTCTTTGATTCAAAGGAATAGATCAACTAAAGAGGTATAAAAACCCTCCATGCAAAATAAATAAAAATATGAGGTGCAGAATTCACACATAGGATAGAAGACAGCTTCTTTGAACAACCAAAAGGATAGGCTCATCTTTGAAAGTGGTCTTCTACAGTTTATTTAGCTCCCATTCAGTGACAGGAGTTCGAGCCACTGTGAGTGTACAGTATGGAAATCTATTATGGACAAGATAGTTATGTAAAAAGGTACAACATTTTTATTTTCCGTGAATGATCAGCGAGGTTAGCAAGTTGTAATTATTTTAACTTATGATTATCCTCATTAATATTCTCCTTGATTAGTATATGGTTATATTACCCAACTAAAATCTGGCAGCGTTGTCAAATTGTACTCTTAACAGACTCTGAGTTACTGATTTTGAAGAATCATTTTGAAGGAAAAGTGATAGATGGGGAATCTTCTAATGGTTTGACATATTCAATATTGGTTTTCTGCCTCTTAGTAATTTCTTGTTTCATCTTCCTTTAACTTAAAGCTGACTGTTGGCCCAGCTTGAGCAGGACCAAGGTGTTGAACTTGTACAGGAGCTGTTTTTGACATTATTTTTGATTGCGGTAATCAAAATGTATTTCTTCCCATCATTGAGTACACTGGTCGTTCGCTTACGTATGTTGGAGGAATAGTATATCTCTAACACAGACTAATTTATGGTAAAGCTAGTGCCACTGATGTATAAAATAGCATTGGTGAATTGCATTGATGTTCTTAATCTCTTAAGGTTATCCGTTGTTTTTGTGCATGTATTTGTAGCGGTCCTATGTCCAGGCATCCTGTGGATGTGCAATGCTTCTTATTTTATTAGTGTTATTTACTTTTGCTTCCCTAGAGAAAACTGGTTGCAATTTCAGTTGTTTAGTTTGTGGGGTTCACCATGTAGATGTGAATGGTATACATGATACTTAGTCCCGAGTTTCATTTTTTGCAGATTTTAGGTATAGTTGAGGCAAATTTATTGTTTTACATATCGTTTTTGACATTTGAAAGTGAAATCTGCATCTGTGGTGTTGTGAAGGGCCGTATCTGATAGAGCATGACGTGCAGTCTCCTATTTACATGCATGTGCAAGCACATGGAAAGGTTGCTTATTTTGTCAATCAGAGTAAAAGGAAAGAAGTTATTGTCCATCATTGGCCCCTGGAGGTTAGGAGAGCTCATGTAGGTAACATCTAGTTGCCCCCAAGGATATCCAACTTGGTCCACTCAGTCAGCCATTTCCTAGAGGACATTCCCAGGATCTATATTAGTACCTTCATGATAGTTGACAACAAACAGTGCTAGCTCCTCTTCTACTTCTAATCTAGAGCAATGTCCTTCTTGCATAGAGAAGTACCGATTCCTATTTATTTTCTAGGGCTTACCACTTGTGTTTACCTCTCTGTGCTTTTTATCTTTATTTGTACTTCTGTTTGTGCCTTGGAGTTGTTTTCAGCATTCTCTTTTTGAGTTGTACTTTCTAGTTCCATCAACCTATTTTGGTTATTTGTGGACATTAATAAAATTTTAGTTTGTTTTATTACTCCTGTCAATAATTAGCACTAATAATTTGCACAAATTAATTTGTTTAACTTCCATTACTGTCCCTGATTTGTATATTTAGATCTATATTACATTATACTTTGTAGCATAAAGTCACTTTTAGAGTGGATAAAGTGATATATGCTTCCCCACTTGTAATTTTTCCCAATACGAGTTCCAAAATTTTAACAACCCCATCTCTTTAAAAGATGTATTGCAGCCTTTTTGAGTGGCATGCTCCTTATGAATATAATAACTCAATCAAATACTTAATATTTACTGGCTTGGAAATGAACTTAAACTTTGATTTGCTTAAGTTTCCTTTAACCAGAAAAATATATATTTTCTACTTCTAGCTCTATATAAACAAGATAACTACGAGTAATCACAAGTTCTCAAATGATGCCTTGGTTTTGATAGTTTTCAAGCCCAACATTATACTATAACATACATAATGTAGCTAATAATTTTGAGATAAATTATGAGTGAATAGTTGGAAGCGATCACTTATTTTTTTGCAAGTGTATTTCAAGTTTTAATGCTGAATATGATGCAGTTTCCATTGAAACACCTTTCAACATTTTCTTTCCAAGATGGTAAAAATGAAAAAAGTACTCATTGACTGAGCATTTCCATAGCCTTGTCACAACATGATGAATCCTGATACTGATATTGTACAACAGCTTGCAGACAAGTTTGTTATTCCCTCCAATCATTCAACCTTTCCTCAAAATTATGTCCAATACTAAAAAGTTGATAAACAAACCAACCATTCTTCCAAAACATTTCGTATTGCCTCCAACTTTATCACCTACATCACCTTTATCTCGCATGGAAGATGTATCCCTGCTCCCCGGCATTACTTTGCACCTCTCGGTGCAAATGCTAGTATTACTTGATTTTCCATGCTTATGTGGAACATGGTTGAGAGAAGGAACTATAACAACAATGGATTTGCATGAAAGATTTATAATTTTTTCAATCGTGAAAGTTGTGATTCGTTAATAAGTTTCTTCATTATTTTATAAATCATTACATGTCAAACCGACTTTACTCCTTGACTGGCATTGCATTCAACGTTGTGCACAAGTATGATTTAAATGTATCAATCAAAAGTATGATTTTATCTATATTTGATAATGAAAGTTGAATACATCATACAATACATAGGAGTGCTATGGCTATGAAGTTCAATATGAAATAATCTATTGATTGCTACTATTACTATTATATAAGGGGTGCTCCTCCAATGGCCATTTACTAGCTATGTGAAGAAGGATTTTTCGAACTTGTATTTAATATAAGATTATGTATAGATGAGTTGCAGACAACTAAGTAGAATTTGGTAGGAATTTTGGAGTATGTGTAATTCATAATGATCTTGTCTTGTCTTCATTGATGACTTTTCAATCTGTAAGTTTTGACCTAAGCCATTGCATTATCAATGTGTCAAGGCTCAAAACTGGACCTATATGTCAACTACTTATGATCTTTCCTAGGAACATGAATCCTAATTTTTGTAGGTTTAGAATTTATCACAAGTCTGCTCTATTGTGGTCGAATTTGTGGATGTTATCTCAAAATTTATTTAAGGTACCATGGATCTAAATTTCTTATGAACTTTCAACACTATAACAAACTTTGGTGCAAATTGTTGATCAATTCTCACTTGGTTAGGGTTATAGATGTTAATGAAAATTTTGTGTGCATGCATGAGATTTGGGTGAAAATGCACAATGTTGTGTAGCATTAGTGTGATAAATATGGGATAGTGCAAAGCATAGTTTTGAAGATTAGTCTAAGTTGACTCGTACCTAATCAAATCAATCAAGTTGATTGTTGGTTCAATGGACAGAAGATCTTGCAGGCCCAAATACCAAAGGGAAAAATGGATCCCATCATGGGGTTCTCTTTTTAATTCTCCACCACTGATACCTTCCATGCTTCCTCAAACTCCTCTCCAACCTCAATATCAGTGCTAGTAGTAGCATGAGCAACAACACTACACTTAGCAGAACTAGAAGAACACGTTTTCAAAACTGCACGAGAACTACTTCCCTCACGAGTCACCGTGTGCTATACTTGGTCTCGGTAGTTCGCTACCTTCAACTCCTGGTTCAACTACCATATCTTCATTGGAACCAACACCCCGAACTCCACTAGACAATGATTCGCCATTTTGTACTAGTGATTCGCCATTTGTACTGGTGATTCACCATGATTTTACAAAATAATATAATCTCGTGAGAGATTCGCCAAAAAAATTATATATACATTTTATATTATTAATAAAATCACCTTCCATTTTTCCTATGTATCATGGGGATTCGCTGAATTATTATACATGTAAATTTAGGGGGGTTCTTAAAATTTTCCCTGGGCCCGGGTCTTCTCACAGATCGAGGTGATAGATTATGATGAGACCTTTGCACCTGTCACAAGGTACTCTTCCATAAATACCATCCTTGCACTCTCAGTGCAAATGGATTGGCACATTCATCAGATGCATGTGAAAACTGTGTTTCTCAATGGGATCATTGAGGAAGAGTTGTACATAGAGCAGCCTGAAGGTTTTGATATCTTCAAAAACGAGTCACATGTGTGCATACTCAAAAGAGCGTTGTATGGGCTAAAGCAAGAACCCTATGCTTGGTACACTCGGATAGACAGATATTTCACAGGACTTGGCTTCACCAAAAGTGTAGTAGATGAAAATTTGTACCGGATTATGGTTAAGGGTAAGCTATTGATCATTGTTCTTTATGTTGATGATTTAATTTTGACTGGTGATGAGCAGTTGATACACTCATGCAAGGATGATCTTGCAAGGGAGTTCGAAATGAAGAATATGGGCCTCCTTCATTATTTCCTTGGATTGGAAATATGGTAGCGAGATGGTGAAATTTTTGTGTCTCAAGGAAAGTATGAAAAGGAGATATTGGGTAACTTTAACATGGAGAGTTTCAAACCCATGGATACTCCTCTTCTAGGAAACTAGAGGAAAGAGGATGCTACTTTTGGAGAGGTAATGGATGCTACTATCTATCGACAGTTAGTGGGTTCACTAATGTATCTAATGAACACAAGACTGAACATTTTCTATGCGGTTAGCTAGCTGAGTCAAGCTATGGTTAATCCTACCAAGCTCTTTTGGAAGGCAGGGAAGCATGTCTTGAGATACCTGAGGGGCACATTAGAGTATGGCCTATGGTACAAAAGAACGGATGGAGTGAATTTGCATGGCTTCATGGATGAAGATTGGGTTGGAAGTCCATCGGACAGAAAGAGCACATCAGGGGGGATCTTTAGCATTGAATCTATAGTTTTTTCTTGGTACAATAGGAAGAAAATATCCGTGGCACTTAGTTCAACAGAATCGAGATACATGGCAGCAAGCCAAGCTACATGTAAGGCTATCTGGATGACAAAGATCTTGGTTGGTTTTTTTGGTTCTCAGATGGATCCGAAAATGATTCATTGTGATAATTAGAGTTGCATTAAACTCTCTATTAATCTTGTGTTTCATGACAGGTCAAAGCATATAGATATCTGGTACCATCATCTCAGATATTGTGTGCAGAGGAGAATCATGTTGCTTTAGTACATTCCTAGAGAAGCTCAAGATGTAGATATTCTGACGAAGGCACTCACCAGGAGCAAATTCGAATACCATAAAGACATGATCGGAGTGAAGGATAATCCCTTTCTTGTTGAGAGGGAGTGTTGAGATTCAATAAGAATTTTTTGGCACCCATGATCCTAGTGAAAATTAAGCCCTAGGGTGGGGACCACTGGCTATTTTTAGGTGCGTGTATATTTTTATTATCCCTTAATTTAGATGGACATTAAACTGTAATATATTCTCAATGTGGACTTGAAATAGTTAACTGAAGTGGAAAAATCAGTTAGCTAAGTGAATTTAGTGTTAGAGGTTTTTTGGTGGGACATGCAGAGTAATTCTAGTTGTAATTTTGTGATTCTAGTTGTAACAGAGTTGGAAGTGCAGTGGTGCATGAGTTTGTGAAAGTTGTAAATATTTTAACTCAGTTAAGTGAGTTAAACTCAATTGTGCTAGTTGTAACTGAATATACACTAGTGAGAGATCTAGTGAATTAAATATTAATTAATTTACAATCAGTGATCTCACATGCAACTGAGGATTTACTAATATTAGCTACATGCATGTCAGATCCAGTGGAGACCCAGTTGAGTTCTAGGTGAAAAGGAAGTTGACAATTAGTTGTGACATTATCCACTTGCACACATGCAATTAAACACACATTGGATGTGCCCATGATACTTGTGCAGTCAAGGCAGGCAGGATTGCATCAATTCATGGATTTCATTCACCAAGGATTGCGTAGTGAAGGCAGGTTGTCTGGAGGTAGTAAATTGGATAAGGGATTTGCCAATTTTTGTATGACAGTGTGAGATAGTTAGATGATGTAATGAGGGCTCTTGTGAGAAGATTTTTGTATGTAATTGTTTCATGATCCATGTATAATAAAGAATAGAAGACAGTGGGGTTTTTAGTTGTATGCTTTCCTTAGGAAATTATCTGTGTTGTGTGTGATTGATATTTCTTCATGCTTATGTGATTGGCGATTGTGTTTTTAATTCCTAAAATATTTGTAGAAGTGATTCAATATTTAACTTTAGCATATTGTTAGTTCAGGTGAATCCAAGATATGCATGCATATTGTATAATTTCTACATAAGAAACTTATTGATTTCATTTGACATGAAAAATAAATCTTCATTATCATCATAAAATCATCTAACAAACACAATACATATAATCTTATAAACAAACTATAATCATATTATCTAATTGAAAAAGCATATTATCATGTACTAGGGGAGAAACTCAATTGGTGATCTAAGTAATGCGAAATTTGTGAAAATTGAGAGATCCAAGGTTCAAATCCCCCCTAGTTGTGACTCAGTTTACGAAGAGGAGGGAAATGTCATATAAAAAACAAAAACACAATAATCATCAGCATTTTTAGTGCAATAAATATAAACATTTAACTTACTAAAAAAATAATTATCATATCATCTAACAAAAACACAATATTTATCATTGTCTTATCTATCTAAAAAAATATGATAATATAATTTAGCGAACAAAAATATAACTTTCTTCCTTGTTATCATATCATCTAATAAATATAAAATCAAAATCATTACTATCCTAATATCATTTAACAAACCCAACATGTTATAAAGAAAAAAAATTCATTATATTATTTATCAAAAAACATTTTACCATTTAAAAATGCATCATATTACCATCTTCATTATTAATCAAGAAAACACGATGATGATATCATGTCATAAATTATTCAAAACACATTACACTAGCAATTGCACCAAATGGAAAAGGAAACACCACAATGAAGTAGCATATGAACTATTAGCTTGAAGTGCCATGATCATGATATCATGTCACAAATGATTAAAAACACATTACATTAGAAATTGCACCAGATGGCAAAGGAAACGTCGTAAGGTAGTAGCATAGGAACCAATAACTTGAAGTGTCTTGTAAAATCGATGCAATCTATGCACACCATGATAATGTTTCAAAATGAAATATTTACAAAGCCCAAGATTGTTCAATCAACATTTATTACCACGAAAAAGAACAATATAAAGATGTAGAAAATAGGCTTCTAATTATGATCACCCTTTAAGGACACAAATGAGAATGTTGAAGTTAATCTCCTTGGACGCAACTTTTGAAGTCCTTCCATGGTGATGGATACTATCTACAATAAACACATGACATGTATTGTATAAAAATCAATATTGGAAACAAGTTACAATTATTCTAATCAAAATCAACATTACAATTACAGTATTGGAACAAATTGTCAAGCTAATTCTAAGCAACCATAACTCCAAAAATATCGAGAGACTAATATTAAAAATTACTTGTATGGCATCATGTATCATTCTATATGTATTTCAATCATGTTTAGTAATGAAATGTAAGATTTTTTTTCAAAACTTAAAAAGAATAAAGTAGAAAAAATTAGAAACGTGCACCCAAAGATGAAAAATATGAAAACATGTTTTTTTCGAGGAAAAGTATACACACTGGTAATCATTGCTCTTGAATCTACTATTAGAATAAAAAATATAAACACGAAATATTTTTGCCTATTTTTCTATATGTGTCACAAAAGAGCTCCATGAATTGGGGTATAATCCCCATGAATTACTTGTCCAGTGCACAGTGATTATAAAATACAGGTATATTGGCGTGATCCCTTAAGAAATGAAAAATATCACCTCTGCTCAAAGAAACATAAAAAGTTATATATTAAAATTAAAAATAAGGAGAGAATACAAGAATATTGCATTATAAGAATAAATCAAAACTATCTCAAAGGATATTAAGCAATCATTTGCATTACCATAAGACTCTGTTCAAGTATGGCCCTTTTCAAATTCATTTACATGGAAGTTCACACTTGCAACTTGAGGTTTTTCTTGTGTGTGGTTACACACCTATCTGAACTTAGGTGCACAAGATTTTGAATAGTGGTATCTATTGAAGAATGTCTGAACCCATTAGCTTTTGATGATGAATGTTTGAACCTATTAGGTTCTCCTTTATTTGTGTTCGTAAGAGGTGTACCTAAAACAAGAGTACAATTTTTCCCCAACCTTAACTTGATCAACACCACTAAATTTAGGTGTTCTCATTGCCACCTCCTAATTCTGAAAATTCCACTTGTAAGACAAAATGTGTCCTATATATTGGTGGTTTTTTGTTAAGTAAACACATTCAATTCTGAAATTCCTAGAATTTATGGATGATATCAATACGTTGTAGATTCTTCAAAATTGACAAAGAATAATACTACAAAGACTCGGTCCAGCACTGTAGCATTTCAAGTTATCCAACAAGGTCAAGACAACTATAACAAATTTCAGATATCTCAAATATTCTAACCATCAATATTGCATCTCATTATACACAATAAATATTAGTTAAAACCCCATTAAAAACAAAAATAACTTTATAATCGTAAGGGCATATAGATTTGGAAAACACAACAATCATTATTAAGGGTACATGACACATATTTTTGTCCCTTATCTATAAGCTAGATGAATGAAAATGGCTCTATGAATTTGCTTCTCCACAATGCCTAGACCCTGTCAAGAAAAATGATGGGGCTTGCAATTTTCTCTTCAACAAACCTATGATTTAATAAATCAAGAATAATAGTGCCCAAAACTTCTTCTTAAACAAACAAAATTACAAATTAGAGCTGTAATTTGATTTTGAATTTTAAATAATAAACAATTTATTTCAGTGATTTTGTTCTTAGGAAGGACACTGTAACAACCCTGGTAAAAATCGATGTAAAATATATAAGACCACGGTTCATGGGACATGTATTCCAAGTTAAATGGTGGGAAAAGACATCCTACTGGGTGTTCATTTTGGTTTTTTTATCCCTAAAGGAAATTGGAAAATGCAATGGCAAAGGCTTTGGAAAGGCATGAGGCATTAATTGGCATTTTATTTATGAAAATAATGGAAATTAGGAGAAAAGGGAGGTGAAATGTCATAGGTTGGATGTGAGGAGTAAACTGAAGGAAAATAATGGAAAATGAAGAAAATAGAGGCCTCATTAATAAAAGGCTTCTGAGGATCATTGGGTAAGCTTTTTTCAATGCATTTTCGGAGCTCTCTCATTATTCTCTCTCTCTCTCATACTCTTTGTTATGAGAAATTATGGATTATGGATAAAACACATTCCAAAAATGTGGTGCTATGCATTTAGAACAACATATCAAAGACTTTGCAGATACTTTTCCTAGTAGTAAATAGACACACAAAAAGACAGAGAAACTTGGAGTCCAAGCGCTTCCTATTCTCCTTCTGTCACTCCTGTTGTAGCTTCCAATCCAACTTTGATTGGAAGACTAGTTCCTGCAAGTATAAACACTAAACAGAAAAGAGATTGCAAAATACAGATGGCTATTTACTTTAATCAGTTAAATCAATGAAACATGAAACATATACATCAGCTAAGAATCCATAATATGAAAGATAGAAGCTTATACATATACACATGTGGTAAAGTAATAAGCAATATTTATTAATGGATAGAAGGGGGATGTTACAACCAACGATTGATTTGATGTCACCAACTCTAGCATCATCCCAGCCTCATCACAATGAGCATCTCTCCAGTAGCATATCACTCAAATCAAACCCTCAATTGAGATTCCAACAACATTTCTCTACCAAATTTCTTCCCTTCAAGCACTAGGATCTGTGCTCAATTTATGGATGAGCTAAAGGTAGTTTCACAATCAATGACTTTATAATAATAAGCAAGACATGTTCCCAAGCTTAGAGGTGTTGAATGGACATATGGATTCAAATTTTGACACTGCATTCTTCTAGAAGGCACTGGCCATGTGGAGATTCCGGAACAATGAGAATTTCACTCCCAATTGACCAATGCACCCTTGAGTGTCAGGAAGTGTTTTGCAGAGCACCCTTGAATGGAGGTAACTGCATATGCAAAGTAGTTAGTCCCTTGAGAGACTGCGTTGGTTAGCTCATAGGTGATATAACATGTACTTCAAATCTTGGAAACCTTGTAATGGAAGTCATGGTTGATTTGTTCTTGTTCTTTTTCTTAGGGCATGTAGCAATTGAAATGATAGGGAATGATATACCCTATTCATTGGTTCTGTGGATGATGTCCAGTTTAACTAGGTCATTGGGAATGGTGCCGAAATTGACATATAACAGATTCCCCCCTAAAGCATGAAGTCAGAATAATAATAACAATAATTTTTGAATGAGATTCTTTACACTGTGATGGGTTGGAGATGAAGTAGAGTGGCGACCTAAATCAATATTACAATAGATTACATCATGACATATCCTCTTGATCACGAATTTCTGAGGGAAGGCATTCCCATGCTCAGCACATAAACTATCTAATAACATGTACACAGTTTAGAAAGTCGTCTACATTGGAATGTTGCCTAACACAGACATGCCTACAAATATAGGCCTGTGTTGGGATGAAAATCTGTATGTAAGGTCACCATACAGATGATGTGTACAATAATCCTAAAATTGCAGCCTGGATGGCTGAAACTAGATTTGGGGTCTTCTTATCTCGTTCACTCAATCGTTTGGGTACAAGTATAGCCATGCGAATATATGATTTGTAGTCGAACATGGTAAGACATCATTTGATTACTAGCCAATGATGTGAGTTGTTAACAAATGTGAGAGAATCACCATTAATTTCAATGGCCCTAAAGGTACTGTAATACATTTCGTAAGGCATGAATGTATGATTTGATGTCGAACGCCAAAAAAAAAAACCGGTCAAAAGTTTGGAAGCGAGGGTCTTTTCGATGCTGTAACAAGCCTCATGGTACTAGAAGATGATGTTTCTAATTAAAATTCCTGGATGATGATTTGACATCGACAGGAAGCCAATTTATTTCGAAATAGGAGTTACTAATTTCGGAGACAAAATATGACTTGATATAGAAATGTTCAGGGATGACTGTCATGAGAATGAAGGTTTATGAGTATTGAAGAAGGATGAGTATTCACTGGATGACTTCTCTTGGAAATATCGGTGACACTGAGATGAGTTTGCAGCATTGACCTAAAATTGAAGTGAAGGTATGATGAACCATAGGTATGAATGAACCTTCAAGAAGATTAGCCAACCCAAACAGTCACAGTGATGGAGTGAAGTGTCATGTTTAAGAGCGACCTGCTACCGTAAAAAGTTTTGTTCACTTTCCCAAATTTTCCCTATTCATTCATTGACCAATACCTCTTTATTTTTTAACAAGCTTGAGGAGGATAACATATTCTTGATCTATAATTCAACCCTTTGGGCGAATAATGTATTGCTATTTAATAATTTAACGAGTCTAGCAATGAATGAAACTCGATTCTTTCCATGGTCAACAAGCCCGTCACTATTTTATGTTTTAACGAGCCTAACGACAGTGACAACCCAATCCTTTTCATATTTAAAGAGTTTGAAAAGAGGACAAAAGAAAACTCCATAAGTACTTTTTCGTAAAGTTGTCACTCAGACCCGAAAAAGTGTAAAATAATATTTGAGAGAACCTCCTAGCCATGTTCGACTAAGGTATTCCTTTTTCGTAAATAATCTATCTCAGTCCGGAAAAGGGTTAAAATTATACTGAGTAGATATCAATTCATTTACTTTTACGAGCTCAAAAAGACAAGTGCTCGACAATATTTTCACATTATCGAAGTTTGAAAAGAGCTAAAAGAAGACTCCATGGGTTCCTTTTTTGCTGTTATTGAAGCTCTAAAAAGAGATAAAAGTGTGCTTCAAGTCCTTTTTCATTTTTAACAAAGCTCAAAAAATAAGGATAAAAGTATACTTTGTGGTCAAATCATTCTTGAAATAAATCTTCATGACTAATCTTCTCATTAGTTGTAAAACCTAATCAGATCAACATCAAATGGATTAAAAATACGTGTTTCATGATAAAAATAGAATAAAAACATAGTCACAACAATAAATATGATTTTAAAATAATCAAATGACCAATTAAAAGAGTTTTACTATTCATTTTTACCATTTTAAAGTTACCATTTTCATTTTGGAGCTCTCAACCTGTTTTTTCCCCCAAACTTCAGCTGTTTATTGCAATCGATTCTGTGGACGGTTTTCATCGTCGTTTGATCTAGGTTGGTGCCATAAACCCTCTCTTTCTCTCAGTAGTCAATTCATTTCCTTTAATTTCAAATTTATAGGGATTTAGGTCCCTTAGGGTAAATTATTTTTCTAAAGAGGGAAACACACCCTTGAGCATCGAAAACTGTGTTGTGGAGCACCTAAATTGAAGCCTAGGTGGATATGCAATGCAATGTCCCTTGTTCAAGACTGCATTGGGTGAAATTCACATTCTTTATTATTACATTGTACCCAAAATTTTCCTAATTTTTTGCATGAAAAGGAGTCTAATGAGTCTTATGGTTATGTTTCAGGATTTCATCAGACTAGAATGACGACTACTTGGAGAGAAAGAGAGCATGAAGAACAAAATATTATTGTGCGAAATGATCTGGGTACAGTAAGAGCCCTAACAAATTGTGGGTTATTAAAGTACTTTCGCTTGTCAGGGATGAGGCAACAAATAGAACTCTTAGAGTTCTTAGTTCGAGCATGGGATCCGGCTATCGAGGTATTTCACATAAGGAACAAAGTGATTCCTATTACAATGGAGGATTTATATTTTCTTACAGGCTTGTCGAGGAGAGGCTTACCTATTTCCCTCTTAGGGTCTACTCTCAGAGGAGAGACATTGAGAGATTATGTTTTGCAATATTTCTATCTAGGTGCAGAGCCAAGCAAGGATGGGAAAATAAACATCCGTGGCATTCGAGATTTTCCTTTGAGAACCATTCTTTTCACAATCGCAAAGCTTTCCGGCACTGTTACACTACATGTATCGAATAGATCATATAAGCAGTATGTGCTAGAGTGCATGGAGCCAATAGTATTCAATTGGTCTGAAGTTGTACTTTCTCAAATAAAATAACAACTGAACAAGGCAAAGGGAGGAAGGAAGAAAAACTTTAGTTATGGTTCGATCCTCATTTCTTTTCCTTAGAGTGAATTCCACTGATGCAGCCTCAGCATGTGACACTAGGTGTGTCTAATCCTAGAGATCTGAGGATGGAGAGATAGGTAGAACTAGTGCCTAGGCATGCAGGCCAATCGTCCATTCTGTTCTTGATTGCATTCTTTGCCTGGTTCAGGTGACAGGTTATTGCCATCGATGAGTATGCATACGCAAGCGTCGATTTCCGAGGAGATGTAGACTTAGCTTTACCAGAAGGTGCATAGTGGGGTGCAATAGGTAAGAATTTTTTGACCATATTTTCTAAGGTTTATACAATATTTTTGTATTTTGATGTTTTCCCAAGACTAAACTAAAGTTTTAATGTAATGAAGATGTTGGTCGAGTTCAACCGGTGGACGAACCAAAGCATGGAGCAGATGAGGCAGGAGAGAGGGTTGTCAGGAGAGTAGTCCCTTAGGATGTAGACATGGTTGAGACTCTATCTGAGCTTTGGCAACACATAGAGGGTTTTACCTTCGGGATTCCATATTGCTGGATCAAAGAGTTACCCATGCGACTGTAGCGCCACACTATAGGAGTTCCTAACCACTAGATGCAGTTACTGCGTAGGATAGCTAGATCAATAGCATGTTCCATAAGCATCACTAGTATACTTTTGACATGTTGCATACATTTTGAGGTCAGATGACCAATGTGTCAGGCACAAATTTTCGTAAAAACCTATAACTATATATCTATTTTATTTCAATGTTTTCCTAGGTTTATTGCACAATACTATTCAATTATGTGAATGTTTCTTTACATGTGTTGCAAATGTCTATCTAAAACATGATTAGCTAAAGAATCAACTAATGTGTTCAAGTTTCTGGAATTGTGTTGATATTGAATAAAATCAAAATGTCTTTCCAAAAGTCGAACTCTTAGGATGTGGTGTTGTATTTCTAACAATATAAACACTAGTAAGTTGTAACACCACAAATTGTGAGTCTAACCTTATAATGATGCAGTTAATACCAAATGAAATGGCATTGGAGAGAATTTCGATCAATGCGCTATACTCAACAATATTGTTCGTCTATCTACCGATACAAATCCCTTGAAAACTTACTAACTCAGCGTTCGGAGTGAAAATTTCCCATGCTGCAGAGGATACATTCTGTGTACTACAACGAGCACCATCAGCATATCAACAAATGGTTCCAAATATTCGAAAATCTGTGATGAAATGTAAAGAAAATTACTAACGTCAAGAAAACTCTAAAAAAAAACTAAGACAGTGAATGAAAATCAACAGCATATATATACAATATAATACAAAAAATTACTACGCTCATGATTAATCATAGTAACATTTCAAATACAACCCATTTTAGGGCTACGCCAACGGAATCCCATCGTAATCAACTAACACGTAGGCACCCTTAGAAAGAACCCTTTTGACAATATAGGGGTCATGCCATAATGGCTCAAATTTCCTTGTACCTATTACATCAGCTTCTTGATCATAAAGAAGGACCAATTTGCCCTCTGAGAAAATGCGGGGTGGGGTGTTTTTGTCGTATTGTGCCTTTATACATCTCTTATGTGCTTCATTGGCCAATTGGGCTTCACGAAACGTTTCATCAAGATGAATGACGTTAAAAATATACGCTTCTTCTTCAGAGGTGTTAAGAAAAAAATTGATTGTGAGTTTTAACGATGGTATTTTAGATTGGATTGGCAAGATAGATTTCATACCATACACCAATTGAAAATGAGTAAATCTGGTTGTGTTTCTCACCGAGGTTCAGTATGCCCACAAGGCCGAGTATAGGATAAAATTCCAGTTTCTTTTACAAATTCCTATTATTTGTTGAATCATACTTTTAAGAATATTTTTGATAGCCTTAACTCGTTCATTTGATTCTGAATAATAAGGAGTATAATTATCATGTGACAATCCTAACTTTGCAGTTAATTCAGTCATCATATGGTTGCAAAAATTATTTTTTGGGTGTGGAGCCTAATTATATTTTTTATTTTGTATCACAGCATTGGACCCCTGTACCTTAATGGGGCAGCAACGCCACCCATAATTAAACGTTGCCTAGGGGGTCCAGGGGGGGGATGCAACTTTATGGAGCCCCCCCCTTGGTGGGGGGTTTCGGGGGTAGCACCCCCGAAGCTAAAAATAGATGTAAAATTGCCTTGTAAAAGTATAGTAATTTATAGTCAATCTAGGCCGTTCATTAGGCGGATGATCTGATGGTAGAATTTATGTTTACTTTAGGGTTTTTTTTCCCTAGAAGGCAACCCCTCGCTTGTATGAGGGCATTTTATTGCGGCTATATATTTTATGTGTATTCTCAGAGCGAGAAACAGATAGGGAGACTGTGAGATAATAAAGGATATTACAGTCGATCTGTTGTAGATTGTGTCTCTTCATTTTGCTGGATAATAGAAAGGAAGGACCGGTTGTTCGGGGTGGACATAGCCCAAACTGGGTGAACCACGTATATCTGTGTCTCTCTGGTTTTATGTGTTTTGTGTGCTTATGATTTCTGCATATTTTATGTGTTGCATTTCTCTATAATATACAATTTTCTAACATTCTTCCCATGATCTGTGACTATAGCCTGTGGGACCCCAAACCGTGTAATGACATGATTAAAGAAAAAAAAATGCAATTTTTTATCTTGTGTTGTTGAATGTAGGCATCACTTCAGCTCACTTGGTAAATTAGTCTAATGCGACAATAATATAACCATGCCCCCAGGACGAATGAGGGTTACAGGTCATGAAGTCAATGCCCCATTTCAAAAATGGTCCCACAGAGACAACAAGATGCATTGGCGTTGGTGGTTTGTGGATGTTATGATCAAATATCTAGCACGCATGACAACTTCTGACCGTGAGGATGCAGTTGCGAAATATGGTAGGCCAAAAGTAACTGACGTGGCGTATCTTCTGCATGGTAGCATATCCAGACAAGTGTCCACCACAAGCCCCAGCATGGCAATCATTTAAAACCTTTTCGGCCTACTCATGAGTGAGGCACTTTCATAAAATTGTATCGACAACCCGAAAATAAAGTGTATCGCCGATGATCAGATAATATTTGGCTTGGTATCAAATACATCGGTGGTCGAAGCGAGAAGTATCAGGCCGAAAAATCTAGGTCTGGAGATAAAATGATAAAATCACCCTACCACGGATCATATTTCCAACTAGAAGCAGAGACTCGTTAGGAATAGATGGTTTCGACGCAGTAGCAGTACTATTAGAGGGAAGGTCACAGAGAAGCTCAACCAAAACTAAAGACTTATTTAACTTGGATTTGATGAATTCCAAACCAACTTCCTACAAAATGACAATCCATTTTGAATATTTTCCCTCCAGCAATTGACAGGATAAGATATAAGTCATGGGGTTGCAATCCGAAATGAAAACGGTCTTTGAGAATAGGATATAGTGGCGCAATATTTGGACAGATTGAACAGTTTCCAAGGCAATCTTTTCTATGTACGAATACTTCACTTCCGTATCATTGATACTACAACTCAAATAATAGATCGGATGTTCTATCCGATTTTCTACTTGGACCAATACCATAGCAATGGTTGTATCAGTCACGACGATATATAAGAAATAATCACTCTGATAATTGGGGGGATACATTAATGATGCCCGAAAAATAGTATCCTTGACAACATCAAAATAATCTTGCGCAAATTGGTCCCAATGGAAGGGAATCCCATTTTTCAAGAGTCGAGTAAATCCTTTAGCCATTTCGGCGTAGTTGGGTATGAACCTCCTTAGGAAGTTAGCCTTTCCTTAAATATTTTATATCTGAAGTAAATTTGATGGTGCGGGCAAATCAAGAACGACCTAGACATTTAATGGGTTGATTTGAATTCCTTCTTTTTAGATGACGAATCTAAGCAAACGACTAGAACCAAAAAAAACACACATGTGCATTGAGGCATATTTTGTAGTGTCAATAGCGTAAAAATATGGCTCTCAAATGCATCAGGTGATCAGTTTGATTTCGTGAATGTGTGGGTAAATCGTCTAGATATGGTTTAAAAATGTGCTTGATGTCATTGAAAGCATAATCCATTGCTCTCTGAAAAGTGGCCTCGATGTTCTTTACACCAAACGGTAGTTTCAGATAAGCGAATGTGCCCAGGGATGGATGAATGTTGTCTTATATTGATCCTCTAGGCGGATATTGATTTGATTGTAGCCAGAAAATCCATCCATGAATGAAAATATTTCGCATCGAGCACAATCGTCAATGATCTAGTCAAGAAAGGGAGTAGGATAGTTATCTTTTGGACAAGAAAGATTGACATCCCGATAATTGACACACACTCTGATGGTTCCTTGTTTTTTCATGACAGGATCGATGTTGGAAACCCACTCAATCAGCGGAACAAGGTAAATGAAACCAACACACAAAAATTTTTCAACTTCTACTTTAATGGTAGCAGCCTTCTTCAGATGAACGGGACAAAGTTGTTGACGCACCAACTTGACATTAGGGTACATATTAATAGTGTGTTCAACGATAATGTTATATATGTATGGAATTTCCTTGTAAGACCAAGAAAATACATCACAGAATTCACGAAAGAGAGAGAGATATGTTTTGAGTTCTGATGGAGAACAAGATACGCGGACAAGAATATTTTCTACAATACCAGGTTTGGTCGAAATCTTGATGGAAATGGTTTCTTCAATATTTGGCAAGTTTCGCTCGGAATCGATTGCATTAATGGGAAAAGAATTCGAAAAGAAATTTTTGATTGATGGGTGATATAATTCACAAAGATTATTTTCTTCATAATCAAGAATATGGGAATGATGATGATAATCTTCCCATGGTTCTCCTTCTAACATCATGGTTCCCAAAATATTCTCATCTGTCAAGAAATTTGAGGAAAAAGGATCAGATGGAGTACCAAAATCTAAGGAATGATCAACCCAAACAATCGGCGAAGATGATTTCGGATTCACCGCCCAAGCCAAATAGATTGATTGCTATGCCAGCTCAATAGGGGTGGGCAGCAAAAAATCATCAAACATAACAATTTCATAATCACCCATACTCTTCCTTAAGCTAGATGGAGTAGAAGAGATCATGTAACAGGTCTCTATACTTGCAATTTCTACTGACGTCGCAGGCAGCGATAATGCAAAGGTTCCCATAAGTGTGGAATCCTTTAAGAGTCCTACACCAATGTTCTGAAGTGCGATTTGGGGTGCATGAACAAACAGAACACTTCCAGTTACCTGTGAAGTGGAGGAAAATAAGGATATTTGATTGATGTCTGTGATAATACCTTTAAATGGAAAGGTGATCATTCTAAAATATGTAGAAAAAATTGCAGTCATAGCATATACCCATGGCCTTCCAAGTAGAATATTGTAATCAAGGGGTCCGTCAACAACCTCAATGTCAACATTCAATATTTTTCCCCCTAGTTCAACATGTAGGTTATTGATAATACCACAAGGCTTATATGTACATCCATCGAAAGCCTTCAATGTCGTTGATGATTGAGATAAGTGTGGTGAGCCAAGTGACTTTCAACAGTTTAGAGACATAACACACGTAGATTCTCCCTCATCAATAATAGTATGATGAACAAGGTGATTGAGAACATTTACTTGGATGAATAATGTCAATTCTGCTGAAAATTGTGGCACATAGCTCGTATGATTAAAGACTATGAGATTAGAATCATTCGAGTCAATTCCACAAATCGCCGACAACAAAGCCTGTTTCTGGGAGGGACAATTTTGTAATACCTCAAGAGCTGACATAGTTGGAGGGTATTGAGCCAAATATTCAACTATTTTATAATTTTGATCAGCTCTTGCTTGAGGATTATATGTCGATTTATGAACAACTCCCTTCGGTGGCTTGATTGTCAATTCAAGAATAGCAGTAGGTGGTATTGATTCCGTAGACGGCTTCGTGGTCAAGGTAGTAGGTTGATCAGTGGTCTGACTATCGTAATATTTATTACGTGTTGACACCAAAATATATGTTGATGGCTTTGTGACAGATAGCATAAGCACTTGGGAACTAGAAGTTGGATCCATAGCAACCAAATTTGTGTCTGGATTTGGAAACGGATTTGTCAACATAGCTGATGCATGTGAAGTCTTAAACATTTTTTTGACTTCAGCGTGGTGAGGAAAATCCCGAATAGAGCATTCCTCATTAAAAATTATGCATGGATAACAAATTTTCCTATTTCCAGACGATTGATTAGATGATCTTTCCTGCGGGTTAGAAGTTTTATTTTTCTTTGATTTCCATTTTTTCTTACTTCTGGGTTGCTTGTCACTTTTGCCTTTGGAAAATGACACAACATTGATTTCAGGAGAAGGCGCAAGATCAGATGTAGTAGTATGATGCGTGCTTGCAGTACCAATCAAACCGTCTCCGGCATGAGATTCCTTTGATGGAGGAGGAACTGTAAAATTAGGTCGCGACGCGTTAGGAATTTTTTCATAGAATGTACTAGACTGAGTATAAATCAAGTCTAAATATTGGGCACGATAAATTACCTGCTCTTCAGTGAATTTTCCACCCTTAGCCACATCCTCAACTATAGATGGTAATAGGGACTTAATGAATCACTCAACAAGGAGCTAATAAGGAAAAAAGTTCTTAACCATTCTACGACGACGACGCCACTCATGAATATGATCAGAAATGTGAGTAGAATAATTCTATTTAAAATTATTCAAGTGTTAAATTCCAGTTTCATATCGTATGGGTAACTGGAAGTGAGTCAAAAATAAAGTAGCTAGGGTAGTGAAATTATTGAAAGAAGCTCTAGGTAACTCAATGTACCATTTTGTAGCCATACCCGTGAGCGTACGTTGGAAAAGATGTAGTCTAAAAAATTCATCATTCAGGAAGTTTGATGAACACCACAAATGATAATTCATAACATGAGTCAACGATTCTTCCCCAAGGTTTCCATTGAACTTAGGAATATACGAGGGTAATTTATGGGGTATCACCAGACACCAAGGAGCATATTCTATTGGATCATTGGTGAGTCGATTTAAATTTGGTAACTCTAAAGTTTCAACAAAGGGAAACTATCGTTTGAGGTGAAGTTGAGCATAGCTAGGGTATGATGGAATTGCTTGGGAAACAAGCCTTTGAGCACCAACATAAGGAATCTATTGTTGGTAACCCAGATAGGGGTTGTTTAGATAAGAAAACGATTCAGGGTTTTTTTGACCAAAACCTAGGTACGATACTTGTTGAAATGAAGGTTGTGGCATTTGCACCTGAGGCTGCCAAGGGATCTATCCACCAATGTTATAACCCAAATTAGGATAACTTGTATTCGGTTGAGGATAGGCATAACCTAGTTGTGGCTGCGACATCCCATAATATGGTAATCAGGCTTGTGAATAAATTATTCCAGGCATAGGTTGTTGTAAATTAGTCGAAGGAGTTGGAGTCTGAGGGCCAAATACTTGAGCGTATTGAATTGAAGGACCCACTTGAAATGGTTTTTGAACAATATTTTGAGTCTGTAACAAAGGTAACGATGTGTTAACAAGTGGAATTGATGTGGGTGCAACAGGTTCAACCGGTTGATATGAGTGTACAACCATTTGTGGTTGGATAGGCAGAGTGGGATTCCATTGAAAAACATTCATTTCGACATTAGGTTGACCAAAAAATAACGAAGTATTGTCAAAGTGTGTGACAAAATGTTTCCCCCCAGCATGAAGAGGATAATAAGATGAAAAATATTGTTCTCCAAATGTTGGGAGTCTAGTTGAGATGGTACTGGATGGAATAGACCTAGAAGGACCAACTTTACCAATTATAATACCAGACGATGACATTGGTGAAGTCCATGGGTTTGAAGATGCACCAGAGAAAATTCCAGATAAAGATTTATAACTTGATGGGACCAAAGGGACACCATGAAATATAACTTTGGTGAAGTTGTGAACATCGACGGAGTAGCAAGAGAAGGTGTTGACGCAATATTAACATATGGTCCAACCGAATATGTTGGTTCAGGCATGGTTACTTGACCAAATGTATACCCTTTTGAATCGACAAGAATTTAAATAGGAATAGGATCAACAAAAGCAGAGGGTGGTGATTGAGGAAAAGACTCGTACAAGTAAAGATCCTCCCCAAAATGGGTTGGAGTTAAAGGTGTCTCGTCTTGTGGTATTTCTTCAATTGAAATTAAACCAAGTGGAAGGATTTTGCTGTCAAACCAAAAGTATATTTCAGGAGGTTTACCATGTGATATGGGAGACTCAATGGTTATAATAGATTGTGCGGCGACCGATGCAGGAACAAATTCTAATCATTCAACTTCGGGATGCAGATGCTCTAGCAAAAAAGAGACAGGATCTAGATCAACTTCCAGTTGAAAAACGTCGGTTTGAGAGGTAGCTGTGAGGACTTCGTCTCGAAAATAGTAGATGAACCAAGATTTGTAGAAACTACTTGTGTCGACTCTAGTATATGGGAAGATGATGCTTCACCAGAGGTACTGATGGTACTGGTTTTGGTAGAGCGATGTCTCCTTTGCCGCACAGAAGTGACTTCTGGTGGTAAAGGTGGTTTCAATGCAAGTCTACGTGAACGTTGAGGAAAGGTATTTTCTTCTTCCATGATGACTGATTTATTTTATGACCAAAAATAAATAAACAAAATAAAGGGGTAATTCTAGGCAAAAGGTTTACCAAGAAACTGTGAACTATAGAATACCTCCTGGAAAACCAAGAAGTATGGGAAGGAAATCTCCCCGAATGTTGTGCTCGGTGCATCACAATTTACAAGGCGGCTGACTCAGCTCACTATGGATGGATATCAACGTAAATTTATCCTTCCAAATATACCTGAAGGTACGTGGAGGCCCAATTCCGTATTAGCGTTGTCTGATGTGAAACTACACAATGAGAGCACCCCTTTATACTTTTCGTACTATACCACTGCCCAATATACCCAAAGGTCCGTGGATTAGCTACAATATAATTATGTACGTGGAGTGAGGTATCACACTCGGAATTTATCGCAGACAATTAAAGACAAATACTATTTTTTATGACGCTAGAGCACGTCTCTAGCCTAGACCTTCTAAATGTTATCGTTATGGTTCCAATGCTTTGTTAGGTAAATTGATGTAAATTTTAAGTTGATCTTGTTTATCAATTTGCCTTTCAAGGTTTACCACGATGATGTGATGTAAATTCCTAAAATTAAATCTAAAATGGTAAGAAAAATTTTCACTTTTATCTTTTGCAATGAAAATCTTAGCTACTAAAGGGAAATAGCAATCAATTTTGAGGGCAAACAACAAAGAGCACAAACTAATATGCAACTTTCATAATTTTTTCCTATGCAAAACACACAATCCACTACATGCAAATGCAGGTTTTTCTTTTCAGTCCCCTTAATGTGAATACAAAAATAAAACTATATGCATCAAATCAATAAAAACAAATCCTTTCTTCTTTGAGAAACAATGAATTTAACAGCAATTTCTCTTTTAGGAAAAATGAAGAATGGAACTACTATTTTTCCTACAGGAAATGAATAATTTAACGACAATTTCCTTTACGAAAACAAATGGATCTAATGCAGAAATAAAATACTTTGAATTTGATTTGTCAATGATAAAGAAAAACACTTAAAGAGACATTGAACACGCTTACTTTTCAAAGGAGGAAGATTCAAGTAAATTCACTAGTCTCTATGAGGCATCAGATAGTTGAAAACATGGCAAAAAAAAGGCTGAAAGTGAAGGAAATAAAAAATTCAAAGGGAATTTGGTTGGCTTAGGGGGCAACACAGTCTCTAAGGGGAGATAGTGTGTTTCAAAGCACCCCTAAGTGGGAGGCAGTGCTATGCAAAGCACCCTGTCTTGACCAACAGTGCATTGGGCGCAGCAGAGAACAAAAAATTCAAGCTACTGACACACTTCTAATGAAATTATTTTTTTCAAAATCCTAATAATTGAGAGTATATGCTACTGGGTGGATAAGAAGAGGAAAAATACACCAAGGATGAAGGTAAACTCCCCAGTGGAGTCACCAATTTTTTATGCGGAATTATGGATTACGAATAAAACACATTCCCTAAATGTGGTGCTATGCATTTAGAACAACAGATCAAAGACTTTGCAGATACTCATCCTAATTGTAAATAGACACACAGAAATATGGAGAAACTTACTTGGAGCCCAAGCACTTCATATTATCCTTCTGTCGCTCCTGCTAAGGCTTCCAATCCAACTTTGATTGCCAGACTAGTTCTAGCAAGTATAAACACTAAAAAACAAAGAGATTGCAATATACATATGGCTATTTACTTTAATCAGTTAAATCAATGAAACATGAAACATATACATCATCTAAGAATCCATGATATTAAAGATAGAAGCTTATACAGATACATATGTGGGAAATTAAGCAACAATATTTATTAATGGATAGAAGGGGGAGGTTACAACCATCGATTGATTTGATGTCACCAACTCCAGCATCATCCCAGCCTCATCACAATGAACATCTCTCCAGCAGTATATCACTCAAATCAATCCCTCAATTGAGATTCCAACAACATTTCTCTACCGAATTTCTTCCCTTCAAGAACTAGGATATATGCTCAATTTATAGATGATCTGAAGGTAGTTTCACAATCAATGCCTTTCTAATAATATGAAATACATGTTCCCAAGCTCAGAGGTGTTGAATGAACACTTGGATTTGAAGTTTGACACATATGCACTCTTCTAGAAGGCACTAGCCATGTGGAGATTCTGGAACAATGATAATTTTGCTCCCAATTGACCAACGCAGCCTTCAGTGTTGGGAAGTGCTTTGCAGAGCACCCTTGAATGGAGGTAACTGCATATGCAAAGTAGTTAGTCCCTTGAGAGACTGCATTGGTGAGCTCATAGGTCATATAACATGTACTTCAAATATTGGAAACCTTTCAATGGAATTCATGGATGATTTGTTCTTGTTCTTTTTCTTAGGGCATGTAGCAATTGAAATGATAGGGGATGATAGACCCTATTCATTGGTTTTTGGGATGATGTCCATTTTAACTAGGTCATTGGGAATGGTGCCCAAATTGACCTATAACACTCTTGGATACTTATATTTTTCTTGGAGCCCTCATGGAGAGTGTGGATACTTGGAAATTTTGAGTAAGAAGGAAAAGGAAGAGCAGGAAGGTGCAGGTGGACATCGGGATCAACAGCTACATCAGGATTTGATTGCACGTACTAAGTTTCATGTATGTTTTCCTCACTAATTTTGATAGGCATGGGTATTTTCATAGCCTTTCCATTTCCTCGACAACCATGGTATTGTGGATTTATTTCCATTGATTGTTTTTGGTTTGTTTTCATGATTTCCTTTAGCTGTGGGTTGCATTATTAGTTCATGGAAGCCTTGGTTGGACAAACAATCTAGAAGCCCGACTGAAAATTATGGGTTGAGTTACTAGTCCTAGAATCCTTGGTTGGACAAACGCTCTGGAAGTCTGGCTAAAAATTGTGGGTTGAGTTACTAGTCCTAGAAGCCTTGGTTAGACAAACACTCTAGAAGCCCTAGATGGGTTGAGTTACTAGTCCTCAAAGACATGGTTGGAAAAACACTTTGGAAACCCTGTAACACTTGGGGTTGAGTTACTAGTCCTAAAATCCCTAGTTTGAACAAACACTCTAGAGCCCTAGAACAACTTGGATAGAGATCAATCCATGATTTTTAGTGATGACATTTGGCCATGAGGTGGAACCACTCATTTTGGGTTGAGACGATTTGGTCTCTAGAGCCCTGGTTTGGTGTGGCTTGATTTTTTTGATAAAATCCCACATTCATGCTTGGAATTTGGCATAGGGATGATTGGATGAAGGGATATTTGGCTCATCCAATATATGGTCAGGTGGAACGTGGAAGTCCCATCTCTGATTGGTTTTTACACTCATTAATGATAAGCTCATTCTTTTGGTATTTGGTATGCAAATGTATTGGTTATTATGTTGATTGCATTGATGATATATCCATGGTATTTATGTTGTTATTATGTTGGTTATAAACTTGTATTTATCAGTGATGATGTATGGATATATCTATGTTTCCTGTAAATAATACACAATGTATCTATGGTCAAATAGATTTTATTGCAGCTTATGATGTAAGGGATCAATGCTTCGTAGCGATTCTCAGATAAGTATTAGACCCTTATGTTTAATTCTATTATTCACACCAATAGATGCAATATTTGTGACATGTTTGATGAAATTCCTGTCATGGCGGGGAGGGATCGGATGAGTTCCTGGTGATGTGATTGCTTCCATGCCTTTGTTTAAATTTTATTTATCCTCTCCTAAAGTTTTAGGAATTTATGTGCAATGAACTAGGCTTAGGGGCTAAAAATGTGGCACAAATCTCAGATTTGTAGGAACAGAATTGACTATTTGGGGCCCTAAACGCTACCTTGCCAAGTATATCCCATAACCAAGGGTCTATAGGCATTCCCTTGCCCTTATATGCCCACGGATAAGGCTCAAGAGGGTCAAAATTCAACCCCCCCTTCAATTTTTCAAGGGTATGGGAGGGTGGTTTACCTCCTGGAAGTATTTTTGATGTTGTGTAAGAGGTGTTTATTGTGTTTCTGTTGTTCATGCTTCTTTAAGGTCATCTAGCAGGTTGAATCTCATATTAGTAGCCTCTCATCACATGTTTATCCTGGTTGTTAGGTTACTTGGGTAGATGTGGGAAGAGGATGTTACAGAGTAGTATCAGAGCCAGGTTCAACTTCAGATTGGATGGGTGGTGTGGTGATCATGAATTTATGTTGGTTGCATGTGTGTGTAGTATAATTGTGGTCTTTATGTGCTTGTTGCATCAGTGTTGTGTTTTCCATGGTGGAAGTGGTGTTTCCATGGAAGTGTTGATGGTGTTGTTGTCAACATGAGTGTATGATTAGTTATGTGTGGTTCTTACTTATGTATTGTTCATGCACGCTTGCTTACATGTTGCTACATGTTGTACATGCTTTGCTTGTTTATGCTATGTCACATATTGTTCATGTTTGTGTATTTTTTGCGTATGCTTGCTTATTTGATGCTATATGTGGGACATGCATTGGTCATTCATGATTGGTTATACATTTCAAGTGGGTGCATATGGTCAAGTTTGCATTGGTTTGGTGAAGGTTGTTGTGAATAAGGTCATTTTATTCAATTAGGTCATCATGATTATATTGGTATGTTATGATGATAATGTGTTGGCTAAGATAGAGCAGGAGATGCAGACCATCAAAGTGAAGTTGCAACATCGGACTTCGAGGCAAGAGCATGTTTTCATACAGGTTTGGATGTTGGGCATGTAGGTATGTAGGTTAAGGATTGTTATATGAATTATGGTTATGAGTATTCCTTTCATTCTATTGATGTTATGGTTACATACATTATAGATGCTAGTTTATTAGTGCAGTTATATGTACATGTGTTGGATAGTCATGAATGATAACAACTTGTGGAGGTATGCATTTCTATTGTTGTTTTATGTTATCTACGTTATATGTTGTTGATGAGTACGATATAGTTTAGCTTGTTTTTTTTGTATGATAGTTAGCTTGAGGATTAGGTTACATTTTTTTGATGAAAATGATATATAGCTTGTTGTTGTTATATGCTAGTAACTTGATGATTAGGGTTATTTCATTAAGATCTTGATGTTACATGTATCATGCTAATTTGGATTGGCCTATGCAGCTGGTTAGGGTTATGACATTCTGGTATGAGCCAACCTAATTATGATAATGTGTTGTACTAATATAGACTAACCATGCATATGTGATTATTATGCATTGGTACCAATTGTTTATGAGCTTATTATGTGAACATGTTAGCTAGGTATTGTTATGAATATCATGACCTTATTTAGGTTGAGTTGATGTCTTGTGAAGTTATATTGTTCTAATCTATATTGATTGCATAGAAAATATAGCCTCCCCTGAGATGCGTTAAGGTATGAGTTTTCTTATGTTGTATACTTGGTGGTTGATTGTTTTGAGTGTTTGATTATGTCATCTAGTTGATATATTTAACATGGTATGTTTGCAAGTTGTTTGAATGTTTGATTAATTTCATGATATGAGTATATGTGTCTCTAAGATTGCATGAAGTAATGATCTTGTTTTAAGAACATCTGTAATAAGAAGTATGCGTTAAGATATTTGATATGTACTTAAGTGTAAGTAGGTGATAGTTGTAGCATTATGTATTATTACCAATGAATGTGAGTTGATTGTTGATTATGACATGGTTGTCAGTCTTGGTAGACGTTGATTTCGTTGGGTGTGGAGCCTGATTATCTTCTCTATTTAGATGTATCTTCGAGTTGGACCCATGTTCTTAATGGGGCGGCAACGCCTCCCCTCATTTGATCATCGTCAGGGGGGTGTAGGGGGGTCCAGGGGGTAGCACTCCCGAAGATAAAAACAAATGTAAAATTTACTTGTAAAATATTGTAATTTCGTAGTCAATCTGGATCGATCATTAGACGAATGATCTAATAGTAGAAGTTATGTTTAATTTAGGGTTTTTTCCCTAGAAGGAAACCCCTCTGTTGTATGATGGTATCGTATTGTGGTTTTGTATTGTGTGTATATTCCGAGCGAGAAATAGAAAGGGGGAATAGATGGGATTACAACGGATCTGTTGTAGGTTGTATCTCTTCATTTTGATGGATAATAAAAAGGAAGGATTGGTTGTTTCCATGGACATAGCCCAAGTTGGGCGAACCACATATTTTTGTGTTTCTCTTGTTTTATATGTTATTTTTGTGTTTATGTTTCTGCATATTTTATGTGTTTCATTTCTCTGTAATATATAATTTTCTAACAAATTTCGAATTGATAGATAGGTTGTCTTGAAGTTGATACATATGTTTGACATGTGTGTGTGTGTGCTTGGCACAAAAAGGTAAGGTAATAAAATTGTTGTTATGCTTATTTATGCACTGACAATTATGTTTTTATGGCAGTATGATGCAGGGGATTACATGGCAAAGATATTACCATGAAAATATTGAAGAAGGCTCGGGCTGAGATTTCCTTTGGAAGTATTGGGAACCATGGGTATTGAGTCATGGTGTTTGTTGCTAGTATTGTTCTTTTGGTCTCTTCTGATTTTTTGAGCTTGGTTCACAACCTTGTTTATGTTTGGTGCATAGCTATGCCACTTTGTTGCAGTGTCATATTTCTTTTGGTTTCTCATGGTCATCTTCTTGTTTTTTTTTTTCTCTTTCCTTTTATGTTTTGAGAGTATTGGGAATTGGTTGGGAAAGAGGAAATTTAATGGAGCTCGAGGAGAGTTGTGTGGTACCCAGCAGGTAATGAAAGACACGGGTGAAGCTTAGTGCATTAGTAAGCACAGCGGAGGGTAAGAGTATGGAAACCAATTGGATTGGTTGATTCCATTGGTGTAAATGGATGGTGGTAGGAAAGTCATGAGAAAGGTAACATGAAAAGGTAAACAAAGTGGATCTAAGGTGTTCGACACCTTGGCTAAATTTAGGAACTGTTGTTCTCAATGATGTTCATGTTGTGCATAAATAAAGGAAGTTCTCTTAACCTAGACCTTATGATATCTAGTAATTCTGTTGTGATCATGATTATGATGATGTCTATATATGTATGTATGCATGTATGTATGTTGTGTCTGATAGGGTCTTCATGGATCATGATTGTTTGATGTTGAATGTTTATATGTATATATGTGTGTATGTATGTCATTGTCTGACAAGATGATGATTGTTTTATGCTAATGATTATTATATGTATGTATCTATATATCTATTTCACTGTATGACAGGGTTATTAGGGATCATTCTTTTGGAGCAATGATTGCTTATGCAAGTGAATGGCATGAAGAAGTTCTTGGTCTTATGAGAAATCAAGTGGGAAGAGTAACTTTGACAAATCTATGAGGTCAGTATAATGTGGACATAAATTGATATTATATGCATGTATTATGCCTATGTTTATGTAATGGATAGCTAAAGTTGAGGGGTATATCAACGAAGTGAAAGTAGTGTGATCTAGGACATGCTATGATAAGCATGGACCGTGGAAAGACACTAGAAGTAGGGTTGCTTTGTGGGGTCAGTGTGTGGTCTATCGATGTTTAGTAATATTGTTGTGTATATATTGTGCATGTTGCATATTAATTTATTGTACCTATGGTGATGTTTAAATGTAACATAGGTAGTATTTTGTGCATATGATGTTGTATGCATGTTGTATATATGGTGTTGTTTGTATATTGCATATGCAGTTCTAGGTATATATGGTGCTATGTACATGTTGGATATGCGTTGTTGCATACATATCATATTGTGTGCATGTTGGATGTGTGATGTTGTGTGCATATGGTGTTGTGCACATGTTGGATATGTGGTGTTCTGTACGTATGGTGCTATGCACATGTTTCATACGCAGTGCTATGTACATGTGGTGTTATGTGCGTGATGTACATATGGTGCTATGAACATTTGGTGTTGTGTGCATGATTTTACATATGGTGTTGTATGCATGTGGTGTTGTGTACATGTTGTACATGTGGTGATGTGTGCTTGTCGTGTCGTGTACATAGCATGCATGTGATGCTGGGGTGTCATGTACATGTCGTGCATGTGGTGTTGTGTACATGTGGTATTGTGTACACATTGTACAGGTGGTGCGGTGTAAATTTGGAATTTTTAACACGTTTTACAGGTGGTGCCATGTACATCTGATGCTATGCACATGTTGTGTAGGTAGTGTTGTGTATAGGTGGTACTATATACATGTTTTGCATATGGTACTAGTATACATGTGGTATTTTCTGCATGTCGTACATGTTGTGCTGAGGGCATGTGGTACTATGTATGTGCATAGTGTAGTCATGGTATCACGACATTTGTATTCATTGTGTTGTAATCTGTGTACATATATGTATATGTAAATGTATTTGGTTGTATTATACATCGGGTGTAGGTGTATGTGTTGTATTTCGGTGTAGGTGTATGTATTGTGTTGTATCATACACTAGGTCTAGATGTATATGTTGTATGTTGATGTAGGTGTAGGTGTATGTATTGTATGCCGGTGTGGGTGTATGTATTTTATGGTGTTGTATGTCATATGTGTGTGTACGTGTTGTGATGTACACTTCATGTATGTGTACATGATTGAGAAGGCGTTGGGTGATTGTCGAGTGTGGAAACCAATCCAGTGTGTGTACACAAAGAACAAAGTCATAAGTAAGGACAAATGAAGGATAAGTATCGATATTTTATTTCAGTTCTATTATGCATGTGATCTATGATTCTGACTTATGATGGTTAAATGTGATTTAAGATCATGGTTTATGGTGATTTCATGTGATTCATGATTTTAATTTATGATGGTTTTGTTTTGAGCTAACCGGATGTGATATGTTTACATATGATGATATGATCAAACAACTAGTTTGACTTTTGGTGACCAGAAGTGAACAAGATTGCAAGTGTACCTTATTGACGAGCTACCAATAAGGTATGATGTGAATTTATTTCAATTTATTTTAAATCTAATGGTAGTTATGTGCTTGGTAGAGGAAAGCATGGAAATTCCCGATTGGGTAGTTGAAACAGATTGCAAACATTAGCAGTATCAGCAAAAGAACATGCAACAGTATGCTGGTAAAGCACTTCAAGAGCAGGGCCATTGTGGGGCATTGGTACCTGTTGGGGTTCCCATGTTTTGGCAGATTGGGCAATACCAAAAGATGAGACAACATCAAACCACTTTGGGGTCCTAGGATCTAGCCCTCCTGGACCCGAAGAGGGATCTCTCTGAATAGATCAAAGAATGATGTCTCTTTGAAGCTCAAAAATAAGATGTTAGGCTAGTTATGAAGCACAGAAGGGGGTTTTGAATGATTTGGTTGGTTGGTTGCTGGGTTGAGTCATGAGATCATAGACTGAGAAAGAAATGAGAGAGAAGGAACACAGCAGCAGGATGTTTCAGCAGAAAGAATGGGCCAAGACAGTGCCATCCATTGGGATATGGAGTCATGAAAGGTAATTACATGCAACAACTAGCCAAAGCCTCCAAAGGGCAAGTTATCTAATACTAAAGGATCTTTTAGATTAGATGGTGGGATGGAACATTAAGGAGAGAAGGTGAAAGAAGGAAAGACAACCATATTTCTGTCTATAGATCAGGTCAGAGGTCATTTAACTCCAGACCTTCTTGGACATACTCAAAGGCAGCTCTCAAAGAGACAAAGTGGCTGCTTATAGATCAGACCAGAGGTCATTTAACTCCAGGTCTGCTTTAGCAACTCCAAGGGAAAAAACAGAGATAAGATTACAAAGAAACATCTAAGAAGCAAACCCCCAAGTTCATACATCAGCCAACAGGCAATAACATCCGTTGCACTGGTTAAACTCCACGAATTCACTCTTAGATACACATGAAGCAGAAAACATAAAGGTAGGGAGAGCAGACAGCATAGGGCACCTAACAAGGGTGAATCCTATACCATTATTCTGATGCCTACCAGAAGAACATGAAACAATATGGAAATGTAATAAACAGAGTAAGAAGACACATTCCCAATAGTAATAGACCAGGATCCTGTGAAATGTGCTTTGATTAATTGATGCAAAACCAGTCATGTACAATATGGCTCAATGGCTAATACAGTCTAGACTTCTCCTCCCAGCCTATTACATACAAACTACTCTATTATTCCCTCCCAGGACTGTTCTGACAGTCACGAAAGAATCCCTCTAACAGCAAATGCCCAGCAAGGCAACAACAACCTTTACAATTCGTTCTCAGGGATTTTATAGGAGAAGAGGAAGAGACAGAGGCAGATGAACCATTAAATGTGATTCATTAAGACAGAATGGCGGAAGTGTTCACGCCCATACTGCTTAATGGCTTTATGCGGCGCTCTGAGTATTCCGCAGACTATTTGGAAATCTCTGTCAGGTCAGATTTTGACCTCTGGTGTTTCTTTTGGAGTCCTTCGACTGTCTGGAGCTCTGTGCTGCCATTCCGAAATAAATGACGTGGATGGAAGACTGCAAGGCCCTCCATGCTTCTTTAACACTGCCTAACTATCTTTTAAGAAGCTCTGTCAGTGTTCTTGACTTTCCTGGGCTCGAGGAGCATGGAGGACGCTGTGGGGAGGTGTACTTCTGGAGGAAAAATGTCATGTTGTTAGGTGGCGCAGTTATGGCGTTGCTGGTGCGCTCTTAATCTTCAAACAGTGCCTTAATCCTTTGATTTGTGGGGCTAGGCATTAATTATGTCAATATAAACCACTAACCCCTTTGAAACCATCTGCTGCCTTGCGGGCGATGCCGGAATTACCTCACTGTGATGCCTGCGCTGTACAATGAACATATTATCAACCGGGCAGTGGAGACGGAAAAGTGTTGTAGAGGCGGAGGAATGGTGGCGGAAGAGTGGAGAGCGGCGGAAATGATGAAGAGTGATGGAAGAACTGTTGTTAGCATGAAAGCCTCAAGGCTATCTCTTTGGGCGAATTACAAAGGAAACACGGAAAAAAAATGGAGCGGGGCCGTGGAAGTGGGGCCAACCGCGGCGAGGGGGCGATTAAACCTGAGCCATCAGATCTGGGAGGAGACGGACGACGGAGATGCAATCAGGAGGGTTTCAATCGGGGGAATCGGAAAACAAGGTTGCAACTGATCGGAGGGTACAATGTGAATGTTGCGATTACGATCGGGCGAGGGGCTGCGATTAGCGCTGGCCGTCGATCTGGCAGGGGGAATCAACGGTGGAGAACACAATCGGAGGGGATGCAATCGGGAAAGATGCAATCGGAAGAGATGCAATCGGAAGGGCACAAACATGAGACACACACAAACTTTCGATTGCGATCGGCAAGGGAGAGCGATAGCCATTGGATCATCAGGGTAGATCAACGGTGCGGAACGTGCCACGGGGCTTGTCGAAATAAAACAATCGCATCGGTTTTTTTTTTAGTGTTACAAAGGAAATGCACCCGCCGGTTGTTTCGATTGCGATTGGCCCCCAAGGCTCAAGCGCTTGGTCCCAGCGCCGGGGCACATGTGGGGAAGTGGTTTGAAAGGGGCCAGCGGTAAAGGGGCTAAGCCCTATAACATGGTCGGAAAGTGGGTTTTTTACCCCTTTTAATGGATTTTAAGGGGTGGGGAAGGGGAACGATAGAGGAAGAAAAGGGGAAAAAGGGAAAACCAAAGGTAGGGGAAGAAATTAAAGGGGATTTTGGGGGGATTTGAGGGGTAAAAGGGGAGTAGAAGGGGAATACAAGGGGGATGAAATAAAAAGGGAAAAAAGGGGCCTTTGGGCATTTCTTCTCATAACAGAGAGGCTTTAAAAGGGGAATCAGCAGAGGGGAAACTATCAAAGGATAAAAGACACATGGAGGCTTCAAGGAGACTGTGTTTTTCAGAGGAAATGCATTCCTTGAAGACTCAAAAACAATTTAGCACCCTATTTGCTTGTCAAAAATTTCATAGGGGGGCTAACAGTACCCAATAGTTTCCATTGATTTCCATGAGAATGCAACTATGACCGGTATCATGATTTTGAGGCAGGTGTATGCCTTGGTTTTTTGAACTTCTGATGCGAGGAAACCTTGCCAAGGGATCAACTGCCCGGCATGGGGCTGCTAGCAAAACTTGGAAGGTGAGTGACTGCACCAAAGGGGTGACCGGATTGCCCGAGGTACTGTGTATCAGAGAAGGGAGGGACGAGGATATATTTTATTTGGTCATTATCACTTCCATATGGAATCAAATGCACATTGGGAGTGTTCCCTGGAACAATGAGTCGGTAACTGTTCACTAAGGGTACAGTAGCGCAAGATTGTAGCATTGGAATTTGGATGCAGCTTTGACTTTGACAATGGATTTTTGACTTCCTGGAAAGGAGGTGAATCCTTGTATTACTTTGAGGGTGGAGGTGTGAACCTCTGGATTCCCTTGTTGTTGATATGGGAATTGCATCCTTTTATTTTCTAGATGAGAAAATGTGTATATGTGTATATGTGTATATTATTGTAAATAATGTATCGAGATGGTTTATAAAACTCCATAGACATTATGGTTAACTTTTGGTTGAAGCAAATGTGCATGAGTATATGTGGTTTTTATTGTAAATACAATAATGATATATGCTATAAATCTCCATTAAATGGTATAATTGTCATGTTTTAGCAGGATCTCATTATAAATACTACAACAAGATGTGTTATAAAGCTCCATAGGCAGTATGTTTTGTTTTCAATGATTTTCTAGTTTATAGGTGTGATTGAACACTGAGGACAGTGTTACCGCAATGGGGAGTGTTATGTAACAGCCCTAGTAAAAATACATGTGAAAAAATATAAGACCACGATTGGTGGGACATGTATTCCAAGTTGAATGGTGGGAAAAAACACCCTAGGAGGTGTTCATTTAAGTTTTTTATGGCTAAAGGAAATTGGAAAAGGTAATGGCAAAGGCTTTGGAAAGGCATGATGCATTAATTGGCATTTTATTTATGAAAATAATGGAAATTAGGAGAAAAGGGAGGTGAAAGGTCATAGGTTTCATGTGAGAAGGAAAATGAAGGAAAATAATGGAAAATGAAGAAAATAGAGGCCTCATTAATAAAAAGGCTTCTGAGGATCAATGGGTAAGCTTTTTTCAATGCATTTTTGGAGCTCTCTCATTATTCTCTTTCTCTCATACTCTTGGATACTTAGATTTTTCTTGGAGCACTCTAGGAGAGTGTGGATACTTAGTGATTTGGAGCAAGACGGAAAAGGAAGAATAAGAAAGCACATGTGGACAATGGGATCGGCAACCACAATGAGATATGATTGCAGGTACCGAGTTGCATGTATGTTTTCCTCACTAGTTTTTGCATGCATGGGTATGCATGTAGATTTTCCTAGCCTTTCTATTTCCTGGAAAACCATGGTATTGTGGGTTTATTTCCATTGGTTGTTTTCTAGTTGGTGTTCATGATTTTCTTTAGTTGTGGGTTGAGTTATTAGTTCTTGGAAGCCTTGGTTGGATAAATGATCTGAAAGCCTAACGGACAACTGTGGGTTGAGTTACTATATGTAAAAGACTTGGTTGGACAAATGCTCTAGAAGCCCTAAGTGGGTTGAGTTACTAGTCCTAGAAGCCCTGGTTGGAGAAATGCTCTGGAAGGCCTGTAATAGTTGGGGTGGAGTTACTGGTCCTGGAAGCCATAGTTGGAATAAACACTCTGGAGCCATGCAACAACTTGGAGAGAGATCAATCCATGATGGTTAGTGATATATGATCGTGAGGTGGAATCACTCATTTGGGGTTGAGACAACTTGGTCTCTAAAGCCCTGGTTTGGTGTGGATTGACGTGTTTGATAAAGTCCCACATTCATGCTCGGAATATGTCATGGGGGTGATTAGCTTAAGAGAGATTTGGCTCTGCCAATATATGGTTGGGTGGAATGTGGAAATCCCATCTTCGGTTGGTTTTTACACTTATTAATGAGAATATAATTCCTTTGGTATTTTTTATGCGAATGTACTAGTTATTATGTAGATTTATATCCATGGTATTTTGTTGCTATTATGTTGGATATAAGCTTGTATTTTATCAGTGATGATGTATGGATCTATATATGTTTTTTCTTGTAAGTTAATATCCAATGTATCTATGGTGAAATATATTGTATTATAGCTTATGATGTAAGGGAGGAATGATTCTTAGCGATTCTCATATAAGTATTGGGCCTCTATCTTTAATTATGTTGTTAACACCTATAGATGCAATGTTTGTGACATGTTTGACGAAATGCCTGGTATGGCGTGGTAGGGTTGGATGAGTTCCTTATGATGTGATTTCTTCCGTGTATTTTTTTAAATGTTATTTATCCTATCTTAAAGTTTCAGGAAGATCTGGGCAGTGGCCTTGGCTCAGGGGCTAAAAATTTGGCACAAATCTCCAAGCTGCAGGAACAAAATTGACTGTTTGGGGCCCTAGCTGCTACCTTTCCAATGATATCCCATTTGTAAGGGTTAATAGTCACTTACTTTCCCTTATATGATCACAGATAAGGCTCAAGAGTGTCAAAATGCAGTCCCCCTTCAAGTTTTCAAGGGTCTGGGAGGGTGGTTAACCTCTTGGAGGTGTTGTTGATGTTGTGTAAGAGGTGTTTGTCATGTTTTCGTCAGTTCTATTTCCTTAAGGTCATCTAGGATTTTGAATATCATATTAGTAGCCTCTCATGACATGTTTACCCCGGCTGTCCGGTTACTTGGGTAGATGTGGGAAGAGGGTGTTACAGACTCTATCACCCACCTTGAGGTCAATTAACTCTTCTCAAAAATTATGTGTTCATAAATGACCAACAATTAATCACGACGAAAAATTTCCCCTAAAATGTTACATTTTTTGTTGAATAATTAATTTCAAATATAAGTTATTTCAAAACAAAATTTCGTGTGTTAAAACAGAGTAGATACCCAGTTGCTTCATGTTTGAAGATGCAGGGAAAGATAGGAGTGTGATCCTGCAACCAAGGATTAGTAGCCATTTTATCACTAACAAAATTTAATTTCCACTCAAAGAAACAAGCTAATAGATAGTCTAGAAGGGGAAGATGTCTTGACCTCAAAACTACTAAGCATTTAGAATGGTAAAAAAATATGCAATGTATAATTGTCTATTTTTTTTAAATATTTAGGGATAAAAAGGATTAAAATGAAAATTGGACAATTCAACATATCAACATATGTACACAAAGTCTCTAGTAATGGAATTGTGAAATATCTGACCTCGTTCATATCTCTCATTATTGAAATTGATTCCAATTATTCGAGCATCTCTTGTAATTCTTTCACTTTCGCAAGCCTGCATAGTTAAACTCATATTAGAAGGCTAACATATAATTAAACTCCTTAAACTCTACCTTCATCATATTGGTCCTAATAAAAATGCAAGAAGGAGAAGTGAATAGAATAGTCCCTAGGAAAAAGGTTTGAGGACTTTAATACTGCAACATAAAATAATATGCATACAGTGGAACATAAAGAGAGCACTTGTTATTAGTAATTACAGCAAGCCCAACAACCCCAAGGAAAAATATTACTACTATCGAGCCCTTATTGGGTTTGTCTGGTTTCAAATTAGCACCCACCCCTGATTCCATAACAACAAAGAATAATTTAAACAATAATTGCAGTCAAAGAAACCATTATGAATGATTTTATAATTAATTCTAGTTAATGATTTTATCTACACAATAGCTCAATTGGATTTTTAGATGCCAAAAACAGGTTTGGATGGCATGAGTCAATAACTCAATTTTCCACTGCCATAGAAGTGGATTTTGCCCAATTTTCTTCTACAAGCTTGGTGAAATATCCATCCCAAGGAAATATTCAATTGTTGAGCCTTTGGTCCAACCCTCCACTTTATAGAGCTGGAAATCCGAAAAACGTCTCTGGTTGGACCCCAAATGGTGTAACTAGCTAAAACCAAATAGTATGTCAATGAAAATACTAGGAATATCCTGATGGTGCCTTCTACAAAAACCCATAATGTTTCTCATGTAAAAGGTTTGGAATCAGACTCAAAGAAAAATTTTGTGCAAGATCATTTTGAGCTTCAAGAGGATCCATATTTCTAGGATGACCATAAAGTTCAATTATTCATATTCAACCTCTTAGTAGCACTAAAGTTTCTTCTCAAGGTCATTCTATATGTGTGAGACAAGACAATGGACACACCATTACATGGTTGGGGCACCCATAGTTTCGTTTTACATTTGACCTTGTAGCTAGGAAAAGATATCTCAGGAAGAACTTTTCAAAGTAGCTAGATTTCCCATGTTTGAGAACTGCATGGGAGAACACAACAGTTGTATGTTTTCAAATGGTCAGACTGGGATAGGGAAAATACATACTATTCTTGGTGATATTAAGGATGCAAATAAAAAGCTGAGTGCAACCCGTGGAATGTTGCCTCATGTTTTTTAGCATTTGTTTTCAAGGATCCGTAAGGAATAAGAAGCTCGAAAAGAAGAAAAATTTAAATTTATTTGCAAGTGTTCATTTATTGAAATATACAACGAGAAGGTTGCAAATCTCTTGGAACCATCATCAACAAATTTACAGATGAGGGAAGATGCAAGGAAAGGAGTGTAAGTTGAATATATTTCAGAATTTGAGGTGAAAGATGTCAATGATGTTATTTGGCTACTCCTATAGAGAGTGACCAATAGGAAAGACGTAGAAACTAATATGAACCGTGCTAGTAGCCTCTCACATATTTTATTTACTTGTATAATTTAAAGTAAGCGGGAGAGTCAGTCGGTGACTCATCATATATTTGGACACCTAAATCTAGTTGATCTGGCAAGTTCAAAGAGACAAAAGAGTTCACGTGCTGAGGGTGAGTGCTTAAAAGAGGCCTCAAACATCAAAACATCACTCTCATCTCTCAAGCTCGTAATCATGAATCCTGTAAATATTTCCAATGGGAAAATACAACATGTACCATATCATGACTCTAAACTTACATTTCTTATTTAGGATTCTCTTGGTGGAAACTCTAAAACGACTATCATTTCCAATGTCAGCCCTTCTAATTTTTGTGCAATAGAGACACTTAGCACTTTGAAATTTTCACAACGAGAAAATTTTATTTGGAATAATACATTTTTAAATGAAGATGCTACAGGATTTGTTATAAATTTGAATATGAAAATTCAACAGTCGAATGAAGAATTTAGTCATATACATGGTTAGCTCAAAGGAGTGTCTCCCACTCAAGAATATGGCTATGGAAGCATGGCCCTACTGAGCTCTTTAGTACCATATGCATGGAATATGAATGTTATAGAAAGCCCATTTCCTAGTCATAAGAATGATATTCACAAAAGAGATTTGGAATCTGCACTTTCAAGAGCCCTGAAAAGAGAGGAATCTTTAGAAACAACAATGAAGGCAATGACTACTAAAAATGAACAACTAAAAGTTTTGGTTAAACAACGTGAGGAAGATGGAAAATGTGGAAATATGATGCTCTATTTTTTAGAAGAAAAAATAAAGGGACTGGACGCAATTGCTCTGACAAGATGTCTTCAAAATAATACCTTTTAGAAGAGAATAATGTGTTAATGGAGGAGCTACAAATTCTAAGGAACTGTATTGATCATAATCCTAAGGTGACAAGGTTTGCAATGGAAAATATGAGGTTGATGGAAAAACTGAGAAGAACCAAGAATCTTATGAGGGTGGAGAGTTGCAACAAATTTCTCTTTGGACTGGAAGCTTATGCATGAGCAGGACCTGAACCTTTGAACCAGAAGGAATCATCACAAGCAGATATTTTTTCCATCAACGAGGAGAATGAATTTCTTCATGTACAAGTTTATCTATACCTAAGGGAATCATAATATCTTCATTATAAATTGTGCTTCTTCCTAGAAAATAAAGAAAATTTGGAAAGGCACATTAATGATTTTATGATCCATTTTGTTAAGATGAAGCTTTCAGATGTTGATGGAGAAATACAGCTAAAATTTGCAATGCATGCTCTAGAGTTGAAAAAGGATACATCATTTAGGGATGGTTTATCAGTGGAAAGGGAGATCAAAGATTTTTTTGAAGTAATTAGTGTAGCCAGTCAACGTGAAGCAAAAGTTCAGGGAACTACCATTTTTCTGGCTTAGGAAGCTGATGATTTATGCAAAAAATAAAGGTGTAAGCTGAAGATAATGAAATATTGATTATCATGTACAAGAAATATAATCAAGAACCCAGACGAAATAATTAAAGTTGAGAAAGATGCACATGAAATGAATGAAAAATCCCAAGAATTGGTTCATTTTTTCAGGAATCAGATTGAGGAACTTGAGAAAGACATTAAAGAAAGGAATCATAATTTTTTAAGCAAGGGAGACATGTCTAGAAAGGATGATTTCCCAAATATCTGACCAAATGGAAGACGCACTATGAATTTTGACACAGAACATATAGTTCTTCACCTTATAAAAGAGATTGCAAAACTTCTAGTGAAATTGCAGGATACATCATAAGAGAATGAAAGACTGCTTGAGCTACATGAAAAAAAAATGTGATAAAGAGCTAATGCAAGAAGAATTTGGTGGAATTATGGAATTAAGAGAATTTTTTGAGAGCATGTGCTAGACATGGAAGATGGAATGGGGGAAAATTTAGGAGGTTGTGAAACCTTAATTCAAGGTCGTGAAGTAGAAATTCAAGATAGTGTTGAAACTACATTATTGCAAGAACATGCTAGTACCAATGGGGATGGAAAAGCATAACCAAAGGTGATCCATACGAGAATTGACGTTGATGAGTGTCAAATTAAATTAAAGGATATAACTGAAGAGAATGAATGATTAATTGACATGTATGAGTGGGAAATGCACAAAAAGGGTGACATTAGGAAACCATGGCAATACACTATACAAAATAAGGCTTCCACTGAATTTTAAATGTAACTATAAGGGAAATTATAGAATCTCAAGAACTGAGAAATGGGGATTGTGCCTGAAAAGGCTTCCGATAAACTGAGGATACAGTTGGAAGATGGTAAAAGATATCCAAAATTTGGCATGAAAGATGATGAAAATCAAGAGGAGACAAGGGGAACACTAGGAGCGTCGAATAATGGGAATATTCCACAAAAAAAATTTGTATTTACCTCCTCTAATGTTAATTCAAAGAATCCAGAGCATAACTTAGAACTGTGGCAACAGGGAATGATTGATGAGATTCAAGATCTTCAAAAAAAGATTAAGAGGATGTCTCAAGAGAATGGAAAATTATTTAATATGCATGAGAAAGATATATTTGAGAGAAATGTATTAGTGAAGTTGTGGCAGAAGGCAGCATATGCTTTGAAGCATGCCTAGAATATATATCTTTTGAAAATGAGATAAATGCCATTACATTTCCAGAGGTCTTTATATTGTATCGGGAAGCCCCCTTTGTTCTTTTATCACAAAATAAATTGAAGGTCTTGAGGAAATGAAGAAACAAGGAGAAGAAAAGGAAATTCAGATTTAGGAAATTCATCATGGCATATTTTTTACCCACAAGGGAGGTGCAATGGGTGTTCAGAAGTAGTTTTAATTTGGGAAAAGTATGGATGACAATTTCAAATCTGATAGAATATTTAGCTTGTTGACAAGGGAGGTGGATGAACACCAATTGAAAACGAAGGAAATGGCAGGTGAATATGAGAAACTACTATTAATTTATGAGGAAAATGAAAATGATAATGATAAGATGAGGAAAAATTGCAGAAAACTAGTCAAGAACTGGAAAATCCCACACAAGAGAGGACACTTTTCTCCAAGGAGATAAAGGAGCTCAAGTCCAATCTAAAGAAACTGATAGAGAGTAATGAAGTTATGGTCAAGGGGAATGATAAAAAATTTCAACAAGTGGATGCATTGAACATAAGAAAGGACTTATCAAATAATGTTGATGCTCCTTTTGCAATAAACCAATATGATGAACTTCATTCAATGGAAGATGAAAATGGGCTAGGCACAGATGTGGGGAACTTAAGGGAAGTGATTAGAGGGGCAGTTTCTGTAACAAATATCATTTTTAAATAAACCAATATGATGAACTTCAATCATTGAAATATGAAAATGAGTCATGCACAGATGTGGGGAACTCAAGGGAAGCAATCAAAGTGGCAGTTTTTGCAGCAAATATATGGAAATTTGATGCACTTGTTCCTAACTTGCAAGCATGGATTGGTGAGAAGCTTAAAGCCTTGAAAGAATATGAACAATAGGTGCAAAAATTGTTTGAAGAGATGGATGTCAAGCTTGGAAAATGTGGATTATCAATGGTTAACCTTGACATTCTTATAAATAATTTTTAAATTGATCTGGATTTAATTTAGGAATAGGTTATGAAGCTTCTCTTTAGCATTGCAGTAAATGAGAAAAATCCTCAAGCTATGCAGTTAGAGCTTGAATGTCTATAAATGAGACTTCAAGAATCTAAACATGGTAAAGAATATTTAGGCCATCTCTCAAGTGTTGAAAGATACAAATGGGCTGGAAATGGTTCTAATTACTGAGGGACAAATATCTAATTGTCATTCAAGAGAAAATGATTCAACAAGAAATCACTTTGGAAAGATCCAAGTTGGCTTTTGCACAAGAGAGGATAATAGAGATTACTCGAGTAGTTGACAGCTTGGGCTTGATAAAGATATCTCACAATGAGATGGAATTTTTTAAAAGGAATCAAAATCTCTTAAACAAGAAATTTCTCATAAAAAATAGGAGATTGACACAATAGAAAATTGTGCCAATCAAATCCAGGAAAAGAAATTCTGGGTATATAACAAATTCAATGCTCTTGAGACATTATTGTATGATTTTTCTGCATCTAAAGAGTACTATAAATCAGGGATCAAGGTAAAATGAAAAAATAGAAACATTTTGTTCTCTTGTGAGGTAAAATATGCTGGAGATGTCTCTTCTATATGTTGATAAAAAGACAATAGAAACTACATTAAACAAAACTATGGAGATTGATACAATTACACAAGCTGAGGTATGTGATTTGACAGAGAAGGTTTAGCTTGCTGAGTAATAGAGAATTGATGCTAAGGAGACAGTGGTAGTTATTGAGTTAGAAAATCAATTTGTTTCATCACCAGATTTAAGATCATCTTCAAAAAAAAATTCTACACATTTTGGCAAGGTTGCATCCTTGTTGAAAGGTGAAGAAGAAATAAATATGCTCTTTATTGCCTTCAAAAAAAGTCCTCAGATCAAGTAAAGGATCACAGAGAAAATATTAAGAATCTGGAGGCACATTTGAAGCTAACATCATCTTCAATTCATCAACTGGAATCTCATATAGAGGCAGACTCTGATGCTTTAAGGAAGCTGAGTTTTCCTTACATTAGATTCTCAATGAAAAACAAATTCTAATTGATACCTATGAAGAAGAAAGTTGATAAATGAATGCCTTGCTATTGGATTTTTAATCTTCCTAGTTTGAAGTTAAAAGAAAAGAGGAAGAATCGAAGTGTAGCAAGGAGGATCTTCAAGATATAATTAGTAGACTAGCTGAATTGGAAGGAAGAAATGTATATGATGAGAAAATGAAATAAAAACTTGAACCTAATCACCGCTCTTTCACTCAACTAGTCCTAGGAAAGCTAAAGGATATTCATGCATTTGTTTGGGAAGTAGACACTTCATTGGACTCTCTCCAAGTTAAACGAAATGAAGCACACAGGGAATTTGATACATAAATGTTGGATATACTAACTATATGGTGTAGTACAATAAATTAATGATGATTTTTTCTTTGTATTGAAATCCCAACCCAAAATTCTTATAATCATGCTCCTCTTTCATACAGACTTCAGAAGTCAACGAATATAATAAATTTGAACAAAGGATGATATTGGACAAAGAATTTCAAGTGTATAAGTTGAAAATGCGCCGAAAATTTTCAATACATGCACAAACTTGACCCCTTTGTTTGCCATGATATCAATTCCTTCTATTATGACCTTAATATTTGGTGAAAGTGGTAATGCACATCAAATAACCAGTGCATGATTGTAAAAACAAATTTTGAAAAAGTACAAGAGAGATATCCTCCCCAGCTATCATGTCCAAGGATCAAAACCTAAAGGAGGAGAATAACCATAATCAACCTTCAACGATGAATAATTTTATCATCTATTTTGTAGTTTGAAATTGATGTTAAATTTAGAGTTAGCAATGAATATTTGAATATTTGTTAACAAAATAGTTAACTAGGATTTTTTTATACAACCGTTTAATTATCTTTGTGAGAATAAGAATACGATATTAATAAAAATTCATAGTTAGGGTTGGTGTTGGGTTATTTGTATATCTCTATAATTTAGTTAATCAGATTGAATTCATAGAGTCAGGGACACAAATAAGAATGTATAATTGGTCAATCAGATTCAAGTTATTCAAACATTAGATACTGAGTATGACTCCAATGGAGATAAAGAAAGGTAATTGGAGATTGAAAGCTTTAAGATTAAATTTATAAATTACTAATCAATCCATGTCAGGCTAGTGCAAGCTCAAATATTAACATCCTAGTTTAGAAACACTGACTATAGTTTAACATTTCAGGGACATCGGAATAAAAGAGTAAGGACAATAAGGGAGCACCACCAATATTTTTATTTGATTTTTTCAAGCCAAGTTGTTGGGTAGTGAAAGAATTATTTTGGATTTTTCAGATTAACCATTACTAGGTCTCATCTTGTCATGATTTGTGGCATTATTGGTGTAAGGCAAAGAATAATGCTAAGCACAAGATTAGAAAAATGAGCTCGATTGTTATTGGTTCATAGTAAAGGAGGTGACCTAATTGGATATTGTCTAATACTTTGAAATATGACATTAATATATTTCATTGGCTTTTAGTTAAAACCTTGAGGCTGGAGGATTCACATTACAACTTCAAAATTAAATCTCAGATATGTTTACTAATTGTAAGTCCTAGAATATGTCCCAATGAGGTAATATGGTTGACTGAATAAAAACTTTGGGAATACTTTCAGGATGGCTTGGAATCTCTAATATCCAAATCTAGGTTGAAGGAGATAGAGAGAATAAATATGGATGATTAATTTTATAGACTCATCAGATCTATTGTGGAGGGTTGTTGCCAATTGGGAAGAATTTAGTGAACAAACTATGTATGAATTCTTTAATTGGAGGGTGAAACAAACTAATTGTTCACAAATATTTGGAGCAATGGGATGGATGCAAAATTTAGGAGGATAGTCTATGGCCCAAAATTACCCGAAAATCAACTTTATGGAAAACTAAAGAGATTTCATTGTGTGCTAACTGAATCTATGATAAGTGGGCAATGCTACTTTGCCTTTAATGTTTATCTAAAAGGTGATTTAGGAAGACAAATATATAAATAGATCTCAAGAACATTGAAATGATTGTGAAAAATTCCCATAGTCAGTTACAAGCAACTATGGTCACAAAACTAAAGGAAATTTTTAGTTTAATATTATAACAACTTTTGAAAGGTGTTAATCTACAAGATTTAAGGAGTTAGTCACCTAGTTTCAAGGCAGTTGAAGCTTCTTCAGATGTACTATAATGGAAAATACTAAACAACATGTAGTAATCCAATGCTTGGCTCATTGTCTCTACATCTAGTTCATTGGATGAGACTAAAGCAATATTCAATGAATAAAACTTAAAGCAGTAAGTCAATGGTTTAATCACTGCAGTGTCATTTTTTAGTCACTCTATTATCAAGTTATCCTTTTATAAAGGTTAGATAATGAAATTTTCTAAAATAAAAAATGGACAAATATATGTAAATTTTTTCTATGCATATTGTTGATGTCATATATGTTATCCTATTAATGATTTCCGCTTTGAGGCATGGGTATTTCCTTTTACATGACACCCTACAAGGGCTTTTCCAAGTGAGGATATGTAGTATAAATGCTCTTGTTCACCTCAAAATTCCACCATCAGTGTATGACCTCAAAAAAATAGATATGAAAGGTGGTTGATGGAGGGGTTTTGTAATTCTTCCTACTTTATTTTGTACTTGTGACAACTAGTAACTGGGTAGAGCAATCAATATTGATAAATGGTTTTTCAAAATTCTTCCTACTTGATTTTGAACTAATGACAAGTGATTAATTGGGCAGAGCCATAAATACTAATACCAATGAATCTCTCTCGTTATGCTTAAATTAATAGTGAAACATAGATGTTTCCATGAGTTATTGATAAGCATTTCACATAGAAATAGAGCCTAATCTCCCATGTGTAAGGATGAACATAACTTATCATGGTAACTATCAAATCATGCATGCCCATGAACCTTATTAACTATCCATTGTTTTTTTCCTTGTTATGAACTTGATTAACCATCCATTATTAGATCAAACATGATAAAGACAATACATAAGGCACATCTAGATCATATAGCACAAACATACATAAAGAAGGGATTATATCAAGGAGACACTAAACTAACACTACATGCCAGTTAAAATAGACTGAAATTGCATTAATGGCATGGAAAAACTACAGTTAATAAACCTGAGCTTCCACATGAAATAGATGATGTCAAGGAAACATAGTACCTATTGGATACCCATTGTTCACAAAAAGTCAATAAAAGCAATATACATCAACATATAATTATGAAAATGAAAATTTTAGCCTCTTTTATGTTCACTATTCACAGTGATTAAGTTAGTGGTCATATCTGGATTTGTATGTTGCATCCTAAGTAGTCTAGTTAGGTCATCGTTAGGACCAGTCGCCGAAAATTCCCAAAAATGAGAGTAGCACCTTTTCCAAAAGTAACTTTTCCTCATCTAGCTAAATCCAAGGCTGCCTCTTAGTAGAATAATAGGCACTTATACTGCATATTTGAAGTAATATCTTAGAATAATCAATCCTAATCCCCCAGTCTTGAGAAAAGGAGGGCAGATATGAGAACTTGGATCGGATTAGAGACAAACTCTTTTCTTTTCCCTGCAAGAATAAAGGTGACAATGAAGGGTAAGCACATTAAATCAAAAAGGGGTTTTTCCTGCACTGGTCCCCTTAAGGAGATTTTCAAAATTCAGAGCCAAATGATTATAAATGAAGGATAAATTATTACTTTTGGACTCATATGCATGTAAATGGTAAACTTATAGATGATTTTTACCTTCTCAACTCTCGTACAAACTATGAAATAAATAACCAGTTCCTTCGATTAAACAATTTATTACAAAATGTGGGCAAGCGGTATTCATTACAGTGGTATTATGAAATGGGAATCGCTCCTAACTGCATAACAAATGATAAGATCAGATAACGGAAATTACACCCCAGTATGCGTGCAAATAACATGAAAGTGCAAGTTTTAACTCTCAAATTGGAACCACCTCTCAATCTGTCTCTATGCAATCCTTTCCCATTCATAGAAATTCTTAACTAGAACGTAGAAGATGGAGAAATTCTAGCTCCCTCCTTTCATTTATACTCATAAAATCCTATTCTTTCTTATACGGGTTAGATTTCAACTTTGGGCACACCCGTTGAACGGAATAAATTTCTGGAGTTGTAGAGAAGAAGAATGTGGTTTCTCATAATGAATATACATATTTGATATTTCCATTTTTGGAACACTCGCAGAAAAAAATAAATTTCCAAAGTTACAGAGAAAAATAATGTGGTTTCTCATAATGCATATAACATAGCAATAAATCAATGTGGATTTCTTTGGCACACATTCCTCAAAGGTTGTAGGTAGTTCATTTAGATCTATACCCTTTCTTTTGTTCCTTCATCTACACCTGGACCCATTCTTCTTTTGTTTTTATTGTTCAGTAGTTCATTTCATGCAACGCACATAGGTCATTAGGTTGAGACCTCACACCCAAGAGGTAGGTTAGAAAAAAAAACAAGATTATTTGTAAGTGTTATGGTTGAATAGTTATTGCACTACAGATTGAACATCACTACTCCATATACCCTTTAGTGTATATTTAATCCAGCTTCTTGCGTTAAATGTTTTTGTATTCAAATCCCACTCGTTTCCTACAACCCTATGTTCTTTAACTCTGCTCATTGGTGCATTGTTTCTCCCTTGTCCAAACTCCTTCCAGCCAAGTCACACTTGGCCACTTTACATTTCTAGCCGATATATAGAACCTATTACAATATAAATTGCATTGAAACCCAACAGTGAATCCTTTACTGCTAGACCAAGAATTGTTGAATGTTTCCTCTCAGGAAGTAATCTGAAGTTCATTGCACTCTTGATACTCTAGAGTAAAATCTTGATGCACTCTCCCACGATATTGTGCCTATTTTTTTTGCTTCAGCCCAAAATTCATTGCCCTCTTGATACTCCAAAGGAAAAGTCTGCATACTCGACCTGTAATTTTCCCTCCGCTTGGCCAAAATATGGAATAAACAATACCCTATAATTAATATATATATATATATATATATATATATAAACCCTTTTAGGCCTTATTATATTGTAAATATATTATTTTAGGTTTTTTTAATTTTTTATACCCCGATATGAACACACATGATATGGTATTTCTTTGTAAATGAAACCCCCATGGCTTGGGCGTATATAACCTGTGGTTAAGGGCCATGATGAACTTTCCTTCATTGATATACGAATACGACACTAGAATAGGGTTGTCACCCAATACAAATGTGGTGGCTTAGCCATTGTTGGATGTAATGAAAAATAGTGGTTGGGCCTCATTGGCACATCTCCTTCAATCCAACTAAAATAAAAAGCTGAAGAAAAAAAAAAATTCTTTTGAACCAAATTCATCGAACCTGAGGTGAAGAAACAGACATAAAAAATGTTTCAAATTGGAAAAAAACAATTTCTCGATTGCAGACATCTCAAACAAAACCATAATGCAAATTATACGAATCAATTACAATTTTTTTTTTAATTTCAAGCCCTCAGTGGTGTCATATTTATATTTCTTGGGCCATGGAATGTTTAATCATACTCATTCTTAAGAATCCTAGATTTTAACCAATTTAAATAACTAGGCCAAAGTTTCCATATAACCAATTCATATGAGCTAGACCTTAGGGTCTTTGGTCACTCTATTGATGACATTATCATGATGTTAATGATCCACGTGACAGCCTAAGAGGGGTGCCACGTCTCACTGAAATTAAACCTCATGGTCGATCCCAAAATGTTATTGGTCACTACCAAGTGGAAGCACTTGTTGATGCCATGTGTCAGTATGCTGACATCATCGAAATCTGAATCATTGATAAATAAAACATTTCCATTTTTTTTCATTCAATTGCATTTGATGAATTTGTTAAACATCATGTTGCTTCTCTTCAATCTAGTCATTGACATATCAGAGATGTTGTTCATTGACTTAGGACTTGCATGCCTTTTAATGTCGTTAACAAGTGTGCAAATCCACGTAATAGTGGTATTTGATAATTTTTCTCAATGGTGGATCCACTCCAAACTTGTACACTATTTAACCCTTCAATAATTTAGGTTTTTCGCTATAGTTGAATTTTCAAATTTTCCCCAACTAATGTTGATTTTCAACTAGTCATAACTTCTCATTTGGAAGGAGTTTTTCTGAGCATAATACACTATTGGAAAGGTATAAATGAGCACTATGAAGCCATTCTATTTTAAGGATATTTTGAAAATATTAAATTCATTAAAAAACTCAAATAATTACAAGAACCCATATCCCCATGTAATGAGACTTTGGGAAAGATCTAGTTGTCATACTAATCTACAAATATTGTTGCTACTTCTTTAATCATCAAGGATGGTCCTACTGTTAGCCATACATCCCCTTTGACATCAATGACATATTAATATCATCAATTAAAACACTATGTGCAACAATCTCCCCCTTCATTGATGGTAACACCTTTGGACATTGACGTTCATTGGATGTCAAAGCAAATCAAGAGCTTCAAGTGAAGTGTTGCAATATATTCTTGCAACAAATATAAGTGAAATGCTTGAAATATGAGATATATCCCTGTAACATTAATGATCCATAAATTTTTGTGGATATCCCACTAGATAGTTCATCACAATAGATCTAATAATATTATATTAAAATCTGAAAAATTTTGCACTATTACAATTTTATTAAATTACTAGATCTATAGATTTAGTTGTAATTAGTGAATGCATGTGAATAGAAATTATGTATACAAATAAGAGAAAAATAAAATAAGCTCACACACACACATAAGAAATAATATATGCTATGGGTAACCCTTTCAGGAGAAAACCCAGCTAGAAGGTGAGGAAGCTTCGCTCTCTTTCTCTATTTGGAAATAAGGTTGCATGTACAAAGAAGTAAGGTTTCCAGCAGGTGAAATACTATAGTGCACAAATACTTCCTATGTGCTCTACCTCCTATCCCTCTTGGCTATATTTTCTAAGCTATGTGACCAAATTCTCTCGAAAGAATGGAATGCCTCTTCCTCCTAGTGACCCGATTATAACACAGCTCGATAGCCTACTACTGGTTAAGTGTGACTACATCAAATCTTAACTAGAGTTACAGTATAGACTCTTCTAGAGTCTTTTACATAAAAATCATGTGTCTAGCCCCTTTTCCATGAATAATGGGGGGCGACTCAACATCCTTCCAAATTATAGGTGTGAAAGCAGGAAGGTCAACTTTTGAGTTACATAACTTTTGCATACGAACTCTGATTGACACACTTCTTGCATCATTGGAAATATATTTGTGTGTAGAATGACATGAAATGGTTCTAAAATAAACACAAAAATTTTTACCCCCAAAAAATGTCTTTTTATTGCTCAAAACACTCTCGAAATGTTTCAGGCCTCATTTTTCCAAACTGGGTCCCGCTAGTAAAAATGGTCACGTGAGTTGATTCCTTCACTTTTTCTACTCCAAATGCATTGAGATATATGAAAAATAATATAATTATCCAATATGTATCAATCAATTTATTAATTCTCTCCCCCTTTGACGTCAATGGAAAAGGGTCACATATATCTATAGAAAATATTTTTATGTTGATGATCCTATATGACTACCTTTTCTTGGATGATCCTACGGACCTGTCATGAACCATGCTCATTTCTTTGAACACGTAGTTTCTGTTAGGCATCATTATTTTTACTTGTTATCGATGAATTGTTTCCTTCGCTAATTTTTCTAGAATTTGATCTCCAAATTGTCAAATCTATCATCTAGAAAACACCCCAAAACAATTTTTGTCATCCTACCCCTTCCTATCAGCCTATGATCAGAAAAAAACCCAGTTGTCAAGTCCTATCTGGTTTCAGCAAAGTAACCCTGTCTATAGCTGTCATAGTTGTAAATTATTTTCTCTCATTTGCCCTTGTTTCTCATGCCATTCACTATCCAAAGGTTGACGAAGTGTCTGCAATTCTATCCCTGGTCATCTTGTCATTTGAAAATTTGATCATGCCTAAGAAAACACTCAGAATCTGTCAAAATTTTCCCTAATTTAGATAGTGGTGTTTAGGGAGTTTTTCCTTGGCTAAGATATCCTAGGCCAGAAACCCTCTGTCTAGTACCAGTCAACCTTGAATTAGTTCCTATTCTGCAAAACAAGCATTGTTCTATCCATAGGTTGCACACCACTAAGAGGTCACTTTGTCTCATTCCAGAAGAAGTTCAACAAAGATCCATATCAGGAAAAGAGAAGGTTTGTCGCTATCTGAAGAAATCTTCTTGGATCAAGCATAATCTCCATGAAACACCAAAGGAGCTCTCCAAGGTTCCAAAGCATCTATTTTTACATCTCTGCAGGGGTGTAATCAAATGATGATCAATATACAAAGGAGGGAAAAAAAGGCAAGTTCAAGTAGGTTCCCCTTGTTGAAAATATTTTCCATCAATGATCAGATGAAGAGATGTAAAGTGAGAGTAGCAAGAGTACATGTTATAAATCCAAAAGCTGCCTGAAGAACAGAGATCACTCATCAAGTCAAAATGAATAACAAGGACTAAGTACTGCTGATCAGTAGTACTGCATAATATTTCTAAAGGTCATCATCATGTAGGACATAAGAAGACAACTTCTTCTTATGTTACCTTGAACCTGGGATGTGAACATCAGTCAAAGGAAATCTTAATATACCTCTGAAAACATAGTCAAGGGAAAAGACAGTTCAATGATACCTATCAGCAAACACTCTCCATGCATTCTTCAAAAAAATATACAGAGCAAGACACAATGATTGAAAGTAGATTGAGACCCTGTGTTAAAGAGAACCTCCTTCAAAGAGTAGAGGGTTAGAAACACAGTGATAACCTCCTTCAATGATAAGTAGAGGGTTAAAAGATACATTGTTGTGACCTCCTTCACTAATAAGCAGAGGGTCAGCATGTTTAAAAAAAAAACAGCTACAGGAGATTATTTTGTGCCACCTCCTCCAAAGATGAACAGAGGATGCATAGCAGGGTTCAATGTTGTGTCTAATAAAGTTTTTGTTGGAAAGACTAGTTGAGGAATAATGGTGGAGCAAATGAAAGTTTATAGGTTGAAAGCCTATGTTACATTAAAAGCAAGCAGTGACATAATGGTGCTAAAAAACTATGATCTCATTTTTATGAGAGCCTCCTTCAAAGTGTAATCCAAGGATGGAATTTTTGACTAAGAACAGCCTCATCTAAATGGTAAGGTGGTAAACTAAGCTAGGTTGAAATTGACCTCTGCAACTGATATAAAGAGACAGTCTGCCCAGATCATGTATATGAAAAAGGGCATTCTATTTTTGAAACAGATCCCTTATGGTTTATAAAAATTACTTCCTCCAAGTGATGAACTGAAGGGAGAGCACCAAAGGTCACTTCCAGCTCAGTTAAAGGATAGAGGGCACATTGTAAAAATGGGTGAAACTTTCATTATTTGAAGACCTATTTCACAAAAACTGAGGATTTTCATTGTGGTTTGGAAAGGCTGCAACAGTGGTTTTTATAATGATCTCCCTTGTTGAAAAATCAATGAAAAACACAGTTCTTTTTAGCCCCTTTCATAACAAGCAGAGTTTTATGGTGACCTCTTTTCAAACTAACCGAGACCAACACGGTTAAAGAGCCTATTCACTTCATAAAATAGTGAATTGGCATTGTGGTGTTAAGATGGCTACAGTAGTGTTTTGTGGTAACCTTCTTGTAGACGAACAGCAGAGAAAAACACAATTGATATAAAGGACCTCATTTATGAAAAATGAAACCCCTCACCATTGTGCACAAAGTCATTTTTTGAAAAGGAGGGTTACAAAGGCTTTAAAAAGGTGATGTCATATTTTAAATAACAAAGGAGGGGAGGAATTTTTAAAAATCCGCATTGAGTATAAAAGGCATGGAGCCAACGTTCATTTTCATTTTGCAAACTGAGCCACTGATGAAAAAATAAGTATTGAGCAATTTGAATCATTTTTTGAGCTTGATTTTCTGCATGGCACACCTGTAGGCATCCGACAGAAGTTTTAATACGTGGGTGCGGCGCACCTGTATCGCTACGTGGCACGCCTATGCTAGCATTCAGCAGGCGCCCAGGGACGACCCGGCAGGCTTGAACGCGACACGTTTTCCCGTTCAGAGCCTGCCCAGCCCATCAACCACCTTTGAATGTTGGTTTGCCGCCAGGGCCAATGCTCAAAAAGGACCTCAAAAATGGTTGAAGACCAAACTTTGCTCAAGTAAAGTCATCTAAACAACATCAGAGGACATAATTAGCAGGTATTTATTTTCTTCTTCACCTAACGTCTTGGCTTAAAAATGATCGAATCAGGTTTTCACAAGGACTAATCACAGTATTACAAGGAAGATAAACATTGTTAGTGTCAAGAGTAACCTTCTTGTTTAAAAAGACAAACGAATAGTGTTTAAAGAAGGTTTGTTTTTCAGTTTAAAAGGTGTCCCTCAAATAGTGATTTTCAAAAGAAGAAACATAGCCATTTTCAAGGATACTTGTCTATTGAGACAGCAAAGAGAAGTAGTGATAAAAGAGAAAGACTTGTTTTCCTTTAAGAGAAACAATGATCATCAAAGGGTCAGTGATATTTCAAAAGGGAAAACATTGTTGTTTTGAAAGTATCCTGTCTGCACAAAAATCACAGATAAACATTGAATAAGAAGGAAAAGTTTTAGTATTAAAAGGAAAGGGGACTTGTCTTCATAAACCACAAACAAATTTTATTAAAAGCCTTTTTCTCACAACACAGTTCATAAGAAGGGAGTTTTCTTTCACTTAACAAAAACTTGCTTGCCAACTAAGGAAAAACTTAGTATTACAAAGAGGAAAAGGTGTTTTGATTGAGGGCCTTTTTCAGTGAACATTTAAAAAGTTTGCCTTGGTGAGTCCATGAAGGGTATCAGAAGAAAAAATGCCTCCAAAGAAGGACAACAGGAGCGGGTATCACAATAGGTATGAGCCTGTTACAACTCAGGAAGTGAATGAATCTCCTTCGGTACTCTTTAATTTTCATGAAGTAGGGTGCTTGGAATTTTGCGAAAAAGTCCAAGAAGTAAAAATTCACCTTCCTTTAACACATTTGGTTGCTTTAAGGCTACAAGGGAAGCATGTCCATCTAGCAGGCCTGGATTTCAAACTCTCTCCTAGGGCTATCTCCAAAGCTACCAAGATCCCCTATATTGGAGAAAAGTGGTTCAAACAAACATACCTAGATCTAAATCACTACAAACCCTTTCTAAAACCATACCATCAGGATGCTTGCCAAGCCATTTTCCCTTTTTCTCACTTGTTGACCAGCTATGCCACTCTCATGAGAGTAATCATGAAGTATTTTACATGTGAAGGGAGGTTTTCCCGGATTTATGCCTATCACATCAGGCTCTTTATGCATTTCACAAGAACTCAATTGTTGAACCTACCTTTTTTCCTCTATAGAAGCATTGAAAAGATGGCCTCTATTGTCCAAAAGAAGCCCTCTTCTCAACAACAAGCTTGTCTATTTCATCATTCCCTTATCAAGATCATCATCCTCCATCCACTTGAGAAAAAGGGAGTTTCTCGGGACTCTTTCATCCCCCATCCTAATTTTTCCATTGCCTCGTCATCTCATGTGCCTTCCTCACCATCCACTCATCATGTTTCTCCTTCTTCTAGTAAATCCACTCCTAAAAGACTAAAATCCCCTATGATTGAGAGTGAAGAAGAGAAGAGGCAAACTAGTCATGAAGAAGGGCAAAGTGACAAGAGGCAAACTAGTAATGAAGAAGGGCAAAGTGACAAGAGGCAAACTAGTGATGATGAGGGTCAAAGTAAAGACTCTAAGCATGACAGTGGGGAAGAAGGAAATGATGATGAGCATGAACAAATTGATGCTAAGCATAGCAGTCATGAAGAGGAACATGATGGCAGCCAGCACAGATGTAAGCATATTAGTGATGAGGGACAAAATAGTGAAGGAAAAGAACATTGAAATCATGAAGAAATAAGGGACAAAGATGAGCATAGCAGTCCTCAAGATGACAAACAGAGTGACAACCAAAACAGTGATGATGAGGGTCATGACAGTCCTCAAAAGGACACTTATGATGAGAAACAAGACAGCCCTCAAGCAAGTAATGATGATCCGGATTTATGCAGGAACGCAACAGAATAAACATATAACCATAAATACAGAGATGCAATGGAAATAACACTTCATTTCATTAATATCAAAGAACTGAAATTTGCTTACAGACAAAATGGAAATAAAACTAGCTAGGGCGCTGGTAGCTATCTCTGAGAAGAGATGTGGCAGCTACAGGCCTCTGAACTCAGTTACAATGAGGCTCGAGGGCCTATTTATTATTGAGAAACAATGGAGAACCCTAAACATCCAAAAACCTAACCCTAGGAGATGAAGCGCCAAAACTATGGGCACCGTTTGGGTAAATTGGTGTTTCAACTTCCCAGGGACGTAACTTTGGCATACTATCTTCGTTTCATGCACATGATACATTATTAGAAAGCTCTATCTGAGGACTTAAAATTTTTCCATGAATATCATTCCAAAATAGAATGTTATTATTTGGAGGCGCGATGCCCAAAAAACATCGTTTAGGGCCTCAAAACGGGTCCAGAAGTTTAGGACCCGAAAAACTGCTAAAAATAGTAAGTTATGCCGAAACTAAAAAACTGAAAGAGACAATGGTGGGGGCCCAAGTGGAATAGTTGGGTGGCCACCAATATCCACCTGTATTATTCCTCCCCCCTTAGGAAGCAATGGTCCCCATTGCATTAAGTTCCTCCATGAGATGAGGAAATTTCTACTGAACTTGGTCCCTGGTGAACCACTTTCCTTGGTGTAGGAGTTGGCCATCTTTGACAACCCGATACAGTTGGATATTCTATTGGCGAGTGTTCTTGAGTTGCATTTCCATGATACAATCTTTGGTGGCTTGTTCCATGTAGTCTGGGTTTAACTTTGTTGGTGTGAGTTGTTTTGCAATGTCTGAGGTGTCCAGTAGAGGTGGGAAGTAAGGACGAAGGCGATCCACATTGAAGACTGGGTGCAAACCAAGGAATGGTGGAATATGTTTGTGCTCAACATAGTCTCCTAAATTGAGTTCATTAATTGTCAACCAGGGTTGGTAAACTTTTGAAGTGTGGTGCACTATATGTGCCTAGGTATTTGTTTCTCACTACGTTGTGTCTAGTGCTTTTATGATGTTTTTGGTTTTTTTTCTTTATGGTTTTATGTTCACAAGGGAAAGAACTAAATTCTGGTGAGAAGAAGCTATTGGTTAAAAACAGAGTGAAGCCTAAATTATGGATGGCAAATGACAAATGCAAATACTGAAACAAAACAAAGCCTAACTATGGCTAACAAACAACAAATACAAAGCTTGATAATAACTTCAAGGAAATAAATCACAACATGAGCTTAAACTTGTCCAATTCATTCATTAACGATATTTTGGAAGAGCTTGAGAAATGGGGAAGTTAAGTGTAAATCAAGTTCTCCTAACTAAACAATCAAACAATCAACTTACAATGTTACAACATCTCATCCATGTTTAAAGATCTATTGGGATATATTTGGAAAAGAACATTTGTAGCATCATAAGATTTATATTCTAAACTAGCTTCAAATTCTGTTCTGTGACTCAATTTTAACACCACTAGGCCTTACTCAGAAGTTATAGCTTTCTCTTTTTAAAATAGTCTTTGAGAAAAGGCTAGTTTGTGAAATGGTAAAAAGGTTGCAAAATACTCTAGGTCTTAGACTGATACCAACTCCTGTCCAAATGATTATGTATTAATATGAGGTTGGAACAAAAGAAGTTTTGTAAATAATGAAGACCGTGGTATTTGAATTTAACAACTAATATAATTTAAAAATGCAATGGATGACAACTAGACTGGAATGATAATACAGTGAGCTAAGACTAAACTAGAGTGCCACTAGTCTAATTGAAGTACAGTGAAAAATGTTAGACTGAAAAGCCATTATCAAACTGGAAATGAAATGACAGAGCTGAACCACATGCATTCTACCTCTGGAGTGTTATAACTAAGTTAACATGCAACTAACCTAAGGAATTCTACAGTCCATCTCGTTCAGTATGAATGATGTTTTGGAAGAGTTTGTGAGAACAAGTATGGTTGTAGCATTCAGTGCAATTTGAACATAAACACAAGACTGAAAGCAAATACAACTAAAATCTAAGACACCACAGCTACCTCTTACTCATTGTTATGATATCTTGGAAGAACTTTGTAAGAGTAAGATTGGCTATGCCACTTAGTGTAAACTAGCAAATAAAACCTACAATACCACAGCTATGCCTTATTCATCATAATGATATTTTGGAAAAGTTTATTAGAGTAAGTTTTAACTGTGATAACTAACGAAAGTAAATGCAGCTAAAACCTACACTATCACAGTTGTGCCTTATTCTTCATAATGATATTTTGGAAGAGTTGATTAGAGTAAGTTTGGTTGTGATAGTAAACATAAAAAAATATGAACATAAGCTTTAGAAATCTACTTAAACTAGAAATAAAAGCGAGACTAAAATACTTAGCTACTGCATAAACAAAGCCGCTCAGGAGGCAGGGGCCCTCTACCACCAGAGTAGCACAAAATCTAGTTCAAAATCGACTCAACGCATTCAAGGAAATGCTGCTTCTTTCATTAAAGAGGAATCACCTCAAAACAGAGTATTCTCGGACTTCAAAGATCTAGTAGTCAACCATAAAATCTAACCAAAATCTAACCTCTGTCTCTCGGTTTCCTGAGCATATTTATAGCAAATTTACATAGCAAAACTTGAGATAATACAGGGATTACTGTCTTTCCATATTAAAATCGAACTAGAACTCTAAAGGTGGCATCGTAATAAGACAAAGGACATCTGGGTTGTCCTTGTCCTATTAGGAGTCTATCTCCTAGCTTGAGTTCTCACGTGCATAACCACGTACAAAATTCCGTTCGATCTTCATGGAGAGAAACAAATGCTGAGGGCATGACGTGGAATACGACCGTGTGTGGCTTTCCCTGAGAGGACATCTAGAACCTGCTTAAACATGAAGATGGCTGCAGAATTGGCAACTAGCTACAGAATGTCTGCATTCTGTAGCTAGTTTCAGTTCAAAAAGTACTACAATGACAAAATCATAAAAACATAGCAAGTTAGCCACGATATTCATTCTTAAAGCAATTTTAACTAATTTCATTGATCATTTGAGCCTGGGATTATTAATGGATAAAAGAAATGGAGTGGAATGTGGTGGAAGAAAGAACATTTTTGGAGCTCAACAGAATACTAAGCTCGAAGGCATTTTTCCCTACGGCCTTGGTGATGGTGTATGGCCCGTATCAGAGCAGGCGAAGCTTGCGGTGGGATCCAGTGAGGCTCTCCTTCTGAAAATGTAGCCATACTTTGTTGCCCACCTGGAAGTTGTGTGGCACCCGGTGTTGATCATGGCGCTGCTTGTACTTTGCATTGGCTCTGTCCAATATATCATGAACCTGTTGGTGGATGTGTTGAATGCGCTCGATGAAGCTACTTTCTTTGTCAACTTCAGAGTGGACATGAGTTGAATTGGCCTGAGCAACTGCAAATGGCATGGCTACGTCAATGGGACATAGTGGCTGGAATCCCAAGCCCACCTGAAAGGGGCTATGGCCAATTGAACTGTGGAGAGCCCGGTTATAACTATGTTGTACATAGGGGAGGCTCTCGTCCCATGTGCGTGGATGCTTTGAATTGTACATGCGCATAATGTGTACAATCATTCTGTTGACGACCTCTGTCTGGCCATCTGTTTGGGGATGGAAAGCTGTGGACTTGGTGAGCTTTGTGTCCAACATTGACTAGAGGCTGGACCAAAATGTGCTGAGGAACCTACTATCTTGATCTGATATGATAGACTGTGGGATCCCAAAGTGCACCCACACTCGTTCAAAGAAGAGTTTAGCAGTGGCTTCTGCTGTGATATTCTTCTTATAGGCCGCCATAATGGCCATCTTCGAGAATCTGTCAACGACCACGAAAACATAGTCATTTCCATTCTTAATAGAAGGCAGGCCTAACATGTAATCCATGGAGATGGTTTCCCAAGGTCGACTAGGGGTAGGTAGTGGAGTATATAGGCCTTTCTTCTTGATGGTCGGTTTGGCAATGGCACAAGCACTGCAGGATCTGATGTGCTTCTTGACATATTTTCGAAGGTTCGGCCAATTGAAATACTTCTGTAGTATTGCCACTGTTTTCTCGACCCCGAAATGCCCAACGAATCGACTGTAGTGTGCTTCCCATATCATCTTGGCATGCTCGCTTGAAGGAACACAAAGGTGTCCCAAGTGACATAAAAGTGCATCTTGGAGGTGAAAATTTGGAACTTGCGTACCCCCCAAGAGTGCCTTGTAAGTGTGGCTAAATTCTGGGTCACTCTCATAGAGAAGCGGCCAATCAGAAGTCTCGTGCCCACAAGAGTTGAGCATGGTGGTGAGCGCCATGATCGGTGGTCGGCTGAGGCAGTCTGCAACATTATTGGTGCTACCCTTCTTGTACTTGATGTTCAAATGAAACTGTTGCAGATATGTGGACCACTTCTAATGGTGATCATTCTGAAAATTCCCTTGTGTCTGTATGAACTGCAGGGGCCGGTGGTCTATGTGGATGATTGCTTCCTTCCCCAAAATGTAATGCTTCCATTGTTGACAGGCTTGCATAATGGAATACATTTCTTTTTCATAGGTGGGATACTTGCGAACTGTCTCAGACAATGTCTCACTATGATATGCCACTGGATGTCCCTGTTGAGTAAGAACTGCCCCAATAGCATAGTCAGAGGCATCTGTCTCGATCTCAAATGGATGTTGCAAGTCTGGTAATGTGAGCACTGGGGCAGAACAGAGGCGATTTTTCAATTCTGTGAACGCCTTCTGTTGAGGTTCCGACCAAAAGAATTTTTCTCTCGCTCCTCCCTTGGTGACTTGACTCAAGGGCCAAGTGATATGAGAGAATCCCAACACGAATCTATGGTAGAAATTAGCAAGACCCAGAAAGCTGCGAAGCTCTGTTATAGTGGTTGGGGCTGGCCAATCCCGAATGACTTGGATCTTGGCCGGATCCACATGCACCCCCCTTTCATCAATAATGTATCCCAGATATTGAACCTGGGTCATGCCAAAAGTGCACTTCTCCAAATTGGCACACAACTTGTGTTGCCGCAGTGTTTGGAGGACTTGTCGGATGTAGTGAAGGTGCTCTTCCCAAGTCTGGCTGAAGATCAGAATGTCATCCAAGTACACCACTACAAATGAGTTGGTGAATGGCCGCAAGATGTCATCCATCATCCTCATGAAGGTGGCGGGAGCATTCGTCAACCTGAAAGGCATGACCAGCCATTCGAAAAGGCTTTCCTTGGCTTTGAAGGCAGTCTTCCACACATCGGAGGGTTCAATTGGTACCTGGTGATACCCAGACTTCAGGTCGATCTTGCTGAAATATTTTGCACCTTTGAGTTGGTTCAGAAGGTCATCAATCCGTGGGATTGGGTACCTATTCCGGACAGTGATCTTGTTCAGCGCCCGATAGTCAATACAGAGTCTCCACGTCCCATCCTTCTTCTGTACCAACACGATCGGGCTCCCACAGGGCGATGAACTTGGTCCGATGTGACCTTTCTGCAACAGCTCCTGAATCTGCCTCTTGATTTCATCATTTTCCAGAACAGAGCGTCGATAGATCGGTCCATTGGGTAGTGGCGCACCTGGGGTCAGATCAATCGGGTGCTTGACCTGGCAGTGCAGAGGAACCCCTGTGGGTGAGGTGAAGATGTCCTCGTACTCCTCCACGACCTTATCCATTTTTTGTTGTCGTGCAGAGGGGCCCTGTCTGGAGGTCGTGGCCACAGTCTTCTTCTTGCCCTGGGGGCGGATCATCAGGAAAACGAATTTCCTGGTTTGGGAAATGAGCTTACTGCATTGTTTTGCAGTAACCAAAGAGATAGCCATAGGAGGTGGTACCTCTGGTATCCTGTACAACTTATTTCCCAAAGTAATAATAACAGCACGAGGTCGAGACTCATACACAGCATGACGCTTCCACAAGTATGGTTGTCCTAATAATACATTAGAAACATCAATAGGAGCAACGTCACATAATACCTCATCCGTGAAGGGCTTGATGCTATAGGGAAGGCGGCACTGCTGGCTGACGCGGAGATCTCGTCCTTGGTGAAGCCACCCGATGGTGTATGGATTTGGGTGAGCTGTGGTCGGCAAGCCCAACCGCTTCACGGCGTCTGCTGAAATGAGGTTCTTTTGGCTCCCATTGTCGACAATGAACTGTACAGGGGAGCCCTTTACCCACATCTGGGAGTGGAAGAGGCGTTCCTCCTCCTCTGGATCTTCCGGTTCCTGCTTCTGGACCTTTGTAGTGGCAACAATGGCGTTGGGCTCCGCATCAATAATCTGTTTCCCTTTTTCATTCCCCTTTTCAGGTTCTGATTCGGAGTCGGAGCATGCATCTGACTCAGAAGCCCTCATCTCGGCCACTAGCGACCGCTTGGCCCGACACTCACTTGTGTTGTGAGTGGAGCTCTTATGGAACTCACACCACTTTCCCGTGTCCTTCTTTGGCTTTACGGTGTTGTTCTTTTCTTGTGGCTTTGACGCGTTGTCTTTAGCCGCCATGCTCTGTCCTTTGTTCTGCGGTTTGGAAGCACCTTTTCCTTGCTTTTGATTCACAGATCCAAAGTCTCGCTTCTTCTGTTTTAATTTCTGCTCAATCTTGGCAGCATACCGGTATGCCGTACCAAGCGAGGAGATTTCGAGGAACTCCATTTCCTCCTGAATGTATCTGTGCAGATAGCTGCGATACTTTAGCACCAAATGTTTCTCTGAATCTTTGATACCCAACTTTGTGCGCAGGGTATGGAACAGATTCGTCAGCTCATGCACATCTTGATCCCTTTGTTGTCGCAGCGTGGTCCATTATATGTACTTGTCCTCATAGCTCCCCACGGGATAGTACTGTTCCTTGACGGCGTCTCGGAAAGAATTCCAAGTTGGTACGGCCGAGAACAGAGAGGGTTCTGTCTGGTCCTTGTTCTCACAGTAGGTTTCCCACCTGTCCTTAACATGGGGGGTAGCTTTGAGGAGTGCAAAAATAATCTTCTCCCGGTCTGAAAAGTCATGAACCGAGAAATATCCTTCTAACAGATTCAACCATCTATCTACGGCATCCGCGTCTATTTGACCCTCAAATATGGGAATGTCAAAATTTACTTGTACCTTAAAAGGAGTCGCGCCTCCAGAGTGGCTGCTGGATGCAGATGCGCCGCCGGTGGGTAGCCGTTGAAGGATCTGAGCAAAGTTATCCATCATCACGTTCCTTTGTCTTTCGAGGGCCTCCTCGAGCAATATTTTGATAGGATCTCCTACTCCCTCATCTTTATTTTCATCCCCCATGGGCGTCCGTCGAGGTTTGCGAGGCTGATCTTGCAAAGGTTCCACCAGATCGAGCCCTAGCTCCTTATACCCCGACCTCGTTGGGGACATGCAAAGAAGGATCGAGAAAAAGCAGACCGCTCTGATACCACTGATCCGGATTTATGTAGGAATGCAACAGAATAAACATATAACCATAAATACAGAGATGCAGCGGAAATAACACTTCATTTCATTAATATCAAAGAACTGAAATTTGCTTACAGACAAAATGGAAATAAAACTAGCTAGCGCGCTGGTAGCTATCTCTGAGAAGAGATGTGGCGGCTACAGGCCTCTGAACTGAGTTACAATGAGGCTCGAGGGCCTATTTATTATTTAGAAACAATGGAGAACCCTAAACATCCAAAAACCTAACCCTAGGAGATGAAGCGCCAAAACTATGGGCCCCGTTTGGGTAAATTGGTGTTTCAACTTCCCAGGGACGTAACTTTGGCATACTATCTCCGTTTGATGCACATGATACATCATTAGAAATCTCTATCCGAGGACTACAACTTTCGCCACAAATATCATTTTGAAATCGAATGACATTCGTTGGAGGCGCGATGCCCAAAAAACTTCGTTTAGGGCCTCAAAACGGCTCCGGAAGTTCAAGACCCGAAAAACTGCTAAAAATAGTAAGTTATGCCAAAACTAAAAAACTGAAAGAGACAATGGTGGGGGCCCAAGTGGAATAGGCAGGTGGCCACCAATATCCACCTGGATCATTCCTCCCCCCTTAGGAAGCAATGGTCCCCATTGCGTTAAGTTCCTCCATGAGATGAGGAAATTTCTGCTGAACTTGGTCCCTGGTGAACCACTTTCCTTGGCGCAGGAGTTGGCCAGCTTTGACAACCCGATACAGTTGGATCTTCTGTTGGCGAGTGTTCTTGATTTGCATGTCCATGATACAATCTGTGGTGGCCTGTTCCATGCAGTCTGGGTTTAACTCTGTTGGTGTGAGTTGTTCTGCAATGTTCGAGGTGTCCAGTAGAGGTGGGAAGTAAGGACGAAGGTGATCCACATTGAAGACTGGGTGCAGACCAAGGAATGGTGGAATACTGAGCTCGAAGGCATTGTTCCCTACAGCCTTGGTGATGGTGTACGGCCCGTATCGGAGCGGGCGAAGCTTGCGGTGGGTCCAGTGAGGCGCTCCTTCTGCAAATGTAGCCATACTTTGTCGCCCACCTGGAAGTTGTGTGGCACCCAGTGTTGATCATGGCGTTGCTTGTACTTGGCATTGGCTCTGTCCAATATATCATGAACCTGTTGGCGGATGTGTTGAATGCGCTCAATGAAGCTACTGGCTTTGTCAACTTCAGACTGGACATGAGCTGAATTGGCCTGAGCAGCTGCAAATGGCATGGCTACGTCAATGGGGCATAGTGGCTGGAATCCCAAGCCCACCTAAAATGGGCTATGGCCGATTGAACTGTGGAGAGCCCGATTATAACTATGTTGTACATAAGGGAGGCTCTCATCCCATGTGCGTGGATGCTTTGAATTGTACATGCGCAGAATGTGTACAATCATTCTGTTGACAACCTCTGTCTGGCCATCTGTTTGGGGATGGAAAGCTGTGGACTTGGTGAGCTTGGTATCCAACATCGACCAGAGGCTGGACCAAAATGTGCCGAGGAACCTGCTATCCCGATCTGATATGATAGACTGTGGGATCCCAAAGTGCACCCACACTCGTTCAAAGAAGAGTTTAGCAGTGGCTTCTGCTGTGATATTCTTCTTACAGGCCACCATAATGGCCATCTTCGAGAATCTGTCAATGACCACGAAAACACAATCATTTCCATTCTTAGTAGAAGGCAGGCCCGACATGTAATCCATGGAGATGGATTCCCAAGGTCGACTAGGGGTAGGTAGTGGAGTATATAGGCCTTGCTTCTTGATAGTCGGTTTGGCAATGGCACAAGCAGTGCAGGATTTGATGTGCTTCTTGACATCCTTTCAAAGGTTCGGCCAATAGAAATACTTCTGTAGTATTGCCATTGTTTTCTCGACCCCGAAATGCACAACGACTCGACTGTAGTGTGCTTCCCATATCATCTTGGCACACTCACTTGAAGGACCACAAAGGTGTCCCAAGTGACATAAAAGTGCATCTTGGAGGTGGAAATTTGGAACTTGCATACCCCTCAAGAGTGCCTTGTAAGTGTGGCTGAATTCTGGGTCACTCTCATAGAGAAGTGGCCAGTCAGAAGTCTCATGCCCATAAGAGTTGAGCATGGTGGTGAGCACCACAATCGGTGGTCGGTTGAGGCAGTCTGCAACATTATTGGTGCTACCCTTCTTGTACTTAATTTTCAAATGAAACTGTTGAAAATATGTGGACCACTTCTTATGGCGATCATTCTGCAACTTCCCTTGTGTCTGTATGAACTGCAGGAGGTGGTGGTCTGTGTGGATTATTGTTTCCTTCCCCAAAATGTAATGCTTCCATTCTCGACAGGCTTGCACATTGGAATACATTTCTTTGTCATAGGTGGGATACTTGCGAATTGTCTCCGACAATGTCTCACTGTGATATGCCATTGGATGTCCCTATTGAGTAAGAACTGCCCCAATAGCATAGTGAGAGGCATCTATCTCGATCTCAAATGGATGTTGCAAGTCCGGTAATGTGAGAACTAGGGCAGAACAGAGGCGATTTTTCAATTCTGTGAACACCTTCTGTTGAGGTTCCGACCAAAAGAATTTTGCTCTCGCTCCTCCCTTGGTGACTTGACTCAAGGGCCAAGTGATATGAGAGAATCCCAACATGAATCTATGGTAGAAATTAGCAAGACCCAGAAAGCTATGAAGCTCTCTTATAGTGGTTGGGGCTGGCCAATCCCGAATGAATTGGATCTTGGCTGGATCCACATGCACCCCCCTTTGATCAATAATGTATCCCAGATATTGAACCTGGGTCATGCCAAACGTGCACTTCTCCAAATTGGCACACAACTTGTGTTTCTGCAGTGTTTGGAGGACTTGTTAGATATGGTGAAGGTGCTCTTCCCAAGTCTTGCTGAAGATCAAAATGTCATCCAAGTACCCCACTACAAATGAGTTGGTGAATGGCCGCAAGATGTCATCCATCATCCTCATGAAGGTTACGTGAGCATTCTTCAACCCGAAAGGCATGACCAGCCATTCAAAAAGGCCTTCCTTTGCTTTGAAGGAAGTCTTCCACACATCAGAGGGTTCAATTGGTACCTGGTGATACCCAGACTTCAGGTCGATCTTGCTGAAATATTTTGCACCTTTGAGTTGGTCCAGAAGGTCATCAATCTATGGGATTGGGTACCTATTCCAGACAGTGATCTTGTTCAGCGCCCAATAGTCAATACAGAGTCTCCACGTCCCATCCTTCTTCTGTACCAACACGATCGGGCTCCCACAGGGCGATGAACTTGGTCTGATGTGACCTTTCTGCAACAGCTCCTGAATCTGCCTCTTGATTTCATCATTTTCCAGAACAGAGCGTCGATAGATCGGTCCATTGGGTAGCGACGCACCTGGGGTCAGATCAATCGGGTGCTTGACCTGGCAGTGCAGAGGAACCCCTGTGGGTGAGGTGAAGATGTCCCCGTACTCCTCCACGACCTTATCCATTTGTTGTTTTCGTGCAGAGGGGCCCTGTCTGGAGGTCGTGGCCACAGTCTTCTTCTTGCCCTGGGGGCGGATCATCAGAAAAACGAATTTCCTGGTTTGGGAAATGAGCTTACTACATTGTTTTGCAGTAACCAAAGAGATAGTCGTAGGAGGTGGTACCTCTGGTATCCCGTACAACTTATTTCCCAAAGTAATAATAACAGCACGAGGTCGAGACTCATACACAGCATGACGCTTCCACAAGTATGGTTGTCCTAATAATACATCAGAAACATCAATAGGAGCAACGTCACATAATACCTCATCCGTGAAGGGCTCGATGCTATAGGGAAGGCGGCACTGCTGGCTGACGCGGAGATCTCGTCCTTGGTGAAGCCACCCGATGGTGTATGGATGTGGGTGAGCTGTGGTCGGCAAGCCCAACCGCTTCACGGCGTCTGCTGAAATGAGGTTCTTTTGGCTCCCATTGTCGAAAATGAACTGTACAGGGGAGCTCTTTACCCACATCTGGGAGTGGAAGAGACGTTCCTCCTCCTCTGGATCTTCCGGTTCCTCCTTCTGGACCTTTGTAGTGGCAACAGTGGCGTTGGGCTCCGCATCAATAATCTGTTTCCTTTTTTCATTCCCCTTTTCAGGTTCTGATTCGGAGTCAGAGCATGCATCTGACTCAGAAGCCCTCATCTCGGCCACTAGCGACTGCTTGGCCCGACACTCACTTGTGTTGTGAGTGGAGCTCTTATGAAACTCACACCACTTTCCCGTGTCCTTCTTTGGCTTTGCGGTGTTGTTCTTTGCTTGTGGCTTTGACAGATTGTCTTGAGTTGCCATGCCTTGGCTCTGTCCTTTGTTCTGCAGTTTGGGAGCACCTTTCCCTTGCTTTTGATTCGCAGATCCAAAGTCTCGCTTCTTCTGTTTGAATTTCTGCTCAATCTTGGCAGCATACCGGTATGCCGTACCAAGCGAGGAGATGTCGAGGAACTCCATTTCCTCCTGAATGTATCTGTGCAGACAGCTGCGATACTTTAGCACCAAATGTTTCTCTGAATCTTTGATACCCAACTTTGTGCGCAGGGTATGGAACAGATTCGTCAGCTCGTGCACATCTTGATCCCTTTGTTGTCGCAGCGTGGTCCATTGTATGTACTTGTCCTCATAGCTTCCCACGGGATAGTACTGTTCCTTGACGGCGTCTCGAAAAGAATTCCAAGTTGGTACAGCCGAGAACAGAGAGGGTTCTGTCTGGTCCTTGTTCTCACAGTAGGTTTCCCACCAGTCCTTAACATGGGGGGTAGCTTTGAGGAGTGCAAAAATAATCTTCTCCCGGTCTGAAAAGTCATGAACATAGAAATATCCTTCTAATAGATTCAGCCATCTATCTACGACATCTGCATCTATTTCATTGGAGGCGTGATGCCCAAAAAACGTCGTTTAGGGCCTCAAAACGGCTCTGGAAGTTAAGGACCCGAAAAGCTGCTAAAAATAGTAAGTTATGCCAAAACTGAAAAACTGAAAGAGACAATGGTGGGGGCCTGTTGAGTAACCAGCTCCAAAAATAGAAGAAAAGAGATATGAACGCCTTAAAAATAAGCCACTTCGAGGGGGAAACCTCCAATACATTACATAAATGAACAATTCTTGGATGATACAATTTACAAAACCTCCTTTCTATATATAGGAGTCCATGTGGCCATAATGTAATCCTAGTGGGCCACAATGTAATCCTAGCCGACCTAACAATAATAATTTAAGGGCACAATAATAACAAAATGGGGGGTTACAAGGGTACAATAATAACAATAAGGGGGTTACACTAACAATAATAAGGGACTATACTAGTGATATAGGGACCTAACATGCCCCTCTCCTTCAAAAAAGTGTTGTCCTCAACGCTTGAGTAGCTCAGGGTGCTTCTGTATAAAATTCTCATCCTCCCATGTAGAATCTTCAGTGGGTAAGTTCTTCCACTTGATGAGATACTCTGAAATTGATCGATTCCGTAATTTTCGAGTTCTTGTTTCTGTGACCGCTTCAGGTTCCAATATCATTTTTCCTTCCTCATCAAGTTCTGGAAATATTGTTTGAACTGGAAGATTTTCACCTATAACCTTCTTTAAGCATGAAACATGGAAAACGGGATGTACTCGCGAAGAAGCAGGAAGCTCCAATTTGTATGCCATAGTACCAATCTTTTGCAACACCTTGTAAGGACCATAGTATTTTGGCGATAATTTATTATTCTTCTTAGCTTTCTTGAGGGACATTTGTTTATATGGTTGTAGTCGTAAAAATACCTAATCTCCTACATCAAAACTTCTCTCGCTGCGATGTTGATCTGCCTGTTGTTTCATTCGATTTTGTGCCAAATTCAGGTTATCCTTTAAGAGTTGGAGAACTTCTTGTTGATGCTCGATGTGATCTTCCACCGCTTGAACCTTAGAATTTTCTCTTAAAGATGATGTGATGGATGGTGGATGATATCCATAAAGTGCCATAAATGGGGTCATTTTTGCTGTAGTATGGAAGGAAGTGTTATACCACCATTCACCGAGAGGTAACCACTTGACCCATTGTGTTTGTTTATCAGATACAAAACAACGAAGATATCCTTCCAAACATTTATTTACTATCTCAGTTTGACCATCAGATTGAGGATGATAGGATGAGCTATGAGCTACCTGAGTACCCAAACAAGAAAATAACTCCGTCCAAAAATTTCCAGTAAAAATGGGATCTCTGTCGCTCACAATAACCCTTGGGCTTCCATGTAGCTTTTGAATTCTGTCCATAAATGTAGTAGCAACCGTACTTGCTTTAAATGGATGAGATAATGCACAAAAGTGTGCATACTTGGTAAGTCTATCAACTACCACCATGATGACATTCTTTCCTTCAGACTTAGGTAAACCCGTGATAAAATCCATTGAAATCTCCTCCCAACGCTGACTTGGAATGGATAAAGGTTGTAGAAGTCCCGGGGTCTTAATTGTCTCCACTTTATTCTGCTGGCAAACCAAACATTCCGCCACAAACTTTTGAATATCAGATTTAAGGCCGTCCCAAAAAAAATCGTTCTTCACCCTGTGGTAAGTTTTTAAAAATCCTGAGTGTCCTCCTAAAGGAGAAGTGTGCAATTCCAGAAGAATCTTTTGTTTTAGTTGGGAATTCTTACAAAGATATAAGCGATCTTTGTACCATAAGGAATCATTTTTCCAACTAAATGTATTAGATGTACTAGGATCTTGCTGCAACTTTTGAATGAGTTCCCATACATCTTTTTCCTTCTTCCATTCATCTCTTGCTTCGGTTATCCAATCTGGTTGGATAATAGAAATGGCACAAAGCAATGCTTCCACCTCTTCATTCTTTCTTGAGAGTGCATCTGCAACAACATTAAGCTTTCCCTCTTTGTAGATTATTTCAAAGTCATAACCCAACATCTTTGTGACCCATTTTTGCTGCTCTTCTGAAGATAGTCTTTGTTCCAAAAAGTGTTTAAGACTATCATGATCATTTTTTACCTTGAAGTGTCTTCCCATTAGGTAAGTTCGCCATTTCTTTAGTGCATGCAGTATTGCTAGCATTTCCTTCTCATAAGTAGGTTTTTGTAAATACCTTCCTTTGATTAGACGACTTTCAAAAGCAATGGGTCTTCGTTCCTGCATTAAAACTGCACCAATTCCATTTCCTAAGGCATCACATTCTACAATAAAGGTTTTTGTGAAGTCTGGCATAGCTAAGACCGGTGCTAGGCACATTGCCTCTTTAAGATGTTCAAAGGCCTTAGTTGCTTCAGGAGTCCATGAAAATGCATCTTTCTTCAATAATGTTGTTAGAGGTGCCGCTATTCTCCCATAATTCTTAACAAACTTGCGATAATACCCTGTTAACCCGAGAAATCCTCGCAACTTCTTTATGGTTGTGGGGACTTTCCATTCCTTAATTGCTTTAATTTTGTTAGGGTCTACCTTAACACCCTCGTGAGATACAATATGACCCAGATATTCCACCTCTTGTACTCCAAAGAAACATTTAGATGTTTTTGCATATAATTGTTTCTCCTATAATATTTTGAGCACCATGTCAACATGTTGAACATGATCCTTCCAAGACCTGTTGTAGATTAGTATATCATCAAAAAATACTAGCACAAATTTTCTAAGGAAGGGTTTGAAAATGGAATTCATCAACCCTTGAAATGTAGAAGGTGCATTGGTAAGGCCAAAAGGCATGACCAAAAATTCATAATGACCCTCATGAGTTCGAAATGCCGTTTTCGGAATATCTTCAGTCTTCATTCTAATTTGATGATATCCTGAACGAAGATCCAACTTGGTAAAACAAATTGCTCCATGTAATTCATCCAATAATTCATCAATCAAAGGAATGGGAAATTTTTCTTTAATGGTGAGCTTATTGAGCTCCCTATAATCTGGACACATTCGCCATGATCCATCCTTCTTGTGTACCAATACTACAGGAGCAGAGAAAGAACTTTGACTAGGTTGGATTATACCCGCCTCTAACATTTCTGCAATCATACGTTCAATTTCGCTCTTTTGGAAGTAAGGATATATATAAGGCCTGATGTTTGGAGGAACACTTCCTGGAATCAAATGAATAGCATGATCATGATCACGAATCGGTGGGAGTCCTTTGGGAGTTTCAAACACCTTGGAATGATTGTCCAAGACTTGTTGGAGATCTGCAGAAATAGATGATTTTGATGTCGAAACTTCTAGTGAGCATAATTGTGCAATTACGCCTCGTTTTTATTTCTTTAGAAGCTTTGTCATGACATTAGAGCTTATTATCCTTCCTGGCTTCCCTTCAATACCCCGTAATTCGACTTCCTTTCCTTCTGAAAAAAATTTCAAGAAAAGTTCTCGAAAATTAAAAGCTACCGTCCCCAAAGATTGTAACCATTGTACTCCTAGTACAACGTCAGCACCTCCCATAGGAATGGCAAGCATTGGACTAGTCAATACATATTCCCCCATGGTTAGCTTGATATTATGGCATTTTCCGGAGCAATTTATAGTTCCTCCATTTGCAACCATCACTTGACATTCTGGTGCTGGGTATAGGAAACAATTTAATTCCTTGGCTACCTTACAATGAATAAAATTATGGGTGCTACCCGAATCAATCAACACTATTACCTTTTTCTTCTTGATTTGTCCTTGTATCTTGAGAGTTTGAGGAGTGGTAATTCCTGCCAGTGCATTACACGATATGGTCGGATTCATTTCTTCCTCTTCTAGGGTTGGTTCCTGGTGTATATCCTCTTGTTCATTTTCTTCTTCCTCTTCACAATCTATGTAAAATAATTTCTTCTCAGCACACTTATGACCTTTAGTGTATTTGCTATCACAACTGTAGCAAAGCCCTTTTGCTCTTTTTTCTTCCAATTGTTGTGGTGTCAACCTTGTAGGTTGTGGAAATCTAGACTTAGCAACACTTCCTTCTTTATAGAATTGAGTGGTAGGCTTCCTTGTCACCATTATTTTACATTCAACTTTTCTTGCCAACCTGAATGCCTTCTCCAATGAATCTGGCTCCAAAACGCGAACTTCATGTTGGATGTTATCCTTTAAAGTGCTTATAAAGAGATCGATCCTATGTTCTTCTGGAATATTAGTTACCCTTATATTCAATTTTTGGAAGTCCTCAATGTGCTGCCCCACTAAACCCTTTTGTTCGAGATTTATCAATTGGCTAAAGAAGGTGTTGCTCTTCGTATCCTCATAATGTGCTATCATTTCCTCCGTAAAAATTGACCAAGTGACAATTTTTTTACGGGAGCAAAGCCATTGATACCATACAAATGTATTTTGTTCTAAATGTAAAGTTGCAATGCGTACCTTTTGTGTGTTTTGCACGTTATGGAGATCAAAATATCGCTCCATCTGTAGTATCCATGTTACAGGATCCTTTCCATCAAACTTCCTCATATCCATTTTTGGAATATGGTGGTTCTTCCCACCAACATTCGAGTTTATGAAATCACGATTAACATTTATTTTGTTCTCATCATGAGGTTCTTCTCCTATATTTCCGCCATTAGGAATCATTTCCGGTTTTAAGCTTGTCATCAAGCCTTCCATGTATGCTTTTAGATCACTCTTCATGTTTTCCATGTTGTCTTTTATGTCATCCATCTTAGCTTCCATGCCCACTTCCATGCCATCCATCTTAGCTTCCAAACCAATCATCTTAGCTTCCACGCCTTTCTTCAAACCATCCATATTAGTTTCCATGCCTTTCTTCAAAACTTCCATTTCATTTTTTGTTGTTCTTTGCGAGAACGAAATTTGCTCTTGTAATTTTGATATGTCATGTTGCCATTCTTCATCTTCATGAGTCATAGTAGAGCCTTCTGAAGGCTTAATGGGTGTTTAATTATTTTTAGGGGCCATTTTAGAATCCAATACTGATATCTATTCTACAATATGCCCTTGGGATCAATTTAACTTGATTATTCAAACAAGACTTATGCAATTTGGAAAAAAAATTCACACCTTTTTATTGCTTTTGAGGAGGTTGATATTGAAATTTGATTATCTCTGTGATTGAAGCACTTCAATATCTAAATTTCGGTACAAACGTAGCCCTCTGAATTATCTTTCGAATGCCACAGGTCTGACCTAATTTGGATTCCCCAAGACAAAGTTGTGTCCAATCTTCCACAATGACCTAATTGTGGACTGGTTCAGTAGTGCGAACTTGTATGACTTGCCACGTGTCATTGTTTCGTCATTTGTCTCTGAAATTGATAGCCAAGAAAATAAATTCTGTGTACTTGCGAACACTTTTTACGGCACTCCAATACAATGCTCAGAGAGAGAGTTATTGAACTCTTCCCACGATCACCTCTTTGAGATGAAATTCAGGAGCCTAAAAAAACACTACCTTCCACAGATCATATCTCCAAAAATATTGTGAACCAAGCTCTGAATTTTTTTGATGAATTTCCTCCGAATTTCAGCTTCGCACCATATGAATTTCAGACTTTGAACCTTCGTACAAAAAAATTTATAGCGCAAATTCCACGATGACCTGTTTAGGATCCTGAAAAAATACCTAACTTCCACAGATGATATCTCCACAAATATTGTAAACCAAGATCTGAAATTTTTAGACAAGCTTCCTCAGGATTTCGGCTTCGTACCCTAAAAATTTTAGCTTCTGAAACTTCATAGAAAAAAATTTATAGCGAAAATTCCACGATGACCTATTTGGAGCAGCGAAACCCTAGAATCCAAAGCTTTGATACCAAATGTAGAGTAACCAGCTCCAAAAATAGAAGAAAAGATATATGAACGCCTTAAAAATAAGCCACTTCGAGGGGGCAACCTCCAATACATTACATAAATGAACAATTCTTGGATGATGCAATTTACAAAACCTCCTTTCTATATATAGGAGTCCATGGGGCCATAATGTAATCCTAGTGGGCCACAATGTAATCCTAGCCGACCTAACAATAATAATTTAAGGGCACAATATTAACAAAATGGGGGTTACAAGGGTACAATAATAACAATAAAGGGGTTACACTAACAACAATAAGGTACTATACTAGTAATATAGGGACCTAACAGGGCCCAAGTGGAATAGGCGGGTGGCCACCAATATCCACCTGGATTAAATGATGATGACAATCAAACACCAAACAGTGAACATTCAAAAGAGGGTAGCATGGAGAAAAAAGACCAAATCAGTGACCATGAGCATAGAAGTGGTAAAGAAAAACAAAGAGATCTTCAAGTAGAAGAAAATAGTGACAAAGATGAGGCTGGAGTAGATGATTATGGAGGCAGCAAGGTAAAAGACCAAGTTGAGCAAGCACAAGTAGATAAACCTCCTCTATCTTCTCCTCCACATAGCCAAGAGCATGTGCTAGCCGCCTCTCCTAGGAAAGGGGCCATGACTCTTACTCCAAAAGTGGCGAAGCCTAGAAACACTAGATCAGAAAAGAAGAAGACCACTCCAGCAGTGACTAGCAATGTCACAAGAGTAGCCAATGAGAAAGAGGCCTAGGACTATGGGACTCAAGAAAGCTTTGGAGAAAAAGAAGGAAGAAGAGGCAGCCCTTGTTCGATCTTATCCTCTTACTCAATTACTCACCCAAGAAATAGAAAATAATAGAGAACCATGGCTTGAAAGGGCCAACAAGAATTTGGAGGATAAGTTAGAGAAAGCTAACAGAGACTTGAGTCTACAAAAGAAAATTACCAGGCACTACAAGAAGTTGAACCAATTTGCCCGAAAAAAGCTCAAAATTGCTCAAGAAAGGCTCAAGGCTGCCTGAAAGAGGTGCCCGGTAGAAAAAGTGGAGAAAGGCACATCAGCGCTCGAAATATTGGCCTTAACTTCTTTACATGTTTCTAAGAATCCGTGAGGGGTTTTCTCACCAAAATTGAGAAAATTTTGACATGATCTTGTTTTTTGACATTTTTGGGCTTAATTGCAGAAATTCATGGGCACCGCCATTTTTTTTTGGAGCATCCTCAGCTGTTGAAAGTGGTATCATTAGATGCATTAAATTTAAGGGCATCTACTCAAAAAATTTCAGATCCAAAGGATGTGTTTTGATCCCCCAAAGAGGCGAAAAACAATGATTTTTTGACTTTCTGCTTCACATATCAGCAAGGGCTACTTTTATGGTTTTTTTCACTCAGTTCCATTTCTGACAGACTTTACAGAATCAGTTTTGGAAAAATAAAGTAGTTTCAGAAAGTAGACATCTAGGGCTTTCCAACGAGCCATCATGGGCCTCGTTTTGACATCAGGAAGTCTCTCAAAAGTGGTCTGTAAGACAGGAAATTTTCTGCTGCTACGTTACTGTAGCATTTTGGTAAAAAGATAATTTTTTGAAGTGGCTTATCCAAATGTGTGCTAGGCCTTTTTTAGCCATTTTCAGTAATGAAAATTCAATATTTTTTCCCTTTTTAGCATTTTATAGATATTTTGAAGGTATTTTGTGCCTTGGGCTTTGCAAAGCCTCAAGGACAAAATCAAATGTTTGTTTTTAGGCTATGAGCTTCTAGTTATTTTTGTGAATCTTATCTTCTCATTCCCCTATATAACTCATGGAGAATCATTGTAATATTTTTGGTTGAAGAGTTGACAAAAAAGCTGGATTTTGAAGAGCTTAAGAACTTGACTTAGCTTAGAGCAATATATGTTATGAGTTTTGATGATCAGACTTGTTTTATGGAGTGAATAGCTTGACTTGCTTGCCTAGATGATGGAGAGGATCTATGTGCAGGATTCCATGGCTTGGTAAATGGTATTGTACTTATTTTAAGTTATGTTTTCTTAGTTTTTCACATATGTATCCATGCTTCTTGCTTGTTGTAGGTTAGTAAAGAATAGTTTGAGGTATGCCCATGGAGGCTCATCAAATTTCTTGATTCATTACAACTTCTATGTTTTCATCTTTCTTGGTCATGTCAAAGGATTCTTAATTTACCTTTGGTCCACTAGGAACCTGTTATTTATTTCCTTAATGATTAATATGACATGCTATCTTATTTGATTAATGGTATGTCCTGCTTACTCATAGTTGTTTAAACCTCATTAATTAAATCTCCTTCGAAGTATTGACTATCTAGTTTAAATCAAAGAGGTCTTGTTTCAATCTTTCCCTCTGCCTATACTTGCAGACTTATTTCAAAGTTTTCATCAGTTTGAATGTGTTGCTTAGGAGTTTCCTTTCCACATTTTGAGCTGTTGGTTTGTCTTACATGTGTTCTCAACCACTGAAGGTGATTTCCCAAAGTTAGAGGGTCTTATACTTCTATGCATCACCTGAATGTTTATTTTATGCATCTATCAGTTTGAGTTTGATTCATAGTGATTAATGGTTAGCCCTACCACATGAATGCTTGTTGTTTAAACTATTTATGCTTAAGATCTCTTTGTCTTGCACAAACTTGATGTTCATTTCACTTCATAAACCACCTGAAATATCCATTCGCTATACTAAATCGGCCCTGCAATACACCCTACCCATTGTCTTGACATCCTTGGCTTGCTTTTGACCCAATAGCCCAGTTGACCTCATTTTCTTGTTCTATTTTGATCCACTTGATCAGTTTTTCCTCCAAACAACTAAAAACAAACAAACAAACACACTTAACAACTAGCCTAAAATCTAAACAAACTAAGTGAACAAGCTCACATCCTTCGCTTCATTAGAGAGAGCCCTCTCTGAGTCTAGGAAGGCTAGGTCCTAGGGCTCCAAAGATTGTTTTGATGTTACTCCATCATTTGGTCCGTCAATCTTCCAAATCACGAGAACCTAACATAATGGCAATCACGGTGGGACTTTTCTGAGTACATAGTTTTAAATACCTCTCACAAACTTAGTAAAACTCCAACAAAATCAGTGAATCAGCCACCTTATCGCCAACCTAACATAATGGCGATCACGGTGGGAATTTTTTGAGTTCATATCAATATGAACATCTTTCAAGACTCACAAAAAGCCCCTCTTGAACTAAGAACACTATACTATTGAGCCACCTCATCGCCACACTAACATAATGGCGATCATGGTGGGACCCTTCTGAGTTACTGACAAACTAAGTATACCTTAGAACTTCATAAATCCCTTGGCTCAAGAATATCCAGTGATTATTAGCCACCCCATTGCCACACTGACATAATGGCGATTATGGTGAGACTCTCTGAGTTCATGACTATCTAGCAAACTGTTATTGATTCATTATTCCTTCAAGATTAAATCATAAAATCAACTGATAAAGTCATTAGAGTAAACTCTCTTTGTTTCACCACCTTAGCTAAGTGCTGAAAACAAATTTAGGACACTCTTACAAATCAGACTGCACATTAAAAACTCAAAAAATAACCTCATAAAAATATTTATTTTTTAGATTGATTGTTCATATCAGTTTTGGTGGTGGACCATAGACAATATATCCTCAAAAAACCAAAATATTTCCACCTGGCGACTCCACTAGTCTCCAATAGGCATTTTTGAAAACATTGCTAAGCTTCCATAAAATATTATAAGACTACTTTACAAACAACCCTGAAAATTCTAAGAAGTCTTAACCATACACTGAGCTAGTTTGAAAAAACTTAGAGAAGACAAGTTGTTGAAAACATTCATAACTTTCAGCCTCTCTAAAGTTTGAATTTGAAACCTGGCTTCAGAAAGAATTCATACCAGATCTCATCCAGACCTGAATCCTCCTACAGTAGTTGATGACCCAGAAAATATTTTGTGGAAAAATTCTAAGACTAGTAATTTAACTACCGATAGGAGCCTTCATAGAGCAAGCTTTGTACTTGAAAATCTTACATCCTTGCTAGAACAACTTTTGACTTGCGCCATATAAGAAATATTTTTAGAACCAAGTCACAGCCTAGCTTTGACCATTCCGATCTTGAGCCCTTAGACTTACAACAGAGTTCTAGCGGAGAAGCATCTTCTACTACTCCACCTGATTTTAAGCTCCTCCACCACTTTAGCTCTTTCCATCCCAAGTTTACTCAAAATCATTTTGTCGGTCCAAGCACCTCTAACACTCCCACTCATAACACAACTATGAAAATCACTTCATCTCACGTACCAAATCCTCCACTTGTAAATTTACCAGTACCACCCATCATGGCAGCATGGTATGCACCCCTAGTGTTACCTCAATGCCACTACTTTTTCATCTGTTGTAATAAATCAATTGTGTGCAGCTTGTGAACTTTTGCCACAATTCATGAATAAGTCAAACTGTTTAAACTTGGCTTAGTCATATTTCAATTTCATGTTATAGATTAGAGAATAAATATCTAGCCAAACGGTTTAATCTTGGCAGATAAGTAGCTAGGTAGAGTGAATAAAAGGTGCTCAACAGTTTAATCTGAGCCCTTGGATGTAATAAGGGTAGAAATAGATAGATTCATCATGTAAAAAGAAAAGATTGATCAAGGTTTGCAAGTCTAAATGCACCCTAATAAAGAAGACAAAATGGTAGTGTTAAGTAGATAGGGTAGGTAGATGGTGCTGCAAAGTGTTATCTGATGAATGGTGCTGCTACATGTTAGTTAATCATTTACTTTCATCACAAGTACTAAAGCAGGAAATACACTGGAAAATCACAGCAAGCAAAGTCAAATTCATTAACCTCCCTCATCATTTTTCCCTCAAGAGTTTTACTAATTTCCCCCAAAAGTACTAAGGTAATTTGAGATCAAAGGGGCTCAAGGCATTTCCTTGACTTCTGGAGGGACCGGACCCTCGGCCTAATGATCAAAAGACCTAAGCACTTGAAATAATCCATAATTGATTATCTTCCATTTTTAACTTTTCCTAAGTAAAATCCTATTTTACTTAGGAAACTGATGCAACATTCCATAAAATTCCTCAAAACAACTTGTTATTCTAAGTTTAAGTGTTGAAGATAAAAATATGCAATTTACTTCATAAGTTTTCACTTTCTTAGATGTACAAAGGTGTTTTGATTTTCCTTGTCCTTTTTCATATTAACACCTAACTCTATTATATTAAATCCCTAGTGAAATCCCTTTTTCCTATGTATATAACTCCCTTTTCTAATAAATATCCCCAAAACCCTCTTATTATAATGTTTTACCAAAGTATATATAGTCCTGCACATTTAAAATAAATATCCCACTTTATAAAGCCCTTTGGTAAAACTATAACCTTATATATACATTCCGCCCCTATGATGAATTAATTATATTAATTTATTCATCGTATAATAAAATATATATAGAAAAGCGTTAGACACGTAACATATGTGTTTAACACCAAAAACAAGAAAAAACTACGACGGAATCCTGCGCCACCATACTCAGCATTCCACGTGGCATCCCATATGGCCAAACTCCACCGCAATCCATTTCATAAAATCACGGGGTTAATTAGTCATTCGGACTAATTAACAACCATTCCCGCCTATTAACTTCTCCCCGGGGTGATTAGATTACATGTCAAAACTTGTTTAAACCCCGACGGGCCCACTTTCGAAACCGCACAAGTTTCCCTTTCCTCCAGCCGTCAGATCATTCCTCCGTTGATCAACGGTCTCGATCAATCCCGCTGCCCATCCCGTATGAGTTTTTTAGCCAGCGGGGAGTGGGCGGGTTTGACTATTCAGCATTCCACGTGGCAAGCATCCTGTGGAATCGCTGCCATTGCGATTTTTACCGCCTTCCTCCATAAGCGGTGCGGGCTTACCGCTTACCGCCTACCACATACCGCCGGCCCCACTCCCTTACGTCACCCCGTACGTCGAATGACGTCATCACCTCGAAAACGAAAAAACCCTTTTGACTTGTTTTTAAGCCATTTTTCGCGTTTTTTTCAGTTATTTTGGTTTTCGAAAGAGACTAAGCTCCCGCTGCAAATTTCAAAATTCACTGCAAATACACCAAATTACTCAGAAATTCCGCTGCGCCCGTGTTGAAGAACGTTCCTGCCATTGTCCATTACCTGTTGAAGAATCAGTTTCCATTAAAAAACAGGTATTTATCATTCCGCACCCCGACTGCAAGTTAAGCTTGGTTTCTTGTGTTTTTCTCTGAAAAAGTGGTTAAAAATCCTCTCTGAGTCCTCATTGAAGAGTTAAAACCTGTGAATTTGCTTCCCAAACCTGCAATTTGTCCCAATTTCCTCTTTTATCAGATATCCCGTCCGGTCTGCAAGTAAAACTGAAACCTCCATTTTGAATCCACAAGAACCAAAATGGAGGCCCCGACTGCACTAAATGTCACTCCTTTGAACGCTCCTCACCGAGATTTAGACTACTTGCCTCTCATAGATGAAGATTTCCAAATAAAAGACCCGCATTTCGATGAAAGTCCCCGTTTGAGTTTCTGTCGCTGCAGAGACGAATACTCAAAAGGGCAAGATCTTATAGGGTTGTGGGAATCCAATCTCCCAAGGTATTTCATTCCTACAGTCCACGTTTTCCCTGAAATCATTCATTACTGTCATGCAAATTATGATCCCACACAAAGAGTTGTATTGGCTCCTGATCAAAGTGTTTTGTTCCCTATCACACCTCAGGCTATCAATGCTATGTTACAATTTGAGCCAGAACAAGAATTAGCACCTCTATCCATGGAAGGGCTGATTGAGAAAACCGGACTGTTAACTCCAGAGAAATTGAAAGCAATGTGTCAGTATTTCATGTTACCTGAGCATCAGCCAAAAGGGACTCCCCCCTATGGTTTTTACTTTTTCAATCAATTGGGAAGGCTTATTGTGAATGTAATATCCTTTGTCTTAGGATTCAATACCAGTGAGTATATTGACGAGATAACTCTGGCTTTGCTATCTATCTTTACCCCTGGGCAGCCTCCTGAGATTAAGTATGACTATGCTTCCTTCATTGCCAACAAAATCCATGATCAATTTTTAAGGCTAGATGATGAAAAGGTTTTCAAGTACTCCTCAGTTATCTATCACCTCAGAATTTTCTATCACTCAGACAAATTCCCTTTCCCTGTTCAGAAACTTGATGCTAAAGGTAATCCTGTGTCCGTTATTTTTGGTCCCCCATCATTCATTTGTCCTCCGATTCCCTAATTTTGTCTGCATCTAATACCGCGATACATCCCGTTACAACCTTGTTAATGAGCTTCTCCCTAAAGGTGGAAGTAATTTGAGATAAGAAAGACCCCGTAATTGTCAAAGAGTTAGTTGGGGATTGGTACTTGTACCAAAACCATACAACAGTCAAGAAAAATGGATGAATTACATCCATTCAAGTTACCCAGAAATTTAATGAGAATTTTTGCTTTGGAATACTTTAGACAGATGAATAACTCAGATGTAATCCATTTCTGCAATGTAAAGAAGAAAGCACAGTTAAGGATCAAAAGCCAGTTAGGTCCTTTCATTTGCAATTCTAGAGAAGCTGAAAGAGATGCAGAACTTATATTAGAGAGAAAATTCCAGACATCTTTCTGTTGGGTCCCTTATGACCCCTTTGGTTTCATTTGTGAAAGAAGGTTGAAAAATAAGTCATCTCCTTATATACATCACAGAATTCCTGACATAGAACAGTATGCAAATCAAGATGAATGGGTTAAAGGAACACTTGTTGAAGAGGGAAGTGGAGCTGCCAAATTGAATAAACTTATGAAAGATGTTGAGAAGAAATTTGACCTAGAAACATATGATCAAATGCAGGTACCCTACATTGGCACATCATCAGCAGCCACTCTACAAAAAGCTCTACAGGAAGATAGTCCATCAGTAGCAGCAGAGCCCAAGGGTAAAGGAAAAGAACCTATAGTTCAGGTCATTGAAACCCTGGTAATGGCAGAAAAATCACAGAGTTCCAAAGCACCAGAACAATCTCAGGCTTCTCAAACACCAACAAAGCAAATCCAAGTTCCAGAGATGCAAACTCCACTGAATGTGGAAATAGGGAAAAAGAGGCCAGCTCCAGATACCACACCTTCAAAAGGAGCCCCACAAGTTTATCAAGCTAAAAAACACAAGTCTGATCCACCTCCAGATGTAGAGATTATAGATGAAATATTTGATGATGGTAGGGAAGATAGTCAGCAAACAGGTACAGCAAGTGAAACAAACATAAGCCAGAAAGGGATACAAAAGCAATTAAGCACTGAAGTATCTTCTTTCAGACCGCCAAAGACAGATACTGGAGACATTAAGAAAACCTTCATTAATATCAAAACAAGGAATGAACCATTGAAAATGAAGGTCTACGATCAGTATATGAAGATGGCTCCTCACAATCAGCAAAGGTTGATGTCAGCATTTGATCTTTCACAAGGTAAAATGCAAATGAGCCACTTCAAAGCTAAAGTGCCAAAGCCAACTTCAGCAACAGATTACATCAGAACAAATTTTGAAGTGTTAGCAAAGGATATCCATCCCTTGGATCAGATAGAGCTTCATAGACAAACAGGGGAAATGGTTTATTCTACTCTCACCAACAAAGCCATGGCAACTTTAACACTACAAGATTCCTTGAATAATACTGCTGCAACATTGAAAATTGAAAGGGCCTCCTCACAGGCCAAGGACAATAGAATAAAGTCTCTAGAAGAGATCATCATTGGTTTGGGTCACAATCCCAAAGACACTAAAGGTATTGAGGCACTGATAAAAAAGAAAGAGGATGATATAGCTGCACTGAGAAAACAGTTGAAAATACCAGCCTCGAGGCACCCCCAGACACAAGAAGTAATAAAAGGAAATTCACAAGAAGAAATGATGGAGTTGCTCTTAAACTTGACAGAGCGACTAAATGAAACCGAGAAGGAGCTGGAAAAGGCATTGCAGGAACAGGAAATTCTCAAACAGGCTTCAGCAGCAGGTACTACAGGACAACAGGAACAATCATCTCAGGTGAATATTTCTAATTTGAATTCTGATGATTTGATTAAACAGATGGAGAGTTTGCAGCTAAAGGTCACAGAACTCCAAGAAACAAAATTACAATTAACAAAATTGGAGGGAAAATATGACACATCCAAAAGGACAGCTGCTGACAACCTCAGGGAAATAAAAAGATTGGAGAAAATGGTTGAGGCTTTGCAAAAAGATCTTTCACTGGAAAAGCCTCTGAATGAAATAAATGATATTCTTTGGGACAACATCATTAACTTAATAAGAGATATTTGGCCTTCCATCCAAGCTATTTTTGACCAGAATGAGTTAGTCAAGATAGCTCAAGAGGAAATAAATAAAACTAGACATGAATTAAGAGGCAAGCCAGAGCTGGCCCAGCAGCTCATTCAGTTTTTGAATTCCAGAACAAAACAACAGCTAGCATTGTTAGGAATTGATGATAGAACAGGTGTAGTTTTGGAAGCAAAGAGAATTTTTACAAAGAGAACTTTCATGCAAAATCTAGAAAGAAAGTGTAATGATATTTTGGTCGACATCAACGTTTTCAGAGAAAAATTTCAAGCTCTGCTGGACAGTGATTTGCCAAGTCCCATGCTCATAGAGGATCAAATAGTAGACTTGGAAACTTATGAGAAAAGAATCAAAGCTCATGCTAAACATACAGCTGTAGGTTCTACTAGTATAGGTTCTACTAGCTCATCAGAACCTACAGTACCAACTGGGAAGAGTATTTATGAAAAAGTGAGAAATCTGTTTCATCTGGAACATGAGTTAAAGTATCTTTTTCCGAACGAGCCCACTTTTTATAAACTTACTGAAGCTGATGAAACTTTAAGGAAGCTCAGAAGAACAATGATACCAGATGATCAGTGGTGGAAGGAAATGCTGGAAATTTTGTAAAAAATGTTTTCAGGATAAAAGTTTATCTTTACTATTGAGTAAATGGTAAAAAACAGAAATGCAGATGAAAGAGTATCAGATAAAAGGTCAAAGAGTATCCGTGAGAAGAAAGAGTATTCAACAAGTCAAAGGAATACGCAAAGGACAGCACAGAGCCCTATTTTAAGCACTTATCCTTAGCACGTCCATGAAGAAAGGAACAGCACATCAGCTGTTACTCATTATTCTATTTTACGAGACCATGTGTCTCTTGTTTATTTGTAAATATGCTTTAAGTCAGCCTGGATTATTGGCTAGGATAGAGTAATATTGTTAGGATTATTTTTTGCATAAATAAACCCTCAAAGAGAGATTTGATGGTGGATTCTATTACTCTGCTGTAATATTGAGGTTTTCGGAATAAAAAGCTTTTGGACAAATTTACTTGTGGCTTACTGGATGACGTTTTAAAGCACTGGACTTTTTGCAGGATTCATGTGTTGGACTTCAGTTCAATAAGTTTTCCAACCCTTGTGTTTAAATTTTATATTAGTTTATGCTATCATCATATCCGTTTCTGAATAGTTTACATAAAAGATTGAAACAGAATTTGCTTAATTGTACTCTGCTTTCAAATGTGATTATTCTTGATGTTTTCTTCTGGATTAGTTATAAGCATGAATTCTTAATTGCTCATGTTTTGCTGATTTAAACATTGTTGATTACTGTAATAAAGAATCCTTCATTGCTCTTTGTTTGTAGTCATTTCACTTCTTTCTTCTGAACATGGTGAAATATTCTTAGTTGCCTTTCATCCCTTCAGGATCATCCCATCCACTTTAAATTTTAAGGATTGTTCTCTGTCTAGCTATCTTGCCCTGTAATACCATCTTGTGTTTAGAAAAGAAATCCAGTAAAGCCATCCTTAGACTCCATAGCCCAATGGACTGAAAGCCCTCAACCTTGCCCTTAGTTTGTGGATTCCACCATTTTCCCAAAACAAACTTTGAATCTATAACTAGCCTAAAATCATTCAAAAATAAAGATAAATCATAAAGAGAGAGCCCTCTCTGGATGCAGATTGGCTAGATTCTGCATCTAAAAGGTTGGTTTGTGGTTACCTCGGGTATACTTTCCTCTTACGCAACTTCTAGGAAAACCTGAGTGATAACATAGTGGCGACCATACTGGGGACTCTGAATCATTTTATTGATACTATTGTTTGATTTATAATCTACAGACAGAGTCTGAAAATCAGCCAGGAAGCCTTTGAAATTGCTTTTGCTATGCAATTGCAAAAGTAAATAAATGATGTTTCAGTCTATCTCTGATTTAGCTTATAAGTTGAAATCTTAGTTTCAAATTTTTCAATCAGATTCTCTAGTTTAAACAGATCTTTGAGGAAATCTTAATCACATATCATTATTTCTTAAAGAATTTGTAGAAGTTGTATTTATTTTTCAAGTAAAACCCAAAATTCAAAACACATATTCTAAGAAAACTGGCTTCAGAAAGGATTCGACATACTAGGTCAAACCCTGACCCAAATCCACCACCAATTTTTGAAAATCCAAACCTGATTCCTAGGATTCTTAGAAGACAAGGAAGTCAAGAAAGTTCTGAAAGAGGAAGTCAGGAAAGTACAGGTAGTTCTAGACCACTTTCTAGATCTGCATCGTGTCCTGTGAAGATTATTTATATTGATGACGTTCCTTTTGATGCGAGATTTGAAACATCTTTGTTTGTAAATTTTTCTGAGACTGAATTATCTAGGTTGATTCCAGATCCTTGGTTCATTGAAGAATTGCAATATAGATTTGTTTCGCATCATCTTGACAGAGAATTTCATAACTCCATTCAATCTGAGCAAGCCTTTGAAGAAAGCTCAAACATTTCTGTAATAACTGAAGCATCTCCGAATTCAGCCACTTTTCAAACACCTGTCAGACCTCCATCTCCACCTGTCAGACCTCCATCTCCTCCTACTAGACCGGCTACTCTTGTTACTCCACTTTATCTTCCAATGGCCAATCGATATGCCCCTTTAATATTACCAGCCAACCCTCCAGCTTTACCACCAGACTACCACAGTAAGATCACACCTTTTGACGGATCAGGCACCTACACAGCTCAACAACACACCAAAAGGATGACAGATTACTTTGAGTTTTATGAGATTGATACTGATGATATCCGTATGAGAATTTTTGTACAAAGTCTTACCGGAGAAGTTAGAACTTGGTTTAGAGCTCTCACCCCGAACAGTATTGCTGACCTAGAAGCTTTGTATAGGGCATTTTTGAACAGATGGGAGAAAAAGAAAGATCCTCTCCAGATCCTATCAGAATTTGAAAAATTAAGAAGAAGACCAAATGAAACCGTACCAGATTACATCATAAGATTTAATGAATCATATCATGTAGTTCCTCTGAATCTAAGACCCCCACCTAATAACGTGTTGGTCAAATTCCCAGACGGTTTTGACTCTGAAATAGCTTATTCTCTTAGGGAAAGAGCTCCACAAACACTAGAGGAAATGCAGAGCATAGTGGTGAGCGTAGAAGCAAATCTGATAGAACAACGAGCCAGAGAAAGGGCAGAGAGAAGAATGCCTATGAAGGAAGAACCTTCAGCTTTTGAAAAGAAGCTGGATGTAATCATTAACGGTATGGAAAGATTAGGTGATAGAGTGGAAACCATTGAAAGAAAGTCTGCTACTGATAACCAGAATGTTGCAAGAAACCCAAACTTTAGGAGGAATCTGAACCAAAATATTGGAAAGAATATCCCTGATCAAAACATTAGACCACCTTTCCAAAAAAACTTTGTTGAAGGTTCGACCTCAGAAGGACCTACAGAAGATGTAGAAATAAACAATGTCAATGAGGACAAAGATGAATCAGAAATCTTCCTATCTCAGGATGATCAAGAGAATCATATCCTTGAAACATTCCACACTCATTCAGGTGAGACTTTTGATTTCAAAGAAGGCTATGACACAGCAATCTACGAGGTTCATAAGCAGTACAACTTGAGAAGTAGACTGATAGATGTACCAGAGAAAAATAAACAGAAAACCACAAAACAAAATGTCAAAGGAAAACAAAACATTCCCCCTGTACAAAATACTTCCCCTGTACAAAACATTCCCCAAATACAAATTTTGCCTAGGATAACTCCTAGTTTTTCAAATCCAATAATTGAAGATGTCTCTGACAACCAACTAATTGACAAACAGCAATCTAACACATCTCCTCAAGTAGGAACTGTAGAAGAAACAGTGGAAGTTAGTCCTGAAACATCTTCAAAGCAAAACTTCATTCATGAAAAAGAGAAAAACATTGAAGATCCAATAAACCGAGAAAATCCAACTGTGCAAAACGCTAAAGCTCAAACAGAAAAACCCTTTAATCTAGAAGCTGAAATAGGCAAACTCAAGATAGCTGTTCCTTTATCAGAATTGGCTAAACATGATGTCTATAGGAATCAGATTTCCAAGTCTTTAAACATTAACATTAATGGATTAGATGATTCAGTAAATATTCTTGATGATCAACCCAAACTTCTTTTTGGCCCTGAGGTTAATGGCAAACCAGAAAGTGGAGGAACTCCTCCATTTTATGTAAGCCTGAATGTTCACGACAAGATACTCCATAATGCAATGCTTGATTCTGGAGCCTCTCACAATTTGATGCCAAAAGCAGTAATGGAAAGATTGAATCTAGATATTACTAGACCATACAAAGATTTGTTTTCATTTGATTCCAGTCAGGTAAAATGTTTAGGTTTAATTAAAGATCTATGTGTCACTTTGGTCCAATACCCTGCTAAGTCTGTTTTAATGGACATAGTAGTTGCTGATATTCCACCCAAATATGGTATGTTATTGTCTAGGTCTTGGGGTGCTAAAATTGGAGGATCTATTCAATTAGACATGTCTTTTGCAACTATTTCAGTATTTGGTCAGCCTAAAAGATTATATAGAGAAACTTTGATGAAGTACTTAGTGAGTAGCCATGAGAAGCCTGAAAACTTCCCTGTTTATTCTGTACATTCTGACATGGACTCTTTTATTTTATACAATGCTGAGTCAGATCTTCCTACTGAAATAGGAGCTCCTGAAAAGGAAATCATAAACAAAACCACTGTCAAAATTGAAGAAATATCTCAAAACAAAGAAACACCAGATGACCAAGAAAAACCTGAAAAAACTAAACAACTAGCTCTTGTCAGAAAATCTGTTAAAACAATTGATGAAGATTACGAACATGAAATTCTATGGCATTTAGAGTTTGATGGCTCAGTAAACAGACTAGGTGCAGGAGCTGGAATTTGGTTACACAATGTAGAGAACAATCATGCAGAGGGTCATGCTTATAGGTTAAATTTCAAATGCACTAACAACATGGCAGAGTACGAAGCTCTTTTATTGGGGCTTAAACATGTCAAGAAGTTAGGAGGCATTAGGGTATCAATCATAGGCGACTCTGAACTAATTATCCAACAGATTAAAGGAGAATGTGCAACAAAGGACATGAGACTGAAACAATACCGAGAGACAGTTGTAGAGATTCTCAACACATTTCTACAAGCCCAACTTGCCAAGATTCCCAGAAAACAAAACTTGCATGCTCACAATTTAGCAATGTTTGCTAGTACATGTAAGTTGCCTTTTGATCCTAATCATCAGTTTTCAGCTGAGATAAGACACAGGCCTGCAATACCCGACAATGTTTTGAATTGGCAAGTATTTGTGAATAATCATCAAATCAATAGTTTTTTGACACTTCAGAATGAGTTCTCTAACTGTAATATAGATGAAGACATGACTGCTGATAAATTTGATCAAGAAAAAGAACAAAAAATGGAAATTTCAAGAGAAAATGCAATTCATATGCTGCATCCAACCGCATTCACTGAAAAAGACATGCAAAATTTGAAACAAATGGAATTTGATGAGATCATAGATGAGACAGAAATCATCAATTTAAAAGATAATCAATTACCCAAAGGATTAACACCTTTGGAAGATCTATTTGACTCAAACGATATTCCATTCAGACCTAAAATAGAACCTGTTAAAGCCGATATGGAGGAATGCAACTTAGGAACACCTGAACATCCTAAAATTGTTAAGTTGTCCAAATCTCTCCCAAAAGAACAAAAGGTGAAATATGTTGAACTATTAAAAGAATTCCAGGATGTTTTTGCCTGGAGTTATGAAGACCTCAAATCTTATGATACATCCATCATTCAACATACTATACCTTTGAGACCAGACCAGAAACCTTTTAAACAAAAGCTTAGGAGAATTAATCCTGTTTTATTACCCTCAATTGAAAAGGAAATCAAAAGAATGTTTGAAGCAGGGATTATATCTCCTATCAGATTTTCAGAATGGGTTTCTAACCTAGTACCAACCAGAAAAAGACAGGAGAAATCAGACTGTGTGTTGATTTAAGGAATTTGAATAAAGTTTCTTTAAAAGACAACTATCCTCTACCTAAAATGGATCACATTCTGCAAAGGGTAGTGGGATCTTCGAGAATATCACTACTGGATGGATTTTCAGGGTACAACCAAATTCTGGTTCATCCTGATGATCAGGATAAAACAACATTTACCACACCATGGGGTACGTTTAAATATGTCAAAATGCCATTTGGACTCAAGAATGCAGGAGCTACCTTTCAAAGAGCGATGGACATTGCTTTTGCTAAAGACATACATGATTTTCTGGTTATTTACTTAGATGATTTGACCGTTTTCTCTAAAACAGATCAAGAACATTTAGGTCACCTAAGGCAAGTATTTATAAAGTGCATAAAATATGGAATTTCTTTAAACCCTAAAAAGTCATTGTTTGGTTTGGAAGAAGGAAAGATTTTAGGACATATCATTTCTAAAGATGGCATTAGGATTGATCCTGAAAGAATTCAAGCAATTTTGCAAATACCCCACCCCAGAAACATAAAAGAATTGCAAGCATTTATAGGAAAAATCAACTTCTTGAGAAGATTTATTTCTAGTCTAGCAGAGTTACTTAGATTACTCACTAACATGTTGAGGAAAGATTCAAGCATTGACTGGACTGTAGAAGCCAAGCAATCATTCGAGGAAATTAAGATGGCTTTAACAAGGACACCAGTTTTGACCAGTCCTATATTTGATAGAGACTTTATTATTTTTTCATTTGCTTCTGAACATACTGTTGCAGCTGTTTTACTTCAAAAAGATGACCAAGGGTGTGAAAAGCCAATAGTATTTTTTAGTAAAGCACTGAGGGATGCACCTCTAAAGTACAATATTATGGAAAAACATGCTTTTGCATTGGTAAAAGCAATCAAAGATTTTAGAGTTTACATATTATATTCTCATGTGATAGCATATGTGCCCAATGCAGTAGTTAAAGATATTTTGACTCAAGATGGCATTGAAGGTAAACGAGGTAAGTGGATAGCTACCATTTTGGAATATGATATTGAAATCAAGCCAACCAAACTGATAAAAGGCCAAGGCTTAGCACAACTTATGACAGAAACCAATTGCCAAGCCTTAGATATCAATGAACTGGATAACGAGCAGGAGATGGCAACTCCTCAGATCAGTCAAGCTTTCTTAGATTCACCCTGGTATACTGATATAATTCATGTTCTATTAAACCTGCAAGCTCCTCCAGGGTTGTCCAGAACCAAGCAAAGATTTTTAAAAATGACATCTTTGAAATATTGTATTTTAGATAGCACTATATTTTGGAAGAATCATGAAGGAATTTTATTGAATTGTCTCTTAAAAGATGAAGCTGATAAAGTGCTTAATGAATTTCATGCAGGGGATTGTGGAGGACATCTTTACTGGAAATCTACTGCAGACAAAATCTTAAGGGCTGGTTTTTACTGGCCAACATTATTTTCTAATGTAAAGAAATTTGTAACAAGCTGTCACAAATGTCAGATATTTGAGGGTAAAAGAAAGTTGTTACCTCTGCCTTTAAAACCAGTTTCCACAGAAAGACCCTTTCAACAATGGGGTTTAGATTTTATTGGAGAGATTCACCCCCCTTCTTCCGGACAACATAGATGGATTTTAACTGCTACAGACTATTTCACCAAATGGATTGAAGCTATCCCATGTAGACAGTCCAATGATTCTGTAATCATAGGGTTTCTTGAAACCAACATACTTTCAAGATTTGGATGTCCAGAAAAGATTATAACAGACAACGATGCTGCATTTAAATCAAAGAAAATGATAAATTTCTGCCATAAATATCATATTACTTTAGGCCATTCAACAGCCTATTACCCCCAAGGTAATGGACTAGCAGAATCCTCCAATAAGAGTTTGATCAATATCATTAAGAAATTGTTGGAGGAGAATAAAAAGAACTGGCATAAGAAACTGAGCTATGCATTATGGGCAGACAGACTTACAACCAAGAAATCCATTGGGACTAGTCCTTATGAGTTATTTTATGGCCTGGAAGCAAGATTCCCATCATCGTTAGGAATCCCTGTGATGAAATTACTTCAAGAGGCTCAAGTGGAGCCAAATGACATTCAAAGAAGAATTAATCAAACAATCCACTTACAACAAACCAGAGAAGAGGTGTACCAAAGATCACAAGTCTTACAGGAAAAGCTAAAGAAAATGTTTGATAAAAGGACTAAAGCAGAGGATTTTCAATTAGGAGACAAGGTCCTAAGATGGGATTCTAGAAGAGAAGAAAAAGGGAAACATGGGAAGTTTGATTTCTTGTGGAAAGGGCCTTATATCATCCATGCCTTGCAGGGAAACAATACTTATTTTTTGAAGGACTTGGACAATTTAGAAGTTGAAGAAGGACCAGTCAATGGTCGAATGCTTAAGCATTATTTTGATCCAATTTACTAGAATGTTTAAATGTTTCTAACTTGTACATAATATATTGTTTGCTTGTTTTATTTTTGTTACTGCAGTTTGGATTGGATGGTGACTTCTTAGAATTGAAGCCCGAAGTGAAGGCCCTAAGTTCCAAAAAGTTTTACTATCATATGTAAATAAAGCTACCAGAAGAAGGAAAATTCCTTACTTTCAGTTTGAAGACATTCTGAGGCATCTGATCTACTGTTCTTGACTTTACACAAGGAAAAGCCATCCCCAAGTGGAGCCAGTGTTAGCCTCCTATATCAATAGGTTTCATCTTTCATGATTGTCTTGATGGAAGTGTGGAATATGTTCAAACCTTCTTACTTGAGCAAAGGTGTTCCATATTCTTGAAAAACCAAAAATCAAAAAATTTAAAAAATGTAAAGAGGGTATACCCTAAAAAAAAAATCAAAGGGTAAAAAGAATAAAAATGGTCAAAAAAGAGAAAGAAATGAACCCCAAGCAAAAATAGACCAAGGAAAGTGTGCAAGTCTAAATGCCACTACTTTTTTCATCTATTGTAATAAAATAATTGTGTGCAGCTTGTGAAACTTTTGCCACAATTCATGAATAAGTCAAACTGTTTAAACTTGGCTTAGTCATATTTCAATTTCATGTTTTAGATTAGAGAATAAATATCTAGCCAAATAGTTTAATCTTGGCAGATAAGTAGCTAGGTAGAGTGAATAAAAGGTGCTCAACAGTTTAATCTGAGCCCTTGGATGTAATAAGGGTAGAAATAGATAGATTCATCATGTAAAAGAAAAGATTGATCAGGGTTTGCAAGTCTAAATGCACCCTAATAAAGAAGACAAAATGGTAGTGTTAAGTAGATAGGGTAGGTAGATGGTGCTGCAAAGTGTTATCCGATGAATGGTGCTGCTACATGTTGGTTAATCATTTACTTTCATCACAAGTACTAAAGCAGGAAATACACTGGAAAATCACAGCAAGCAAAGTCAAATTCATTAACCTCCCTCATCATTTTTTCCCCTCAAGAGTTTTACTAATTTCCCCAAAAGTACTAAGTTAATTTGAGATCAAAGGGGCTCAAGGCATTTCCTTGACTTCTGGAGGGACCGGACCCTCGGCCTAATGATCAAAAGACCTAAGCACTTGAAATAATCCATCATTGATTATCTTCCATCTTTAACTTTTTCCTAAGTAAAATCCTATTTTACTTAGGAAACTGATGCAACATTCCATAAAATTCCTCAAAACAACTTGTTATTCTAAGTTTAAGTGTTGAAGATTAAAATGTGCAATTTACTTCATAAGTTTTCACTTTCTTAGATGTACAAAGGTGTTTTGATTTTCCTTGTCCTTTTTCATATTAACACCTAACTTTATTATATTAAATCCCTAGTGAAATCCCTTTTCCTATGCATATAACTCCCTTTTCTAAATAAATATCCCCAAAACCCTCTTATTATAATGTTTTACCAAGGTATATATAGTCCCGCACATTTAAAATAAATATCCCACTTTATAAAGCCCTTTGGTAAAACTATAGCCTTATATATAATCCCCGCCCTATGATGAATTAATTATATTAATTTATTCATCGTATAATAAAATATATATAGAAAAGCGTTAGACACGTAACATATGTGTTTAACACCAAAAACAAGAATAAACTACGACGGAATCCTGCGCCACCATACTCAGCATTCCACGTGGCATCCCATATGGCCAAACTCCACTGCAATCCATTTCATAAAATCACGGGGTTAATTAGTCATTCGGACTAATTAACAACCATTCCCGCCTATTAACTTCTCCCCGGGGTGATTAGATTACACGTCAAAACTTGTTTAAACCCCGATGGGCCCGCTTTTGAAACCGCACAAGTTTTCCTTTCCTCCAGCCGTCAGATCATTCCTCCGTAGATCAACGGTCCCGATCAATCCCGCTGCCCATCCCGTATGAGTTATTTAGCCAGCGGGGATTGGGCGGTTTTGACTATTCAGCATTCCACGTGGCAAGCATCCTGTGGAATCGCTGCCATTGCGATTTTTACCGCCTTCCTCCATAAGCGGTGCGGGCTCACCGCTTACCGCTTATCGAATACCGCCGGCCCCACTCCCTTACGTCACCCCGTACATCAAATGACATCATCACCTCGAAAACGACAAAAACCCTTTTGACTTGTTTTTAAGCCATTTTTCGCGTTTTTTTCAGTTATTTTGGTTTTCGAAAGAGACTAAGCTCCCGCTGCAAATTTCAAAATTCACTGCAAATACACCAAATTACTCAGAAATCTCACACAAAAGAAAGAACCACAGTTTATTAAAAAACAAAGAAGTTTACATCTGCACTCGGATCATAGTTAAGCTTAGTTTATTGTGTTTTTCTCTGAAAAAGTGGTTAACAATCCTCTCTGAGTCCTCATTGAAGAGTTAAAACCTGTGAATTTGCTTCCCAAACCTGCAATTTGTCCCAATTTCTTCTTTTGTCAGATATCCCGTCCGGTCTGCAAGAAAAACTGAAACCTCCGTTTTGAATCCACAAGAACCAAAATGGAGGCCCCTACTGCTCTAAATGTCACTCCTTTGAATGCTCCTCACCGAGATCTAGACTACTTGCCTCTCATAGATGAAGATTTCCAAATAAAAGACCTGCATTTCGATGGAAGTCCCCGTTTGAGTTTCTGTCGCTGCAGAGACGAATACTCAAAGGGGCAAGATCTTATAGGGTTGTGGGAATCCAATCTCCCAAGGTATTTCATTCCAACAGTCCACGTTTTCCCTGAAATCATTCATTATTGTCATGCAAATTATGATCCCACACAAAGAGCTGTATTAGCTCCTGATCAAAGTGTTTTGTTCCCTATAACACCTCAAGCTATCAATGCTATGTTACAATTTGAGCCAGAACAAGAATTAGCACCTCTATCCATGGAAGGGCTAATTGAGAAAACCAGACTGTTAACTCCAGAGAAATTGAAAGCAATGTGTCAGTACTTCATGTTACCTGAGCATCAGCCAAAAGGGACTCCCCCCTATGGTTTTTGTTTTTTCAATCAACTGGGAAGGCTTATTGTGAATGTAATATCCTTTGTCTTAGGATTCAATACCAGTGAGTATGTTGACGAGATAACTCTGGCTTTGCTATCTATCTTTACCCCTGGGCAGCCTCCTGAGATTAAGTATGACTATGCTTCCTTCATTGCCAACAAAATCCATGATCAATTTTTAAGGCTATATGATGAAAAGGTTTTCAAGTACTCCTCAGTTATCTATCACCTCATAATTTTCTATCACTCAGACAAATTCCCTTTCCCTGTTCAGAAACTTGATGCTAAAGGTAATCCCAGGTCTGTTATTTTTTGGTCCCCCATCATTCATTTGTCCTCCGATTCTCCCTACTC